>OU744723.1:5854273-6454273 GCA_916613615.1 Steromphala cineraria
CTTAGAGCTGCCTATCCAGTTGGAAGAGCTTCAAGGAAGTGGTGGAGATATATCTTCCATTTTATAATCAATATCTGTATGATAAATGCTTTTATCACAGCAAAGGAGTCTGCAAGAGCTGAACAAGAGTGGGCAAAGAGTCGCTACTGCCAACTTGAATTCAGGATGAATCTTGTACATCAATTGGTTTCAGCATTCCAACATAGGGGGAGATCCCGTAACGGTGTGTTGCCACTAACCTGTTCCACACTGCATGAGCACAGATTGGTGCGCCTTAAACGAAAGAAGTCGACTTGCAAGTGGTGTCGTGCAAAGAGAGGTGTGAGGCGGTATACCGTCTATGGCTGTGTGTCGTATAACCAGCACTTCTGCTCCCTGGCCCACCACAGTGCCTACCATGCTATAGGACCACACACTCAACAGGAACATGAACAGTGATCACAGTGTCTTTCACATTCTCACTTTGAAGCAAAGATTTACCAGTACCTGACATTCATAGACTCTTCATGCTTTCCTCCACTAAAAACTGATATTGATACATTCTGACTTATAAATCTTATATCATTTGCAAACTGGCAACTGCACTGTGTACATAGAGTTATTCTTTGTTATGTGTTTCAATGTTTTCAAGGGAGACAATCCAATTTAAACTGTAACGGTAACCATCTTTTCATGAGTTGTAGGAAATTTACTGCATATCATACAATATGATTAGTAAGCATCAGTATAAAAGTAATAATTTATACATGTACTTTAAACATTGGATTCTGATATGGTGAGCCTTGAGTTCATTAGAGAATTTTGGAATGATTGAAAGTGAATTGTCTCCCCTTGATCAACATGTTTCTTTATTTGTTTCTACATTGTGAATGAAATGAACATAACTTATATATATTTGACATATTTGATTGATTGTGTAACAATAAGAGACCAGTACATGATGATTCATGTCTATGATAATGATAATCACTCAAGTGTTTGCCTCATCAACAGACTTGTTCATAATACAGATGTCATGATGGCAAGAGTTGATAAGCTAATGTTGATAGACTATAGTTTCTGTGAATGTTTCCTATTTCATATTAACTAATAAGGAATGTTAGTTGCATAATTAAATAAGAATAAATCAAGCATTCTACTCTTATTCCTCTCATGTTTTTTCTTCCAACTGTGTTGCAGTTTTGGAAGTCAGTGATTCAACAGCAGTAAAGAACATAGCAGACTTCACATTGGAATTAATTGATTATTTATATTATTTCTTGATTGTTAAACATTCAAAGCTGTTATCTGCTTTAATGTGCTATAACATCATTAAGGAAAGGCTAATATTACGTTTGTGATTTACATTTGCTCTGATGAAGTCATTTAAATTACTTTCCTTGATCATCATTTGAACCAGATTATCTCCCCTTATCCATCAATCAAACAAATCTTTACATCCAAACTCTCAAGTGTACTTTATCTTTTTATTGTTCTTTATAACCTTAGAGTACTAGTTATTCTTAAACTGCTTATTAAATAGATCTTAAATGGGTTTTTGTCTCTTAAACCTTTTCAGGATATAAACATAAGTATCTTTCACCTGCTGTAAAGTGTACTCGTTAAGATATCGTTAATGAATTTAAAAAAGTTAAAAAAATACTTTTTAGTGACAGAGAAATCATCAAGGAATAATTGTATCATATCAAAAGTTACATTTTTTTATTTCTAATTGTTTTTAATTTTTAAATTTCTTGCAAGCAGTAAGGGGCTGTGCAGGTGCTTGTCAGGTAAGAAGGAAGGGGGTTGTTGGGTGTCGGTATTGCAAGCAGTAAAGAGTTTTAAAAAAACAGAACTACCTTTGGCATATCGACCATAAAGAACTCGAGCTGAATATAAGTGAAATATGAGGAATATTCACATAATGAGTGTACATGTTTGTTAAGAAAGTGCAATACTCAAAATATAAATTTCTTCATTTATCTAATATTAAAAACCGGACAGGTATATAATCATCCGGACTGGCAGATGTTTAAAGTAACCAGTCCGGCTGTCTGGCTTTAGTTTTGGGGAGTTTTATACACTCGGTACTTGCATTAAAATTTTGTGGATTTAAAGAACTTCTGTAGATAGAAATTTTATCCCATGAACATAATTTACACCCAAGTGCAAGAAATGAGTGAATGAAGGATGTGCTTAGAATGAAATTCAAATTGCAGACGTTTGAGACACGCCCATTTTCGATAACTAATGATTGAATCTTTCTTCTTTTAGATAATGAGTTTATCCTTAAACAGTTTTGTTTATATTTGAAACAGCGCCTTCTTTCTTGTCAGGCAACTTTTCCCTGGTAGAGGTAGGGTAACAATAACGTTTCCCCAGTGTATCTATGGTATAAGTTATGATAGGATAGAAAGGTGAACTCTGTCCTCCACAGTGAACCCATTTACAGGGCGATGAGGTCAGATGATTTAGTATTTAACGATGCTTTCAAGCATATTTCAAATATATCATGGCTCATAGTATTATTGCAGGGAGAAAGTCCTCAATGCTATTTTCACTATGCAATGTGGTGAAACCTTCCATCATCGGCTGGACCTGAAATTCAGTGTTATCTTGCACTCAAAAAGTTCAGTCAGTTTCCTACTGCAAACAAAATTGCCGAGCCCTTTGCTGTATTCGAACCCTGAACCACTTGTTCCACGCCCCTCTCCAAATAACATTGATGGAGTTTGCATGCAATATCATGTTGATGCAGATACAAAATTCCATTTGAGGCTGTTTGTTTTATCAAAACAGTTTTTTTTAAACCAATGTCTCTGCCATAAGAAACTCTTTTCAATAATGTCACATGCTGTATATTATGTAGAAAGGCATTCAAATTAAAATTACATTACATGTATTCTTTTAAAGGGTTATTTATAACCTTTAGTAAATAGAGAATCTCAGTAAGAGTTACAAATATCCGAAGCTTGCCGAGGATTTTAAACTTTTATCAAGGAGTGTTGATATATTGATATCAGAAGACAAAAGTTTGGGACTCTATTTAACATCCTAAATAATTCTTCATTAGGTTTTAAAAGAATGATGAACATTTCTGAATACAAAACTCATATTTGGGTTTCAGTGCTGTGATGTCATAGCATTGTGATGTTATCATGTTTATGATGTCATAGCATTGTAAGGTGATTAATTGATGATGCAAAAGTATTGTGATGTCATGTAGATGACGCCATCAGGGCATTGTTCCAAATCTACTGACTGTCAAAACGATATGGAACCCAGATTTGGATGAAAACACAAATAATAACCCAACTTAAACCTCATTTGTTCACATCATCAAGGACAGTAGATCGAGATTGCTTTCATTTAGAAGCAGTTGCAGAGTGATCTTACAACTGTAAATAGAGAAACCACATGCAAGCATTTGTGTTTTATTCTTACCAATACAAGGCATTGCACTTGATGAAATATAATTGTAGAAGAATTTTATAAAATCTATTAAAAGATACTTAATTGTTTATACCTTTAACAGATGAAACCAAAATTCATTGCGGAAAGTAATTGAAGTTTTGTTTTGTTGGAACACACACGTTTTGAAATGGACTGTTCTTAATCTAATTTATAACTAAAATAGTCAAACCCTTGTTATGTGTCATATTCTTCTGCAATATTTTGAATGAATTATGATATGTTTGATTCCAAAAGTACAGAAGCCTGTTACCGCCAACATAAAATGAAAAGCTTCTGGCAATAACGACTGTTCATCTCGTAAATACGACTTTCAATTTGAAGGCAATGATAAATTAAGACTGTCACGACAGTAACCTTTTTGAGAGATAAGCTCCTTCCACAAGTTTCGTTCAATTTCACCGACACACATATGTTTTTACTTGCTCCTTGTGCCCAGTTAAGGAATTCTTCAAATGTGTATCCCTTATCATGGACTATTTGAATACATCTATCAATTGCATCCATGTCACTCTTTTAGGATAGGCAATTATTTTCAATTAAACACCCGAAAAGTCTATCACAAAATATATATAGAAATTGATATCATAATAATTATGCTACATGATATGCATTGTATATATTTTAGTGTCATCTAAACATTAATTAAGATTTATTCGTTAACTAATAACATATATTCATCCCAAATGCTGAACACACTTTTTGGACCATTGTGTGTAGAAGTTCAATGAAGTTCATGAAGGCTAGGTAATCAGTGATTTTTTAAAGTATGGTTTGAATAAATCTAAAGCATCATTACAATAAGTAATGGTCTTTCTAAATGTTGGGACTAGGGCAAACTGACCAAGGTTCGGACAGCGTCCCATTTTAAATATCTTCAGAGATTGTATTGTCAAATATTTTATGAAGAAAATTGGTAAACTAAGTAAATTAAGCAAACTGTGTTATAAACAATCATCATTTCTACAATTTTATGATAAAAATTGATTGCAGACTACCTGCAAAAAGACAGTTTAAAGGGACAGTTGTAAGACAATATATTCAAACTAAATGGAACAGTAATAATTCTGATACATAATGTTAAGTTTAGCCATGCGATTCCTTTTTCTTAATCAAAGTTAATTAAAGGTGTTCACAAAAAATGGCCGCCAATGGAATTCATGTGAATCGTCATACTTTGTCCTCTGACTATGGCTGATTGGCTTGTGTAATGAGATTAATGACACTATCAAAGTAATAATAAACAGTGAAAATTTTATAAATTTTTAAATAATCAAAAAACGTGCTACTGCCCCTTAAAGTTATGTATAGAAAGTCACCAAGGTTTTTTACCTAACTTCGGACAATACAACTCTATTTGCCTGTATACACACAGCTTAAATATAGTCATTGAAATAGTTCCTATCATCACCAAACATGCATTAGGTCATCTATGTACAATAATATAACAGTATTTCTCCAACATGATAAACTTCCGCAAGTGTCGCATGAGTCATTTGAAGTTGATGACGTCACAAAGGCATTTGCAAGCTCTGACACAAAAACCATCGTAAAAGCTAAACTAAAAGTTTTCAAAGTAAAACGTCTTGCTTGAATGTTTATTTTTGTTTCCTAAGCATTTGTTGGGCAATTTTTTTTATTACAGATCAATATAAAGAAAGGTTAAAAGTGTCAGAAACTGTCCGAACTAAAGTCCTTTTGATATAATATTTCGAAAATCTTGATATTAACTCCCAAGTTCACTTTAGAATTGCAAATGTCAATAGATGTTTGATTGTTTCCCTTTTAAAATAGATATAATCCAAGATGATTTGGCACTACCTCCATTATCTTGGCTTTGTGTAAACATTTACATAAACAAATAATATCTGGCCACATTCTTCCATGTAATTGGTAAAGTGTTCTATTTTAAAAAGTTTGTTGATTAATGTGTCCGACAATAAAATGTAATGCTGAATGTGATGCAGAAAACATAGCTAAATACAGACTTCGCATTTCTATTTCAGGGTGTGAATGTGATAATATATTGTGGGGATAAAGGGGATAGCTAGGGGTATCTTATCCTTATTGTTAGCCTCTGAGTTGCTGTCGGTGTGTGTCAGTCTTATTACTCGTGGACCAAAATGGTGCCGGTAAAATTGAAAAAAATTGATTATGGTCACTCTTGTAAATTACAAGTTGCAGGGATTGAAGTAAAGATGATATGCTCTATTGTGATGGGTTTCTGAATGAAAATATCAGATAAAGTGAATTTTATTTCATTATGAGTGAGTGAGTGAGTTATTGTTTTTCGCTGATTGGGCAATACTTCAGCCATTAGCGGCGTCCTTTCGTTATAAAAGAGGATAATGTCCATATTTACACATTACAAACACAAAATATTACGTCCTCAAATTGACATATAAACTAAAACTGTAAAGCGATTGATAAGGTATAAATTGGTAACATCAGAATTAAAATATGGTTCAGATTGTAAATAAAGCCGTCATTAAACTGAGAACAAGTTGTATTAAGAGCCAAGAGACAAGTTTTAAAAATCGATGTTTCAGCGAATTTCACAACAATTTGTATATGAATTATCTAAATATGTTGCAAATTTCCTCAGTTTATTTGGAATATTCAATAGATAAGAGTTATCAAAACAATGTCTCATTTTTTGGCTCGGAGGTATAACACATTTATCCAGAGACAGTGAAATGTAAGTCAAGTGAATGTTTCGTTTCTACCCAGATGCTTTGTATAATACCCTACAAAGTTGCTTGGGTTATATATAGTTGGTGTATCCGACCATCTGTCTGTCTGGCCGCCAATACATGCATCTGTCACCTTTTGTTCAATTGATAACTCTGATATTTATAGCTGTAATGTAAGGAAACTTGTCACATGTAATCACTAGATGTAGGATGAATTTGCAAACATAATATACTTATTAACTTTGGGGTAAAGATGTACTTTATGTACTCTAAATCAATTGTCAAATACATATGCATATACTTTATGAGCTTGCTGATAAAGGCTTTCTGATCATTAATCCTAGTACTCTAACTGCAATTTTTGTAGGTTCTTATTGCCAATCAATGGTAATGATGATGTAAATAGTGACTCAACCAGAAGGTCAGTTTTGGGTTAAGGATAGATATCTTTATTAGGTAAACTTTGAAGTTCACTGACCCACTTGGAAACTGTTCTTGTCTTGCTTCTCACGTGCAGCACCTGCGCGCTACAAGTTTCGCCTTGGCTAAAATTAGAACTTATGAAACAGTGCTTTCTGATAACTTGCCGTGTGAAAAAAGATATACCATACTTTCAAATTGATCTGTAGGGGGAATTACATGTTTACTTTAATGTGTGAATTGGGCAGAGTGTAAATTATACTTATGTATTCAGCAATTTGAAGACATACCGGTTTTTCAAATGTACATATAACAATTATTCATGGAGAATAAACATGAGTTTTTTTCACACTATGACATTCATAAAAAATTTTGAAATTTACTGTTTGGTAACAGTAAAAATTAATCATTATCTCGGTTTTGTTCACATAAAAAGGATTGAACATCATTTTTGTTATTTTTGACTAGACCCCTGACATTACACATTCCTGAAATCAAAATATATATTGTTCCTGTATTGATAATGAGATATATAGATGCAGGCAGTGTAAGTGGTCAAAGAGATACATGGAGATTTCATGTTCATATTTACTCGGGAACGTTGATAAGTAATAGGTAGAAAAAAAAACGTGATTATCGGCTTTGATGCTCTCACATCTGCATATTTTAGTTTGTAAAAATAATTTATATTAATAATCAACAGATAGGTCTGAAAAATCATTGTCATATCATACACTTTATGAATGATTATACGAGTTTACAAATGCCATAATGGAAACTTATTTAGAATGTATTGACATTACATTGACATATCAAAATGCATTACTACTATTCACTGTTAGTTGTACAAATATTCTTCATTAAGCGACTTTGTTATATATTTTATTTAATTGATCTCCTATGTCTGTATGGATATATGGGATTTGTGAATATTCATTAGAGAATGGTAGACAGTTTGAAAGCTTAAAAGTTGGCAGACGGGATCTGCACCTGTGTTAATCTTTCTTTCTATGCAACGCATGAAGGGTACAACTTTGCCCTGGTTAGAAGTCCTTTAAAACAGCTCCGGCTTGGCTACTCATTTATGGACGTATTTAAGAAATTAGATACTTTGCAAAATAACAGATAATTCAAGCAAATAATGGTATCCTACCACCAAATGTAGAAATATGTTATTTCATTAAGTTTGTTAGATCCTGATTAGCAAGATTCATAGGAAAATTGCGTTGGTTACATTCACTAGGACTGGTGATAAAGGTTTCAATTATAGTTTAAGTGATTTTTGTGGAACTTTTCCGAACAGTTTCAGCCAAAACATAATATCAACTCTCAACCATTCATAATTTTAACAATTAATGTGATTTATTCTATAATTTGTTAACAAAGAGTGTGTTTTTTTTCTAAAATTAAAAAAAATTGTGTCTCCCACAGAAAAATTGGTGTATCATTCTGATTTTTAAAATCAAATTGATAAATTGTGAAATAATTATTTTCAGTTTGACTATGAATTAAAAACCAAAAAAATACATCTAGGACCTAAATACTTCATCAAGTGAGAGTGGGCGGGGCCTAGCTAGAGTCACAATTTGTAGGAAGAGCCACGTCAACGTGATCAAACCACAGGGAGAACTGGGTTGCGTTCGGGCGATCAGTATTGGCTGGGAACAAGTCTTAATTTTAGGTACCAGTAGCACATGATTACTGACAAAAGCATGTTGCATTTAGAACATCTTGTGTTGATGTTGACGACCAAACGATTCAGATGCGCACGCACCTGGTCAGGTTGTCTGGTGGGAGGAGCCTAAGGCAGGGTATAAAGTCTTCTCCCGCCACAGTTTTGCCATTCCGCTCTCAATCTTCGCACCATTGATCTGAGCAATTTGTCACGATGCCAAGAGAAAGTCGAACAAGCCGATCCCAACGCCGTGGTCTGACAGTGGACCCCAAGACCAGCATGGCCTGCCCCTTCCTCTCTGCCTTCGCCGAGCTGTACTCCCCCTGTGCCGGCAACGTCATCGCCACCAGGGACCTCCACGCGGAGTACAAGGCCTACGTAGCGGCGAAGACCAGAGACGGAAGACTGGTGGACGTAGCCAACAGCTTTGCCAGGTTCTCCCTCCAGTTTGCGGTCGTTGCTGTGAACAAGAACTTCGTCAAACATACGACCAGGGTAAAGGGGTATGAAGTGGTTAGGATTAACCGTAGTGCTAGGACAGCGGGGGTTAATGATGGGGACGCTTTGGCTAGTCCTCTTGGGTACGATTTTAGAGATTATAATAGACGTAGCTCTGTTTTGGACCGGGAACGAAGGGGGGATCTAAATTCTAGTCCTTTGATAGCGCCTGTCAGTACTGAAATTGGGAAGGGGTTGTTTGCAACACACGACTACCCTGCTGGGGCAGAAGTCTGTGAGTATTTAGGCCAGATTGTTAGTGAAGAGGAGGCAGAAATTCGGCAGGACGAGTACGACAGGCAGGGGTTATCGTATAGGTGTATTCAGTTTGAGGGTTGCCGACGTTCATCACATTTACGTTTAGATGGCCAGCGTAATCACTTGGGGGATCGAATTGATCCTGACACAAATTTGGGAGCAACGATGAACCACTCGGCTCGAAATTCTAATTGTAGGTTAGTTTCTGAATTGCGGGACGGGAGGCGAAGGTTCTTCTTGTATACAAAGACGGCGGTGAGCTCGGGAGGAGAACTAACATGGAACTACAATGACCAGAGGCCAGGACTACCCGCCTTCCTTAAGGACTCTTGAGAAGCTGAAGACCACAGGCTAGCTTGCTTCGACAACCCCGGCCCTTTTCAGGGCCAACAACTCGCAAAAAAGATAACTGGATTCAATGCTGCATTCCAATAATCAACAACGCTGAAAGAAAACTTTCAATGCAAACCCTTAAACATTGTTGAAAGAAAACTCTCAATGCAAACCCTTAAACATGGTTGAAAGAAAACTTTCAATGCAAACCCTTTAGAATTGTTGAAAGTAAACTCTCAATGCAAACCTTTAAAAAATTGCTAAAAGAAAACTCTCAATGCAAGTCCTTAAACATTACTGAAAGAAAAATCTCAATGCAAGCCCTTAATATATTGCTGAAAGAAAACTCTCAATGTAAATCCTTATTAAATTGCAGAAAAAATTGTCAATGAAAACCCCTAACTTCTTTATAATTGCAAACAAATATAAGACAAACTTCAAAAGATAAAGCACGAGGAAAAATGAAAGATAGTATTATCAATGTCATAACAAATAATACAAATTATTTTTAATTTCATGTTTTTGCGAAATTATGTTGATTCAATGTTGAAGGGGAATTTTTAAAAAGACATAAAGCAAAACTTATAACTCAAGAGATAAAACAACCCAAGAAAAATCTGATAAACTTAAAATCATTAACTGCGAATTGAATCCAATTTACACCTATCCAATATATAGATATAAAACTCAAAAGGTTGACACAATTGTGGTTAAATAAACAAAAACAAAGCTTAGTTAACTTCAAACTTTGATTTTGTTTTGAAATATTGTACAAGTCTTTTAAGTTTTGAAGTTGAATAGTCAGTTATTATTGCAGAAGTAGGATAGCATTACTCATCACCGATGAGTTTCGTGCCTTTGCTACGGAAAGACGTTACAATTATGGACGGACAAACGTCTGGACGAACAGACAATGAACTTAATTACATATGAATTCTCTCAGATATTCGTTTTGACTCACAGTACTTTATACACTCTCAATATTTGATTAGATAAGTTGTTTTACTTATAAACGAGCAATGATGAAATACAGTTGAATTTCAAACAGACAGACTGGGAGTATTTCTAAATCAAATCTCATTTTTCAAATTTCTTTCTTAAAATCTGTTCCTTCCCTACAATGTTGACACCCAGTGAATTTGACATGTGCTCGTGCAAAGCGTGGCCTATATGTGACGTGTGCCCTAGAAACCATAACACAGACGTCTTAATTATAACATCTTCATCACTAATATTTGCCTCATTAAAACATTTTTGAAAAACAAATCGATTCATGTCACACAAAACTTTTGTCCAGACGCAGTTATTTCAAACTCATAATTACATTCATTCTCGTAATAAGGAATTTGGCTTATTTTATAATGGCATGGTCTAACATCGAAAACGTTTTCAATGTGTTGTAAAATTAGTACAGTTGGTTATGTTATTTTAAAATCAATCAGGTTATCGTAGGCAATGCAGGGAAGCTGGAATGAGGTTTAATTATTCGCCGTGCGTGAGGGATTGGGTACCGAGGTGACTATTAAACATGTTGTTAATTGTTTCCAATATCAAATCTGCTAAATCAGCCAAATTAGGTTGTGTAATTTTATATTATTCCTACTCCTGTTTTCCCGTTAAGAGATTTATTTCTTTATTGTGCTAGTCTAGTACAATGATTTAGCCATATGTCAGCTAGTTAAAAAAAGGTCTCTGGTCTTTTCATACAGAGAACAGTGGTGCCATGATTTGTGAAAATCATTTCTTATCTTTGATCATTGAACATCACAGGATTGAAGAGATATAAAATAATATAAACTGTATTTCTGCAAAATCATCTTTGTAGGCCTTTACGAACAGAAAGGATTTATATCTTAAAATTTCATATTTCTTTTTTTTAAAATTTGATTAGAACTCCTTTTTATGTGTGGCTTTGAAACTGTGGACAGAAACAAGAAACTGGAATAACTGCTGGGGGGGGGGGGGGGGGGGGGGGGGGTGGGGGGTAGGTCACTTCAAGCCAATTGGTATGTATATAAAAACAATTTCCTCCCAAAATCGATGTACCGTATTTCCTCGAATACAACCCCGGGGTTCTATTTCGTTCAGTACCCCCTAACCCCCTGGGTTCTATTCGAGGCCCGGGTTATAATGGAAGCCGGGTTGTATTTTTTCAGGTCTGAATTGACGTTTCAAAATCTTCTAGGAATGGCGTTTTCATAGAAAATTATTGATCTAGTTCTACATATCTCGAGGAATTTCTGTTGATATTCATTCTTTTATCAAAACCTGTATCAATCCCTGCAATATACGGTTTCCATGAAGTATATACTTACGGCATAATATACAAGTGCTTCTTTTCAAAACGAGCGTATTACTGATCTATATGCATAAGAAAGAAGCTGTATACATGGATATCAAATATCAATGTATATTACAGAATGTTACTTAATTTGCAACAGGGAGTATTCATTTTTTATGTTAGATCTGGGTTCTATTCGAGACCCGGGTTGTATTTATGTCAGCACCCCCTTACCCCCCGGGTTATATTCGAGGCCCGGGTTGTAATGGAGGCCCGGGTTATATTAGAGGAAATACGGTAATCTTTTATGGTGGGCCTGGTGTAATTTTTTCATTATCCTCCTTAAACTTATATATAATTATCCCTTGGAATAAGACTTTATGTAGTTTTACATTTTACATTTTTCATTGACTGCTATTAATAGAATGTTGAATATTACATATTACTCTGTCAATATTTGGTTAAGTATGTTAATGTAGAGTCTTGCTTAATTGGGCTTCCTCATAGACTCACTGTTGAATTAATGTTCTGTGGGAAAGATAGGATAACGGATTGCATGATAATGGTTGACATGTGCATCACTTATGGATATGCTAAACTGTACAGTTTCAATCTGTACAGCCTTGTAGGAAATGATTTTGTCAGCGATTCATTAAATAGTTTAGAATCTATTTGGGAAGGCGAGTGCAAGACTTTCATAGGCAAGGTTAAAATCTACTAATCAAGGTGATTAATTCTTAAATTTTATTTTAAATGTTATTTGCAGAAACATAATGATAAGTTCAGTCAATCACGGCACCAAGTGTGTGGAGGCCAGGCAACTCTAATTTCTTCATGCCAAAATGTTATAAGACATTCATAAGACATTGGCTTTTGTGGCTAAAACAACTTAGATAATTCAATATTTCATCAAATAGTCTTTTAAAGTGTCAAAGCGTAAATTGTTGTATTTAAAACCAACAGGGGCACAACTATGTATTTAGAGTTTGGACAGATAAACACTATTAAACAAATAACTTGGCAAGAAAACAGATAACGGCAAGGGAAAAAGTTAAGGAATATAAAGTTCAACTCATAACACGATAGAGCCAAGTCTTATAGGTTCTTCCAGTCTGTCTCATTTCTACAAAGCTGACAGTGAGAGATCTGAAATTGACATGTGCACGTGTAAATCATGTCTTAGTCCGGTTGCCCTTGCAACGTTAAACACAGGCCGTCTTTGCAGGGAAGAGTCAATTATTACCAAACCAAGTTTTCCCGACTGACACAGGACTGAATTATTTAAAACACTTGTTTTAGACAACACAATACATTTAAAACATTGATAAGATTTTTAAACTCACATCTACATTTCAAAGTCTACCATATAACCATGGCAAATATTCGAACCTTTGATCCATTCAAACATAATAATGGGCTACTATCAACGTTTATTTGAAAAACATATCTTCCAAATTTTCCCAATGGCTTTGCCACATAATATTAAGGACATTCGCTGAGTATGCATAGTTATTACAGAAACAATAACAACAAGCAAAACTAGAGCCATTGGCTCTGTAGCTCATCAGGCATCATATCAAGTTTGCTTTATACAGGCAAGATGAGCTAAAAATGAAACTGATGTTACCTATTGCAAGAAAACCTATAAAAAAATAACAAAACAAATGTATTATTATTCAACACTTTCTAGATCGCCAATATCAGACAATGAAAGAAGTCCACACAAAAATATCCAAGGAGAAATAAATTCATCTAATGGAGAAAAATAGGTTTTTAAGATTGTGACCCCTGTGACCCTATTTGGGGTCATGGGGTCACAAAACCTACAGTTTAGAATCCCAATTGGCGAAGGAGTCTACATGCAGTCTTTCAGCTCAATAGACCTTTAGGAGCTAAAGATGATGATGAAAATAAGTTTTAAAGGTTGTGACCCCTGTGACCCTATTTGGGGTCATGGGGTCACGAAATCTATAATTTAGAATCCCCATTGGCCAAGGAGTCTGCACATATAATTTCAGCTCTCTAGACCTTTTGGAACTTGAGAAGAAGATGAAAATAGTTTTTTTAAGGTTGTGACCCCTGTGACCCTATTTGGGGTCACAGGGTCAACAAAGTTACAAATTAGAATCCCCATTGTCCAAGGAGTCTGCACATATCAATATTAACTCTCTAGACTTTTTGGAACTGGAGAAGAAGATGAGAATTGGTTTTTAAGGTTGTGACCCCTGTGACCCTATTTGGTGTCATTGGGTCACGAAATCTACAATTAAGAATCCCGATTGGCCAAGGAGTCTGCACATATCATTTTCAACTTTATAGTCCTTTTAGTACTGAAGAAGATGGAAATAGGTTTTTAAGGTTGTGACCCCTGTGACCCTATTTGGGGTCACAGGGTCACCAAAGTTACAAATTAGAATCTCAATTGTCCAAGGAGTCTGCACATATAATTTTTAACTCTCTACTCCTTTTGGAACTGAAGAAGAAGATGAAAATAGGTATTTAAGATTGTGACCAGGGTCACCAAAGTTACAAATTAGAATCTCCATATGCTAAGGTACTTGTACACAAAATGTCAGCTCTCTAATGTGTATGGTTCATGAGGAGAAGTCGAAAGTGTCAAAAGTTTACTGACGGATGACGGACGACGGACGGACGACGGACGGACGGACGCCGGACGACGGGCCATGCCATAAGCCTATCTGGACTTTCAGTCCTGATGAGCTAAAAATCAATGTTGGCCATTTCTGTGTAAACACCTTTTACTCATTTTGGATTAGAAAATGGATGTCCATAGGGTAACCAAATAAAGTACATTCGTTTTATTGATGCATTATTCAATATCTTTGACTTGCAGCTGATAATTCTTACTTTTTCGTTTTCTTTTGTTACTAAAATTGAGCTATTGCCGCTTTGACACATTTTCATCTATACAAGCACATAGGTGACAGAAAGTACAATAAAAAGAGTCATGTTAGAGTCCCTTATTCTTGCTGTTATCAGCAATGGTATGTTTTCTCACTCGAGGACGGTAAGCACGTTTATAAAGGGGAAGTGAAGTGGTCTCACAGACAAACAACAAGTGTGGAGAGACAATCAAAGTTATAAAATATTTCTAAAAAGTGCAAAGTTTATATCAAATAATTTAAAAACGTTTCTTGCTTCATTCGTAACAACTTAAATGATGAAACAGACACTAGTGATTTATGCCTTTTAACATAATAAAGAAACATTTTAATACAAAATGAGAATATTAATAGTGCACTTTTCCCAGGTACTAATAACCTGCTCAAAGTGCAAACTACATAATTACCCTGAAGAATCGAGTAAGCATACAAGCAATTAGCACGAACATGTAGTTCCGTCAGTAACCGATTTTACAGCTTGTTGAACTGAGTGAAGGAGAATAAAGTGCCTTATCGAGGGGAAAAAAACAGCACAGTATGACACCCAGGTGTTTCGAGTCTCTTTTAGGATTTGAACCCTGGTCGTTTGCGCCATAGACCAAACAAAGGCGTCGGGCTGTGTTTCTCTCCCCTTTCTAGTATCAACCTAAAAATCTACAAGGTTCCTATAAAATAGAGCCATTGGCTCTGTAGCTCATTAGGCTTTATGTCAATATTGCTTTAGGGTGTGGCAAATGTGGTTGTCCCTTTAGTAGGGTCCACTTGGTCACCAAATGTTCAATTTAGAATCCTACTTATCTAACTTAGGAGTCTGTAGATAAGGTTTCAGCTGTCTATGCCTCAAGCTTCTGGAGAAAAAGAAGAAAATAGGTTTAAAGAGTGTGGCCCCTGTGACCCTTTTTAGGGGTCACAGGGCCATATAAGCTATGAATTATATTCCTCACTATTCAAGGAGTATGTACACAAGGTTTCAGCTTTCTAGGCTTTATTCTTCTGGAGAAGAAGATGAAAATAGGTTTTAAGGGCGTGGCCCCTGTGTCCCTTATTATGGGTCACAGGGCCTCCAAAGCTCCAATTTATTATCTTCACTAGCCAAGGAGACTGTGCACAAAGTGTCAGCTATCTAGGCCTTATGGTTCTGGAGAAGAAGTCGAAATTCCACCATTCCATGCCATAAGCCCATCAGACCTTACAGGCCAGATGAGCAAATAAAAGCCAACTCTTTAGATCAATGTCAAGGTCACTTAGTGATGGGTGTCTGGTCGGGTTCGAATCCCTTAAGGGACTCAACATTACAAGTACAAAAAACAAAAGGGGTCAAAATAAAAATAGTATATAGTGTTTACCTTAGGCATATTTCGCAGGGCGCAGAGCCAAACATTTTAATTTACCTTTTCCATAAATTCAGATATATGATTAGATACTTTACAAAGTTACAGTATTGTTTCATGTTAAGAATATAAAAAGAAATTTAAGACAAGAATGGATTAACCCTTTGTTTAAACAGCATGCATGGTTTGCTGACCCCATGTTAATCTAGCTACAGGAACAATAACAATACCGAGTGTTGATTGGTGGACACAGCTCAATGATCCCATCATTTGCCCTTATATTTGGTAAAACACAACATTTATTAATGAAAATGTGGCAGTACTGAAATTGTATATATTTATTATGACTAGTTACTCTAATTTAAGACAGCTAGAGTTGTGTTGTTTATAGTATTTTAGAAATATTATAGTGAAAGTCTTAAACAATCATCAAATTGCCAGTAAATGTCAGTGTCAATTGCCAGTGTAGGGCTTATTTATAAAATAAGTTATATTAGCAGCCACATATATTTCATATTTTACCATTTTCGCTTGAAGAGTGACTCAAAATTAACTTGTCTGTAGGTGCCGTTTTGCAAGTCATTGTGCCCTTTTCAAAAAGGAGTGGCCCTGTCTTTTTTCCAGCTTGGTATTAAAGGGGCAGTAGCACGTTTTTTGTGGGAATATAAGGTGATGTCGGGAAAATGAAACTTAATGGTTCGAATTGAAAAACGATGCATTTGAACTAAATGGAGCAGTAATACTCCAAGTATACGTAAAGTTTAGCCAAGCGATTCCTTTTTGTTACACAAAATGAATTAAAGGTGTTCACAAAAAATGGCCACCAATGGATTTTATGTGAATCTTTATAGTTTGTCCTCTGACTATGGATGATTGACTTGTGTAATGAGATTATTGACACTGTCAAAATAATACATTAAACATTAACCTTCAATTATCAGTGAAAAATTTAAAATATAAAATTATAAAAAGTTGTGGTACTGCACCTTTAATGCTAACTTGCATGAATTTATATATGTCTCTAAAGGCAGTACCCCTTTTTTTCACTGACAATTGTACGTTAATGCTAAATCTATTATTTTTATGGTGTCAATAATCTTATTACTCAAACAAATCATCCATAGTCAGAAATCATATAAAGTCCATTGGTGACCATTTTTGTGTGATCACTTAAACCATGTCTGAATTTATTTAATTTTTTACTGCTTAATTTAGTCTGAAGACATTTTCCTTCAACTGCAACCATTTATTTTCATTTTCCGGACATCACTTTATATTCCCCATAAAAACATGCTACTGCCGCTCTAAGGCAGGAACGTATGTAAGCCACAAGAGCTTTTACTGTCTAATCCTGCAGGATGATTTGGAGTTCAGCGCCACTTTCAAGAGTATTTCACTTACATCACAGCTACAAGTAATATTGCAGGGAGAAAGACGTAACACAATTGTGACAATGCATTGCAGTGAAACCAGAGAGCAACAGCTGGAACTTGCGAACCATAGTTTATACGGTCTAGTTGGCTCCAAGACATTTTCTTTTCTTGAAGGTGTTACTACACGGAGCTCGTTCTCATAGGTTTGAAAACAATATCTGTAAATATACAATTTTGTGGATTCTGCCAGAATGAAAACTCTTTTCATCAAAGTCTGGCGTCCTCAAAATTTGGTATTCTGTCAAAATTGGAATAGGGGTCCAAAAGCGAAAAGTACCAAATATGAAATTGGTTGATTTTAAATAATTATCATCATTAACTAAACACTGTCACAGGCAGATGTTTCTTATAAGAAACTCAGCTCCATTGCCTTCACATTACATCATAAATCTCATTGAGATAAGATCAAGCATTTCATTCAAGTTTCAATACCAACTTCAGATGTGTATTTTAAGATCAATGATGGATCTACCTGGCTATATCAGAAATTTTGGCCGATGTTAGATCTCATTTAAATGATATTGTATGGGGTCACATCCGACAAATTACATGGATAATGTATGACAAAGAAGTATTGACTGTAATATTTCAGTAATGAAAATGTCAAAGGAAAACTCAGAAATCCACATAAAAATTTATTTCATTATAACTCAACTTAAAATTCAAGTTTAAAGATGCAGCACGACGTTTTCAATGAAATACAGATGATATATCTCACTCAAATGCCTGACATAAGTTTGAGATTATAAGTGATAATATGAGTAACACTGTTAAGTATTCACGTTTTTCCCTCTGAAGATAATTTTTTGCATGACCTGTTATTCATTGGGAGAAATTTTGAAGAAACAAAATTTCAAAAATGTGCTACTGTCGCTATTACAGACAACTGTTTCTCAATCATACTATCAGTAAAGAATTGCAATTACAGTTCTGCCTCAAGTCTTGGAAATATCATATAAAAAGAAAGCCATTGGCTCTGTAGCCCACCAGGGGTACTATCTTATTTTGCTTTAGGGTGTGGCAGAGTGATTTTGGACATTTGTAATCAATTCAGAAAAGGAAATTCCTTAACAACTCAAGAATATACAGGCATGTCTCTGTAGCTCATCATACTTTTGATGGAAATAGCTTTTAAGGCTTTTGACCCCTGTGACACCACATTTTGGGTCTACAATCTACAATTTAGAATCCTCATTGGCCAAGGGTCTACACAAAACTGTTCAGCTCTCTAGACCTTTTTCAACTGGAGGAGAAAATGAAAATAAGGTTTTAGGTTTTGACCCTTGTGACCGAATTTGGGGCCATGGGGTCCCAACAATTACAATTTAGAATCCTCATTGGCCAAGGGGTCTACACACAACTTTTCAGCTCTCTAGACTTTTGGAACTGGAAAAGATGAAAATAGGGTTTAAAGGTTTTGACCCCTGTGAGCCCATTTGAGGTCAAGGAGTCACCAAACTTAAATTAAAACTAAAATTTAGAATCCCCATTGGGCAAGGAGTCTACACATAACTTTTTTCATCTCTTAGACCTTAGGCCCTTATTAGGGGTCACAGGGCCATCAAAGCTACAATTAATAATCCTCACTAGCCAAGGAGTCTGTACAAAAATAGAACCAGTAGCTCTGTAGCTCATCAGGCTACAATTTTGCTTTTAGGGTTGCATATGCTGTTCCACCTTACTCGGGGCCACAGGGTCACCAAATGTACAATTTGGAATCCTCCTTATCTAACTTAGGAGTCTGTAGACAAGGCTTCAGCTTTCTAGGCCTTATGGGGGTTCACCAAAGGTTACAATTTATAATCCTCACTAGTCAAGAAGTCTGTACACACAGTTTCAGCTTTCTGGGCCTTATGGTTTTTGAGAAGAAATCGAAATTCCACAAAATAACGGACGGACAGATGGATGCCGGACACCATGCCATGCCATAAGCACATCAGTGGGTCTGATTAAGAAGGTTGAAATAGGTTTTCAGGTCGTGACCCCGGTGACCTCTTATTTGGAGTCAGGTCACAGGGCCACCAAAGCATTTACTTCTGGAGAAGAAGATGAAAATAGGTTTTAATCGCGTGGTCCCTCTGGCCCTTAATAGGGGCCAATGGGCCACCAGAGCTACAATTTATAATCCCCACTAGTCAAAGAGTCTTACACAAACTATAATCATTCTAGGCCTTATGGTTCTGGAGAAGAAGTCGAAATTCCACAAAGTTTACGGACAGACGGACATGCCATGCCAAATGAGCTTAAAATATAAAAACATAGCAGTTGGCTCAGCTTTAATATTCTCTCTTTCAGCCTTAATATTCAACTTTCTAGACCTTATGCTTCTGAAGATGATGATGAAAATTGGTTTCAAGAGGGTGGCCTCTGGTGCTTATTTTGAGCCCGAGGGCCACTCAAGTTACAATGCTTCCGGAGAAGATGGTTTAAATAGATACTAAAAGCGTAGTCCATGTGACCCGTAGTAGGGGCCACAGGGTCACCAAAGCTTTAGATAATAATCTTCACTACAGTATTCACTTCATTTCCTATGTATGTTCAAATAAGTTTTTACCCAATTTCACGTGTTCCCAATGATATGTGTATATAACTGGTTACCAAACCCTTAAAATCTTGTTGTCTTTCGATTCTAGTAACATTAGCTTTATCACTTTCTGTGAAATTGTTTCTTTCTAGGGTACTTTGTATAAATGTTTCTTTAAATCGCAACATTAGTGTGTGGAGATTGTTTGGTTTAAAATATATACAAAATTAAATTAAAAACGCCATCAGTGTTTTCGTTTCTGTTCAAGCAAAGGGGAGACAACCCCTTGTTGACCTAGAATACCAGACGGACTGAGGGGAGGTTGTATTCGTACCACAGTGAGGAATACCATTCAAGAGTCAGCAACCTGCAAAGGTTGGTGTGATTCTTTACCAGAAGATATCCTCAGTGTGGTAGCAGAAGCGGGACGTGGAATCCTTAATACAGTACTTAAAGTTTGTCGACCCGGTAAACGAGTGCAACTGAGTTAATTTGTGCAACAGAGTTAGTTTGTGCAACAGAGTTAGTTAGTGTAAACTCAATGGACAGGAATGGACAGCAACACTCTGCTCTGGAGAAAATGTTAGTGAACCAAGGAAACACATACTAATTAAGGTGGCAATGCTTAATAACATATTCTATTCTGCCAAGTTGGCTACAAGTCTTGACTGACAACAATCATGGCCAAATCCTTCACCACATCCGTTGACCAATTGCAACTCTTGCAGGAATAATGCTCTCCTGGAGGTGATTCCAGGCGGCAGTGAAATGCCGCCAATGCCGAAGCCCTTCCCCTGGATCTAGTGAAGTTGAAGCCATCATAGTGCAACAGGAGGTTTGAAGTGTCCAGATTGAAAGAGAGCAGGAGACACGAGTTGAAATGTCCAGATTGAAAGAGAGCAGGAGACACGAGTTGGAAATGGAAACCAGCTGGTGGCCACAACATACTCTAACGATGCAGTCAAGGCAAACGTGGCTATGCCCTAGGAGGAGGTTACCAGGAGTCAAACTTTGGTATCTGGATGGTATCATTGGATGCAAACACATCTGCCATACAATCCAAATCCAAAATTCAGTTATCAAGAGCCTAAGGGTCTGGTATATCTAGATCAACAAGTGGTGAGACAAGGGTTATGTACAATTTGCTTTTGTTTGGGCTTAAACTATGTGGTCATATGTATGAGAAATGTTTTCTTGTGTGTAAATTAAAATATGTCAATTTAAATCATAATACAAAAATAGAGAAGGTGGCTCTGTTGCTCATCAAGCTTCATATAAATTTTGCTTTAGGGGGTGGCAAATGTGGTCCCCCTTACTTTGGACCACAGGGTCACAAAATGTACAATTTGGAATCCTTATCTAACTTAGGAGTTTGCACACAAAGTTTCAGCTTTCTAGACCTGATGTTTCTTGAGAAAAAGATGAAATAATGTTAAAGGGTGTGGCCCCTGAGGCCCTTACTAGGGGCCACAGAGCCACAGACCAAAAAAGGTATCAATCAAAATCCTCACTGGTCAAAGAGTATATTCACAAGGTTTCAGCTTTCTAGGCATTTACTTCTGGAGAAGAAGATGAAAATAGGTTTTAATCGTGTGGCCCCTCTGGCCCTTAATAGGGGCCAAAGGGTCACCAAAGCTACAATTTATAATCCTCCTCCTAGTCAAGTTTCAGCTTTCTAGGCCTTATGGTTCTAGAGAAGAAGTCGAAATTCGTCCAAATTTAAGAACGGAAGGACGGCGGACACCATGCCATGCCATAAGCCCATCGGGCCTTACAGACCAGATGAGCTAAAAAGAGTGTTTTGATGAAAATAATTATGGTAATAAGTACCCCAGAGAGAACCCTTCTAAAAGGACATTAAGTTCTTAAGATGAAAATATGTTTAAGGGCGTGGCCCTAAGGCCATCAAAGCTAATATTGTATCTTATCGTCAGCTTCCTAGGGTATATGCTCCTGGAGAAGAGGTCGAAAATGCACCAAGTTAACAGACGGACGGATGGACTAACCAAATATAAAGATCTAAACTGTTGCCAAGGAAATAAATAATAGAGCCAGTGGCTCTGTGGCTCATCAGGCTTCATATCAATTTTGCTTTACGGTGTGGAAAATGTGAAATTAGGTTAAATGGTGGGGCCCCTGAGGCCCTATTAGGGACCACAGGGCCACAAAAGCTACAGTTTAGAATCCCAATTGGCCAAGGAGTCTACATGCAGTCTTTCAGCTCAATAGACCTTTAGGAGCTAAAGATGATGATGAAAATAAGTTTTTAAGGTTGTGACCCCTGTGACCCTATTTGGGGTCATGGGGTCACGAAATCTACAATTTAGAATCCCCATTGGCAAAGGAGTCTGTACATATAATTTCAGCTCTCTAGACCTTTTGGAACTTGAGAAGAAGATGACAATAGTTTTTTAAGGTTGTGACCCCTGTGACCCCATTGGGGTCACAGGGTCAACAAAGTTACAAATTAGAATCCCCATCGTCCAAGGAGTCTGCACATATCAATATTAACTCTCTAGACCTTTTGGAACTGGAGAAGAAGATGAGAATTGGTTTTTAAGGTTGTGACCCCTGTGACCCTATTTGGGGTCATGGGGTCACGAAATCTACAATTTAGAATCCCCATTGGCCAAGGAGTCTGCACATATAATTTTTAACTCTCTACTCCTTTTGGAACTGGAGAAGAAGATGAAAATAGGTATTTAAGGTTGTGACCCCTGTGACCCTATTTGGGGTCACAGGGTCACCAAAGTTACAAATTAGAATCTCCATATGCTAAGGTACATGTACACAAAATTTCAGCTCTCTAATGTGTATGGTTCATGAGGAGAAGTCGAAAGTGTCAAAAGTTTACGGACGGACGACGGGCCATGCCATAAGTCCATCTGGACTTTCAGTCCTGATGAGCTAAAAATAGGTTATAAGGGAGTGGCTCAGAGGGTGATCACATCTATAAAATATATTCTCATTTAGCTTAAAGAGATTTTAAGGTTTTCAGCTTCCTTGGCCTTTTCATTATTGAGAAGATGATGAAGATAGGGTTGTGCCCCTGTGGCCCTTTCTGCTGGTCACAGAGTCACTACATCTATAAACTATCATCCATTTCAACTACCGAGTCTGTACACAAGATTTACATTATTGGGAAGATGACGAAGATAGAATCTTAGGGTTGTGCCCCTGTGGCCCTTATTGCTGGTCACAGGGTCACCACATCTATAAACTATCATCCATTTCAACTACTGAGTCTGTACACAAGATTTTCATTATTGGGAAGATGACGAAGATAGAATCTTAGGGTTGTGCCCCTGTGGCCCTTATTGCTGGTCACAGAGTCACTACATCTATAAACTATAATCCATTTCAACTACTGAGTCTGTACACAAGATTTTCATTATTTGGAAGATGATGAAGATAAAATCTAAGGGTTGTGCCCCTGTGGCCCTTATTGCTGGTCACAGAGTCACTACATCTAAAACTTATCATCCATTTCAACTACTGAGTCTGTACACACGTTTTTTATTATTGGGAAGATGTTGAAGATAGGGTTGTGCCCCTGTGGCCCTTATTGCTGGTCACAGAGTCACTACATCTATAAACTATCATCCATTTCAACTACTGAGTCTGTACACAAGATTTTCATTATTGGGAAGATGATGAAGATAGAATCTTAGGGTTGTGCCCCTGTGGCCCTTATTGCTGGTCACAGGGTCACTACATCTATAAACTATTATCCATTTCAACTACTGAGTCTGTACACAAGATTTTCATTATTGGGAAGATGATGAAGATAGAATCTTAGGGTTGTGCCCCTGTGGCCCTTATTGCTGGTCACAGGGTCACTACATCTATAAACTATTATCCATTTCAACTACTGAGTCTGTACACAAGATTTTCATTATTGGGAAGATGATGAAGATAGAATCTTAGGGTTGTGCCCCTGTGGCCCTTATTGCTGGTCACAGGGTCACTACATCTATAAACTATCATCCATTTCAACTACTGAGTCTGTACACAAGATTTTCATTATTGGGAAGATGATGAAGATAGAATCTTAGGGTTGTGCCCCTGTGGCCCTTATTGCTGGTCACAGGGTCACTACATCTATAAACTATCATCCATTTCTGCTACTGAGGCAAACACCATGCTATAACAGACAATCAACATCACAGATCGGATGAGCTTTTCAATACTCATTACCATCAAGAGGTGTGACTCAATACCATCCCCCACAGTTCCCGCGGAGGACTTAATAAAAGAAAACAACAAGCTTGCAGTGAACAATGCAAGACCTGACAATCACTAACTCTCGTTCTTTGTAAAGACTGTCAAAAATAGTTAGACATCTGCATATACATCACAATACATGTTCGCCTCCTTGTCCTCTTTGATAAATTAATCCCAGTTCTTAGAGTTTATGAGTTCAAATATGACAGCATCAAAACAATTTGTCGGAGGTCAGCGCTGAATATATCATTGTCCTTCATCCTTGTGAGGTTGTAAACAGCTGAAATCAGTCCTTGATCAACAATCGATCCATGTCCCGTCAAGACAGCAAGATTTCCTCGGTAAACCATTCCACGACATTCAGACAAGTTCCAAGTTCTTCAGACTCCATCAGATGATCCAAACTGAAATTAAAAGTAAAACGTCAAAAATGTTTTTCAAGATGACAACCTGTCCTAACCAAGCTGATAACGAGTTGTCATTCCTTATACATATTGATACTTTGATAAGGAGTTCTCATTCCTTACACATATTGATACTTTGTTACAAATCTAGGAATTATGCAGGGTGCTTTTAATCATTTCCTTTCAATGAAGCTATGATATATTTTTGCATCACTTTCCTATCTGTTACGGTTATGGACAAGAATACAATGACATTGTTTTTGATAAAAATATAGCCATTGGCCCTGTAGCTCATCAGGCTGCATATCAATTTTGCTTTAGGGTGTTGCAAATGTGTTTCTCCCCTTAGTAGGGTCCACAGGGTCACCAAATGTACAATTTAGAATCTTCCTTATCTAACTTAAGAGTCTTAGACAAGAATTCAGCTTTCTCTTCCTAAGCTTATGGAGGAAAATAAGGAAATAGGTTTTAAAGGTGTGGCCCTTTTAAAGGGCCAAAGGGTCAGCAAAGTTATGAATCCTATCCTTACTAGTCATGTGGTATGAACACAAGGTTTCAGCTTTCTAAGCCTTCTGCTTCTTGAGAAAAAGATTAAAATAGGTTTTAAGGGCGTTGCCTCTGTGGCCCTCATAAGGGGTCACAGGACTGCAAAAGCTATAAATTATGGTCCTCACTAGTCAAGAAGTATATACACAAAGTTTCTAGGCCCAGGCCTCATGCTTATGGAGAAGAAGTGGAAAATGCACAAAGTTTACGGATGAATGGATGGACAGATGCCATGCCATGCCATAAGCCCACCGGGCCTTACAGGCCAGATGAGCTGAAACTTGAGATATGGATCATAATTTGCATTTTGAGCATTTTATTGTGACCTTGACCTTTAACACTTAGTGAAATGTGTTCATTGATTGTTTGTCCTAAGTACAACAATAATGTAATGAATTAAAGTGTTAAAAGTTGAAATAATCCATCTTCTCAATATATATAGACCTTGATGTAAATTTTTGTACTTCTCAAGATATATTATATACAAAATCTAAACTTCATAGCACAGAAACTTTCCAAGTAATCGTGTTCACAAGGAATTTTGTAATGATTTTATAAGTCGCGACTTTCACCTTTTACCTTGAAAGTGAACATTATAATTCCCCGGAGGTGTAAACACTTAGAAATGTTTATGAGTTCAGTAAAGCTTAATAGGATAAAGTTATACCCAAATTAGTGTACATTGCTATAACTCATTTCTCATGACCTTGACCTTTGATCTTCAAGACATACATATTTTATTCAATTGACTTTCAAACTCAATCAATATTTGCCATCAGGTTACCCAGTTTTATTCACCTAGTTGTCATAGCATCTGAAACAAAACTTGTCATAAGAGCATCAGTCAGTGTTGCATCCAGGTTTGAAAATTGAGGGTGAGGTCCCTTCTGGCTTTCATAAAAGTGGGGGAGTGACCTGAAATTGTGTGCTAGTGCTGATATATATTCAAAGCAATCATAGTTAATATGTAAATGATCTTCCATATCAATATTGCACGCGGTCACAAATTTCAAATGTCAAATGACGTGTTGAAGTTTTGAAGTTTGATTAAGTCCGTAAAAATAGGTTATCTTTTGAAGTTTAAATGCAAAGTTGTATAGTCATATTTCCTTCTTTATTCAGCTGAAATCAAGAATAATCCTTCTTCCACTTTATCTTGAAATAATGGTTCATACCCCGGTAATTATGTTTATCTGAAAGTCAAATCATCGGGAAAAGTCAGCATTTGATTATTCATCGGTCTAACTTACGCGAATTTTTTAGCTTGAAGCAGGTGTTTCAGAAATTAGAAGCGTTGGATAAGGGAAGAAATCTATAACTCGTTTTGTCTTAGGCATTTTCGCTCACGAACTGGGCTTTCAAACGATTAAGCAGACGAAACCGGCCATTGCCCCGTACTTATTTGGGCGAAACATCTATTGCACAGTAAGCATGTCATTCATTCGGAAGGGCTATCACTATAATCATTACCTGGGATACATACGTTTCATTCAAAAAGACGGAATCCAACAACATTTTGCCGATTGCATTAGTAAACATGAGGCGACTTTTACAATTGATTATATTAACAAGTTATCATTTTTATTGATCAAAGTATGTAAAGTGTTGGGGAAAAAATAGTCTAGGTAGGTTGCGCAGTAGTTCGTCTGGATTGCAGGACTTGATGTAATTTTGCGAGATTACTCCCCCACATAAATATTAAAATTGCGGGAATGATACATGAAATAGCACATTTCCCACAAGCGTCCGGCCTGGATGCAACACTGTCAGGTCTGTTGATTACTTTGAAGTTCAAATGCAGAATCATAATCATGCAGTTATGCAGAATCAAGGGGCATAACTCATGTGTCTTCTTGTGTAATTAAGTGTAATAGTTTCAAAGGAAACTTGTCCCCGTTGTTAGCCATTTTACAAAGTCCATAAGGGCAAACAAAAGTTTAACATTACAATGTTACAAGCATGGCTACCTTCTCATTACTCCTATCAATGAAGTGTGTTCGACCATCCAACAAGTCTTCTGTGTTCAATGTTGCACTTGATGTGTTGCTTCATGATTCCCTCAAATCTCCTTTGTAAGTCTGTCCAAGTTATAAGTCTGCGTGGACCCAACAAGCCTGAAACAGTTACATAAAAACTTCAGCTACCTGGTTCAGTATAATCCACATCATATTGAAATATATAAAAATAGAGCCATTGGCTCTGTAGCTCATCAGGCATCATATCAAGTTTGCTTTATACAGGCAAGATGAGCTAAAAATGAAACTGATGTTACCTATTGCAAGAAAACCTATAACAAAATTACAAAACAAATGTATTATTATTCAACACTTTCTAGATTTCAAAATTTCAGCTCTCTAGTTTGTATGGTTCATGAGGAGAAATTGAAAGTGTCAAAAGTTTACGGACGGACGACGGGCCATGCCATAAGCCCATCTGGACTTTCAGTCCTGATGAGCTTAAAACTGACTTGCCCAAAAAGAGTGTCTTCTTTCCTTAAAAATAATACTAATTTAAACTAATAACACTGTTATGTAAATAATCTTGTGTATTATACAATGATTGCAAAACCTGGAAATTGTCATAAGACACACATGAAGATCTAGATAATGAAATAAATTATTTAGTGGTTTTGTAAATTAGCATCAATCAGATAGAATGTGATATATTGTGTTTTGAACTTTACAGTTGCAATATTTACAGAACATCTTTAGATATACTACACACTACACGCACGACTGATACTACACGCACGACTGATACTACACACTACACACACGACTGATACTACAAGCACCACTGATACTACACACTATACACACGACTGATACTACACGCACGACTGATACTACACGCACCACTGATACTACACACTATACACACGACTAATACTACTCACTACACTCACGACTGATACTACACACACGACTGACACTACACACTACACACACCACCGATACTACACACACCACTGATACTGCACACTACATGGACGACTGATACTACACACTACACACACGATTGATACTACACGCACGACTGACACTACACACTACAAACACGACTGATACTACACACTACACACACGACTAATACTATACTCATAACTGATACTACACTCACGACTGATACTACACACTACACACACGACTGATACTACACACTACTGATACTACACACTACACGCACGACTGATACTACAAGCACCACTGATACTACACATTACACACACGACTGATACTACACACTACACACACGACTGATACTACACACTACATGCACGACTGATACTACACACACGACTGACACTACACACTACACGCATGACTGATACTACACACTACACACACCACTGATACTTCACACTCGGGCACGACTGATACTGCACGCAGGACTGATACTACACACTACACGCATGACTGATACTACACACACAACTGATACTACACGAACGACTGATACTACACAGTGTACACACTACACGCACGACTGATACTACACACACGACTGATACTACACACTAGACACACAACTGATACTACACACTACACGCACGACTGATACTACACACTACACACGACTGATACTACACACTACACGGACGACTGATACTACACACACGACTGATACTACATGCACGACTGATACTACACATTACACGCGCGACTGATACTACAAACTACACACACGACTGATACTACACACTACACACACGACTGATACTAGAAACACGACTGATACTACATGAACGACTGATATTACACAGTGTACACACTACATGCACGACTGATACTACACGCACGCCTTATACTACACACTACACACACGACTGATACTACACACTACATGCACGACTGATACTACACACGACTGATACTACAAACACGACTGATACTACACGAACGACTGATATTACACAGTGTACACACTACACGCACGACTGATACTACACGAACGACTGATACTACACAGTGTACACACTACACACACGACTGATTATACACACTACACACACGACTGATACTACACACTACACGCTCGATACTACACACTACACGCACGATGCTACACACTACATGCACGACTGATACTACACGCACGACTGATATTACACACTACATGCACGACTGATACTACACACTACACGCACGACTGATACTACACACACGACTGATACTACACACTACACGCTCGGTACTACACACTACACGCACGATACTACACACTACATGCACGACTGATACTACACACACGACTGATATTA
Organism: Steromphala cineraria; assembly: GCA_916613615.1. NCBI lineage: Eukaryota > Metazoa > Mollusca > Gastropoda > Trochida > Trochidae > Steromphala > Steromphala cineraria. The sequence continues at coordinate 5,883,508 of OU744723.1, forward strand.
CACACTACATGCACGACTGATACTACACACTACACGCACGACTGATACTACACACACGACTGATACTACACGCAGGACTGATACTACACGCAGGACTGATACTACACACATACTGCGTCAAAAGTGTCCAAAGTTCAGCGACTTTGGGTGCTGTCTGAAAACTTCGGTCACTTTGCCCTATGCAATCTTAAAGATCAGTCATTGTGTAAGTTATGTTTCTAAAGAAACTACAAAACTAAATTCATTTGGATAATGGTTGATCTTTGTTTCAAGATTGATGTTGCCATCATAAAGATTCTAGGAAATCATGATGAGGACTAAGTTACTTCAGTTCAGTCACTATCAAGTTATGTTGTAATGATAATCACGAAAAAAAAGAATATTTACACATAGGTTTTACCCTCAAAAGGCATATAAGGAGATCATGATTGACATGTCTAGAAAGTTGATGAAGCTAACAGAACTCCAGAAAGAGTATGTATTTGTATATTTTATCAACAATTTACTCAATTGAAAAATAACCAAGGAGTAAAACAAGAGCCATCAGGAGAGATGGCTTCATCCCCCCGGCTCAACTAAATTTGAATGATCAGTTTTAGCATATATTTTAATATACTGATTGTGTGAATAATGTTGTATGCATACAAGCAGCTCATTCTGTTTGACTTTTAATAACCATCATAAAATTATGATAAACCACATTCAGGTCTTTTTTAATAGTAAATGCTTATGTGATGTCATCATCAAGTTCCTCATGTTAATGTGAAGAGAGAGCAAAACTACCATCCTGTTTGATTGAATATGCTGTTTGATTTAAACACCTTCTTCCCTTTGTGAGACACAGTTTAGCAATTAATTGTAATGTTGGAATGAAGAATGTCATTGAGTTTTAACTCCCTGCAATTTGAAAACACAAAAATAGAGTCATCGGCTCTGTAGCTCATCAGGTTTTATATCAATTTTGCTTTAGGGTATGGCAAATGTGGTTCTCCTCTTAGTAGGTCACCAAATGTACAATTTAGAAACCTCCTTATCTAACTAGGAGTCTGCACACACATAACTTTCAGCTTTCTAGGACTGATGCTTCTGAAGAAAATGAAGTCTATACGTGAGATTTCATCTTTCTAAGCCTTTTGGTTTTGGAGAAGAGTCTAAAATAAGTTATCAGGCTATGGCCCATATATGGGGTCACAGGGTCACTAAAGATACAATTTATCATCCTCACTAGTCAAGGAGTCTGTACACAAAATTTAAGATTTCTAGGCCTTTTTGTTCTGTAGAGGTAGTCAAAAATGCACAAAGACGGACGAGCTAAAAACCTTAAAAAACAACACAAACATGACACCCAAGTTTTACTCATGCGACAAACACCTCTTGATGACAAATGTAATGAGCCCATCTGGTCTTATTGGCCTTAGTTATATATAATGTACTAACAATGAAGCAGGCAACTACAAACCTATCAATGGCAGCTGCACGGATATCTCCCCTACGAAGTTCCAGTTCCACGATCCTCTCGCTGTTTTCTTCTTTTACGTCTGGTCAGTCCCGAAGGTCATCTCCGATTATTCAGCCACAGCGAGTGCCCACGGTCGCACAGTAGGGAAATAGAAAATAATCATTTCAATGTTATTATCAAATATTCAATAGAAACTGTATCAGATGAGTAATTGTTTATTCATTGTTTATTACTCAATCATTGTGAGATCAATCACTAGATAACACTGAGGTGGTAACATACATGTACGGAACAACTTTCGAACATCACATTACATTGTCCAATCACCTGATTCTGAACAAATCTTATCTTATAAATCCTACTCTATCTTATCCAATTCTACTCTATCTTATCCAATCCTACTCTATCTTATCCAATCCTACTCTATCTTATCCTACTCTATCTTATCAATCCTACTCCATCTAATCAATCCTACTCCATCTGATCCTATCCTACTCTATCTTATCCAATCCTACTCCATCTTATCCTATCCTACTCTATCTCATCCAATCCTACTCTATCTTATCAATCCTATTCTATCTCATCCAATCCTACTCTATCTCATCCAATCCTACTCTATCTTATCAATCCTATTCTATCTTATCCTTTCCTACTCTATCTTATCCTTTCCTACTCTATCTCATCCAATCCTACTCTATCTCATCCAATCCTACTCTATCTCATTCAATCCTACTCTATCTTATCAATCCTATTCTATCTTATCCTTTCCTACTCTATCTTATCCTACTCTATCTTATCAATCCTACTCTATCTTATCCTTTCCTACTCTATCTCATCCAATCCTACTCTATCTCATCCAATCCTACTCTATCTCATCCAATCCTACTCTATCTTATCAATCCTATTCTGTCTTATCCTTTCCTACTCTATCTTATCCTTTCCTACTCTATCTTATCAATCCTATTCTATCTTATCCTTTCCTACTCTATCTTATCCTACTCTATCTTATCCTTTCCTACTCTATCTCATCCAATCCTACTCTATCTCATCCAATCCTACCCTATCTCATCCAATCCTACTCTATCTTATCAATCCTATTCTATCTTATCCTTTCCTACTCTAGCTTATCCTTTCCTACTCTATCCTATCGTACTCTTTCTTATCCTATTCTATCTATACTTTCCTACTCTATCTTATTCTACAAATTTTTATCCTATCCTACTGTATCCTATCCTACTGTATCTTATCCTATCCTACTCTATCTTATCCTTTCCTATTCTATCTTATCCTACTCTACTTGATCTTATCCTTCTCTATCTTATCAATCCTACTCAATCTTATCCTATCCTACTCTATCTTATCCAATCCTAACCTTACTCTATCTTATCCTATCACACCCTATCTTATCCGGTCCTATCCTACTCTATCTTATCCTATCACACCCTATCTTATCCCATCCTATCCTACTCTATCTTATCCTATCACACCCTATCTTATCCTATCCTACTCTATCTTAACCTATCACACCCTATCTTATCCCATCCTATCCTACTCTATCTTATCCTATCACACCCTATCTTATCCGGTCCTATCCTACTCTATCTTATCCTTTCACACCCTATCTTATCCCATCCTATCCTACTCTATCTTATCCTATCACACCCTATCTTATCCTATCCTACTTTATCTTAACCTATCACACCCTCACCTTATCTATCGTATCCTATCCTACTCTATCTAATCCTACTCTATCCTATCCTACTCTATTTTATACAACCCTACTCTATCCTATCCTACTCTATCTGATCCTACTCTATCTAATCCTACTCTATCTTATACAACCCTACTCTATCCTATCCTACTCTATTTTATACAACCCTACTCTATCCTATCCTACTCTATCTGATCCTACTCTATCTTATCCTATCACACCCTTACTATCTTATTCTATCACACCCTATCTTATCCGATCCTAACCTTTTCTATCCTACCTAATCTTATCCAATCTTAGCCTTATCTTATACTACATTACTATTAGCTTCATTATCTACTCTATCGTATCCAATCCTACTCTATCTTATCCTATCCTAACCTTTTCTATCTTATCCTATCCTAACTTTACTATCTTATCCAATCCTACTCTATATTATCCAATCCTACTCTATCTTATCCTATCACACCCTATCTTATCCCATCCTATCCTACTCTATCTTATCCTATCACACCCTATCTTATCCCATCCTATCCTACTCTATCTTATCCTATCACACCCTATCTTATCCTATCCTACTTTATCTTAACCTATCACACCCTTACCTTATCTATCGTATCCTATCCTACTCTATCTAATCCTACTCTATCTTATACAACCCTACTCTATCCTATCCTACTCTATTTTATACAACCCTACTCTATCCTATCCTACTCTATCTGATCCTACTCTATCTTATCCTATCACACCCTTACTATCTTATTCTATCACACCCTATCTTATCCGATCCTAACCTTTTCTATCCTACCTAATCTTATCCAATCTTAGCCTTATCTTATACTACATTACTATTAGCTTCATTATCTACTCTATCGTATCCAATCCTACTCTATCTTATCCTATCCTAACCTTTTCTATCTTATCCTATCCTAACTTTACTATCTTATCCAATCCTACTCTATATTATCCAATCCTACTCTATCTTATCCTATCCTAACCTTAGTATCTTATCCTATCCTACCCTATGTTACTCAATCCTAAACTTTTCCTTCTTATCCTATCCTACCTAAATATTATCCGGTCCTAACCTTTTCTATCCTTTCCTATCCTACATAATCTTATCCAATCCTAGCCGTATCTGATACTACATTACTATTAGCTTCACTATTTTGTCCTATCCTGTTCTTGTTATCTTATCCTATCCCTGTTCAATTTCATCCTTTTCTATTCTATCCTTCCTATCCTGTCTTGCCTAGTATTTGCTATCATATCCTTTATTACCCTATCTTATCCTGACAGTTTCCTATCCTATAACATATCTCGGCCTATCTTACGATACTCTGATACTCTAACCTGCCTTATGTATCTCCTCTTACATAGAGCCATAATGAAGCAAATGTACATAAACCTGACATCATCTAGTTTAACAAAATTGCCTTTGGATACCCAAGTTTGTCCATGTGTGCCTCAAACAATCACCATGGTGTGGAGGGTTTGAGAATCTCTCATGGGGGGGTTGTAACTGGCAGACCTCAAGCTTGAAGAGACCAGAGCTCTCGCATGTAAGCATCAATGATGTAGAAAGATAAGATACATTATTATGTTCTACCTAAACTAATAAAGGAATTCATGTGAGTGTACTTATTAGTATAAACATAAGTTAGGATATAAGTATGGATTAGTATTGAACAGCGCTGCTCTAATGCATCTTAACTTTTTCCATCACCGACACCTCTTGAAGAGCTCTGTACCAGCAGATGTGCTTCAGATCCAAACAACAGACAAGATGGAGACTTTTCCCATCACGGACACCTCTGGCAGAGCTCTGTACCAGCAGGTGTGCTTCAGATCCAAACAACAGACAAGATGGTGACTTTTTCCATCACCGACACCTCTGGCAGAGCTCTGTACCAGCAGATGTGCTTCAGATCCAAACAACAGACAAGATGGAGACTTTTCCCATCACCGACACCTCTGGCAGAGATCTGTACCAGCAGATGTGCTTCAGATCCAAAAACAGACAAGATGGAGACTTTTCCCATCACCGACACCTCTGGCAGAGCTCTGTACCAGCAGATGTGCTTCAGATCCAAACAACAGACAAGATGGAGACTTTTCCCATCACCGACACCTCTGGCAGAGCTCTGTACCAGCAGATGTGCTTCAGATCCAAAAAACAGACAAGATGGAGACTTTTCCCATCACCGACACCTCTGACAGAGCTCTGTACCAGCAGATGTGCTTCAGATCCAAACAACAGACAAGATGGAGACTTTTCCCATCACTGACAACAGATTAGAAATGTGTTGCTTGAAGCCCTTAAGCAAGTACCTTGAACCTATCTGTTCAAGGAGCCAGTTTTGTCAATAAAGGTATTGGACAGATAGTCGGCACTCAGAGACCATTGAGCACCTAAAGGCATTAATAATGATATAGGTACATAGTCGATAACATCTCCATATGAATTGCTTTTCATTCCAGCTTTTCATCATTTTCCTGAATAAACATAAGACAAAATGTGTATCTTTCTGAAAATGCATTACACCCACAGATTTACGTGTAGACACATCATTATGACCTAAATTGTAAATGTATACAATTCAATGAAATAATAAAAATCAACAATGCTATCTGACGAGTATCTGTATGTAATTGATGGTATATCTAATTAATTTAATTTAATACCTATGTCATTTAAAAGATGCAGTAAATCCACAAATTAACATGTAAGTACATTTTCATCATGAACTAATATATGTTCTAATATGTTTCTACTAAAGTAATTAAAAACCACAAACTTGCATGTAGGTATATCATCATCATAAACTAAAATATTAACTAATATATATCTACTAAACAAATTCAAACCCACAAACTTACAAGGTATATCATCATCATAAACAAAAATATTTGCTAATATATTTCTAGTGAAGACATTCAAACCCACAAACTTACATGTAGGTATATCATCATCATAAACTAAAATCTTTAATAATATATTTCTAGTAAAGACATTCAAACCCACAAACTTACATGTAGGTATATCATCATCATGAACTAAAATATTTGCTTATATATTTCTAGGAAAGACATTCAAACCCACAAACTTACATGTTGGTATATATCATCATCATAAAGTATTAAACTAAAATCTTTAATAATATATTTCTAGCAAAGACATTCAAACCCACAAAGTTACATGTAGGTATATCATCATCATGAACTAAAATATTAACTTATATATATATTTCTAGTAAAGACATTCAAACCCACAAACTTACATGTTGGTATATATCATCAAGAACTGAAATATTTGCTTATATATTTCTAGTAAAGACATTCAAACCTACAAACTTACATGTAGGAATATCATCATCATAAACTAAAATCTTTGCTTATATATTTCTAGTAAAGACATTCAAACCCACAAACTTACATGTAGGTATATCATCATCATAAACTAAAATATTTGCTTATATATTTCTAGTAAAGACATTCAAACCCACAAACTTACATGTAGGTATATCATCATCATGAACTTAAATCTTTGCTTATATATTTCTAGTAAAGACATTCAAACCTACAAACTTACATGTAGGAATATCATCATCATAAACTAAAATATTTGCTAATATATTTCTAGTAAAGACATTCAAACCCACAAACTTACATGTAGGTATATCATCATCATGAACTTAAATCTTTGCTTATATATTTCTAGTAAAGACATTCAAACCTACAGACTTACATGTAGGTATATCATCATCATGAACTGAAATCTTTGCTTATATATTTCTAGTAAAGACATTCAAACCTACAAACTTACATGTAGGAATATCATCATCATAAACTAAAATATTTGCTAATATATTTCTAGTAAAGACATTCAAACCCACAAACTTACATGTAGGTATATCATCATCATGAATTAAAATCTATTTCTTTTAAAGAAATAAAAACCCACAAACTTCAATGTAGGCATATCAACATCATAAATTGTTAATCTTAACTATCAAATTTCTAGTAAACAAATTAAAACCCACAAACTTACATGTAGGTATATCATCATCATGAACTTAAATCTTTGCTTATATATTTTTAGTAAAGACATTCAAACCCACAAACTTACATGTAGGTATATCATCATCATGAACTAAAATCTTTGCTTATATATTTTTAGTTAAGACATTCAAACCCACAAACTTACATGTAGGTATATCATCATCATGAACTAAAATCTTTGCTTATATATTTCTAGTAAAGACATTCAAACCCACAAACTTACATGTAGGTATATCATCATCATGAACTAATATCTGTTCTTATATGTTTCTAGTAAAGACATTCAAACCCACAAACTTACATGTAGGTATATCATCATCATAAACTAAAATATTTACTTATATATTTCTAGTAAAGACATTCAAACCCACAAACTTACATGTAGGTATATCATCATCATGAACTGAAATATTTGCTTATATATTTCTAATAAAGACATTCAAACCCACAAACTTACATGTAGGTATATCATCATCTTGAATTAAAATCTTTGTTTATATATTTCTTTTAAAGAAATTCAAACCCACAAACTGACATGTAGGTATTTCATCATCATGAACTTAAATCTTTGCTAATATATGTCCAGTCCCAAAATTCAAACCCACAAACTTACATGTAGGTATATCATCATCATAAATTAAAATCATAACTAGTATATTTCTAGTAAAAATATTCAAACCCACAAACTTACATGTAGGTATATCATCATCATGAACTTGAATCTTTGCTAACATATTTCCATTAAAAACATTCAAACCCACAAACTTACATGTAGGAATATCATCATGAACATAAATCTTTACTTATATATTTCCAGTAAAAAAATTCAAACATACAAACTTACATGTTGGTATATCATCATAAGCTCAAATCTTAACTTGTATATTTCCAGTAAAGACATTCAAACCCACAAACTTACATGTAGGTACATCATCATAAATTTAAATATTTGCTAATATATTTTTAGTAAAGACATTCAAACCCACAAACTTACATGTAGGTATATCATCATCATAAACTAAAATATTTATATTTATAAGTGAGACTAACTAGCTACCTTTAACATCACTTTGCTGAAGAAAGTTAGTAGCTGGAATTGAAATAGAACTTGCCTGACTAATCATAGGAGGACTGCTGCCTCCTCTGGACAGACAGACAGACAGACAGACAGCAGGGAAAGTGTTTCTGGTCATCAAGTATCCGCAGTTTGGATCTTCAAATTCTTCAATGTCCATATTGTTCAGTTGAGTGTTCATTGCTGTTCAATAAATCTGCAAAAAATATCAAGCAGCTACACAATATGTACTTATTTTACAGATCAAGACAATAAAGGAAAATATGCGACAACATTCACACCTTCATTTCAATCTGAATCTTTATACCAATTTGATCAACCTTTGAGACATTGTTTAGAAGTTTTGGACCAGACAGGACTCCACTGCATCATCGTTTTTTTTACCAATATACAGATTTTAAAACATAATTTCGAAATTGTTAATCATGACACACCTCATGTCAGTCTGTATCTTAAAACAGCAATCAGTTGTTGGTGTACACATTTTTTGGGTTTCCCAACAGGCGTTATTTTTTACCAAAACATGAGAAATTTAAGAAAATTTTTTTTACATTTTTTACTTTGACATACCTTTATATCATTATGTATCTCAAGGTCAAATTTGATCAAAATGTAATGATTAGCTAAGAAATTGTGAGCCGGACAGGACAAGTCCCCAGTTTTAACCAGAAATCTGTTTAATGTCTGGAATTGTTACATGTCCTTTTTCTGTTTGGAGTTTTTAAAAAAAAATCAAAAAGATAAAAAAATAAAAGTACCGAGGGTACAGAAGCTCACCTTAAAATGAATGATGTGGTATTGGTTTAATTATACATGTAACCATCTTTTATATAATTGATTATGGCTGCCATCATGATTTTTTTATCTTTTAAAATACTAGTCTTCTTTTGGAAATGACTAGAGCTTGAACAAACATTAATACACGAATGATATAATCATGATAAGTTAACAAGCAGTAGGTTTTTGTATAACTTTTTTGTATATCTATGGCTGAATTGGTGACCATCTTGTACTTTTTAATCTTCAAAATGCTACTTTTATGTGGGCATCCGTATTAATTTCATTATGATATCTTGATTGGTTTAGGTGTATCCATTTAAATGTCCTTCATTACTTACAAGATGGTGGCCACTTACATTTGTTTTGTAGTGAATCATTAATATGATTTCAAGATTATTTCACTGATGGTTATGCTGCATGGGATATTGAAAATCCCAAAAGTACATATTTTTCAAGGAAAATGAATGACTGATTGAGAGGAAAGTCATAAACACAGCAATGCATAAGACACGTTTATTTTGTTCACATAATATTGACATGTCAAGTGACCATGAGATGTCTTTCATTAAAGTATCAATTTATTTAACACTCATACAGTACTATAATGGTAAACATTTTTGCATTGTCAAATCAACAGAGAGATATGACAAATCAAATTTCCTTACTTTTCTCACTAAACCCTTTTCGATTTTCATCTGCATATTTATTCCACATCAACTTATCATGTAGATTGCTAAACACAAAGCTTATTGTAGACAAGTTTTGTGTAAGTTGTTATTCTTAGAAAGAACATATCACTGTCATGAGAATACAAGTCCATAACTTTTATTGCATACACATGGGCCATGGCCATATAGCATAATGCTCTACCATATCAATTGGGTCAGGTTGATTATGCAACAGACTAGCAGCTGACACTGTGATGCTAGCAGCCTGCCTTGGGATGTGTATTAGCCAGCATAGTGGAATATCTGAACTCTGGTTGACCCCTTATGTGTGGTATTTAAAGGAATAAAAGGGAAATACCATTGTTTAAAATTTAACATGTTTAATGTGATTTGGTTTTTGCAGCTAGTTGCCATAAAGATTTTAAACAAATTAATCAATTATGTTTGTCTTTCATCTTAATTTTTTTTTAGAAACACTAAAAAATATAGAACAACTTGCACGACAATCTTAAATATTCCATATTTAAGATAATATTATGATTAGTAAGTTCAAATTAGAGAATTTATATGGTGCCAGTGATCACTTGATGAAAGCTTAAAATTTAATAATAATGATGTGTCATCTGCAGCTGAAAAGTCAATATGGCTGCTATTGCGGCCATCTTGGATTATCAAAACTGAAACGTCTACCTTTCTGTGCGGAATCACTATAGGTATAACATACTACAATATAAAAATGATATCTAGATTGGTTTAGGAGAAATAGTCTTTGTCATGAAATCTAATTGAAAATTCAATATGGCTGCCATGGCGGCCATATTGGATTCTTAAAACTTTAACGTCTACCTTTCTGTGCGGAATCACCATAGGTATAACATACTACAATTTCAGAATGATATCTGTATTCGTTTAGACGGAGTAGTCTTTTTCATGAAATCTAATTGAAAATTCAATATGGCTGTCATGGCGGCCATCTTGGATTCTCAAAACTGAAACGTCTACCTTTCTGTGAGGAATCACCATGGGTATAACATACTACAATTTCAGAATGATATCTGTATTCGTTTAGAAGGAGTAGTCTTTTTCATGAATTCTAATTGAAAATTCAATATGGCTGTCATGGCGACCATCTTAGATTCTTAAAACTGAAACGTCTACCTTTCTGTGAGGAATCACCGTGGGTATAACATATTACAATATCAGAATGATATCTGTATTCGTTTAGAAGGAGTAGTCTTTTTCATGAAATCTAATTGAAAATTTAATATGGCTGTCATGGCGGCCATCTTGATTTCTTAAAACTGAAACGTCTACCTTTCTGTGAGGAATTACCATGGGTATAACATACTACAATTTCAGAATGATATCTGAATTCGTTTAGGAGGAGTAGTCTTTTTCGTGAAAGTTTACGGACGGACAGACGGACGACGGACGAAGCGCCATGACATAAGCTCACCTTTACTTTGTAAAGGTGAGCTAAAAAACAAGCAAAAAAATGAGCGTGCATCCCTGACTAACTGAATTATTTTTCACTTTCCATGTAGACATCTCTTGCATAGCATTTGAACCCAAAAGAGGAATTGAGGAGAATGAATGAATTTCTGCACTATTTTGAACAAAGTCTTTTTATATAAAATGACCATTACTATGAAACTTTGCATCTTTTATTTTCATCTCACCAAATAAGTTAAAAGAAAAATTTAAACTAGATTAGTGTTTGCGGGACACCGCAAAAACAGAGCAGCCCCGAAACTTGGGGTTTCGCCTTACCCTGTTCCGCCTTCTACAAGCCTCAACATATTGGGCATTTTCTTGTGACCTTGACGTTTGACACTCAAGGTCACGCAATCAATGAACACATTTCATTGAAAATAACATTAATGTATCGAATTAAAGTGTTTAAAGTTAAAATAATCCATTTTCTCAATATTTGTTGACCTTGCTGTGACCTTGACATTTAACAGTTCGTACCCAAAACCTTTCCAAAATGTTGTACTTCTCAAGAGATAATATATACAAAATTTAAACTTCATAGCATAAAAGCTTTTCAAGTTAACATGTTTACAAGGAATTTGTTTGTGATTTTATAGCTCATGACCTTGACCTTTGATCTCGAAAGTGAACATGTCATTTTAAGTCCCTAGAGGTGTAAACAATTACACATGTTTATGAGTTCTGAAAAGCTTAACGGGATTAAGTTATATCAAAATTAGTTGCACATTGTAATAACATAAATGTCATGACCTTGACCTTTGACCTTCAAGGTTACACAATCTATGAACACTTTTCATTGAGTATAACAATCATCTATTGATTAAAAGTGTTCATAGTTATAAAAAAGCATTTTCGCAAAACCATGCTAAAGTCGTGACCTTGCTGTGACCTTGACCTTGAACAGATTGTAGCGAAAACCTTTTCAAAATTTTGTTTACTCTTCTAAGAATGATACATACCAAGTTAGAGCTTCATAGCACAAAAACTTTTCAAGTTATCGTGTTTACAAGGAATTTTTTAGTGATTTTATAGCTCGTGACCTTGACCTTTGACCTTGAAAGTGAACATGTCAAAATCGTTCCCCCGAGGTATAAGCAGTAAGTTATGAATACAAGTTCTGTAAAGCTTAGTAGAAAAAAGTTAAAGGCATTAGTATGTGCGCGGCGGACGCGGCGGCGGTGGCGGCGGAAACTGCACAAAACCTGATGCTAAATATGAAAAGAATAGGATAAATAGTTTTCTGCAATCAGTCAAACAAACTAAAAATTACCGAAATTGGTTCTTAAATGGCATAACACACTTCCTAGTGAGGTAGAGTGCATATATACAAAATTGGAAATATAATGGATGAATAGTTTTTCTTCTAGGTTGGACAAATTTTGATGGAAAAATGACTAAGCAAAAAAATGGAAAACAAAAACAAAAACAAAGCTTATCAATTTTAGTTTTGATTTGGCACTGGACCGCTCCTAGTAGAGAAGAAGACACATGCAAAATGTGAAAAGAATCAGATAAATAGTTTTCCCCGTAAATGGTTGGACAAATCTGATATTGGAAAATGACCAATTCAAAACATGGAAATTTGTAAAAAATTCAAATATTGACGAAATTTGCTGAAACTTTGCACTGCACCCTTCCTAGTAGGGTAGAAGACATGTGTAAACTTTGAAAACAATCAGATAAAAAGTTTTCCCGTAATAGGTCGGACAAATCTGATATTGGTAAATGACTAAATCCAAAACACAGAAATTTGTAAAAAATTCAAATATTGACGAAATTTGCGGGAACTTCGCACTGCACCCCTCCTAGTAGGGTAGAATACATGTACAAAATTTGAAAACAATCAGATGAATATTTTTTCGAAATAGGTCGGACAAAAAATGTCCTCGGACAGACGGACGGATTGACGGAATCATTGGTATTACTATATACCCCCGACCTAATGGTCGGGGGGTATAAAAATCTGTAAAATATTACAAAAATATTTTGGAAATAATAAATTATGACACACCTTCTAATGATTATGTATCTCCATATTAAATGTGATGAAAATGTGATGATTAGTTTAGAGGTGAGGTGAGGTGAGGTGATATCGCCACTTTCAAGAGTATTTCACTTATATCATGGCTGCTAGTATAATAGCAGGGAGGAAGCCAGCGACCCTATTGTGGCTATGTATAACGGATAGATGGACGGACGGAGAGACAGTTCCATTTTGATCAATGAACTTTTTGCGGGGTATAAAAAGGTTAAAACTATGGGCCGTATGATCGTAGATTGTTTGGAGGAAGTTTAGCCCTTAACCTGGTCTAACAAGTGGGTTTTAACTGATCCGGTTTTATCGAAGCAAGTTCCCACTTGAACCTGGCCTATACCACCTGGTTTAAGTAGAAATATGTAAACCTGTCCTGGGGTAGTTTAGCAAAGGTTTAAGACTGTCGACAAATACTTTGTAAAAACATATAGAACACATATCAAAATTGATGCACAGAGATTTTCATATTTTAATACGTTATAACGTAGGTTCATCAATCAAATTGTATTGTGGAGACAAGATCAGATGCAATGATTCCAGAAACACAAGTGAAGAAGAGATCAGAGCTCACATACTGCCGCTTCCAATTTTGTTCAAAGAATTTCAAATTGAAAATCTGATAAATGTTGTTTGATAGTTGAGTATTCAGTTTTAAAGATAAGTCATTGTGTAAGTCATGTTCCACTGTAACAAAAACTAAATTCATCGGTTGGTGAAGCTAGCATGTATAGTTTCGGATGTATGCTCCAGACAAAATTATGTTACGGACGGACAGACAAGCAGACGGATGGAGGGACTGACAGAATTACTGCTATATACTCTTGCTTAGGTTGTAAGGTGGGGCTATAATTATTCATTATTAGAGTATAAAATCAAGGAGTCTGTACACAAAGTTTCAGCTTTCTAGGCCTCATGGTTCTGGAGAAGAAGATGAAAATAGGTTTTTAGGGTGTGGCCCCTGTGGCCCTTATTAGGGGTCACAGGGCCACCAAAGCTACAATTTATAATCCTCACTAGTCAAGGAGTCGGTACACAAAGTTTCAGCTTTCTAGGCCTCATGGTTCTGGAGAAGAAGATGAAAATAGGTTTTTAGGGCGTGGCCCCTGTGGCCCTTATAAGGGGTCACAGGGCCACCAAAGCTACAATTTATAATCCTCACTAGTCAAGGAGTCGGTACACAAAGTTTCAGCTTTCTAGGCCTCATGGTTCTGGAGAAGAAGATGAAAATAGGTTTTTAGGGCGTGGCCCCTGTGGCCCTTATAAGGGGTCACAGGGCCACCAAAGCTACAATTAATAATCCTCACTAGTCAAGGAGTCGGTACACAAAGTTTCAGCTTTCTAGGCCTCATGGTTCTGGAGAAGAAGATGAAAATAGGTTTTTAGGGCGTGGCATATGTGGCCCTTATTAGGGGTCACAGGGCCACCAAAGCTACAATTTATAATCCTCACTAGTCAAGGAGTCTGTACACAAAGTTTCAGCTTTCTAGGCCTCATGGTTCTGGAGAAGAAGATGAAAATAGGTTTTTAGGGTGTGGCCCCTGTGGCCCTTATTAGGGGTCACAGGGCCACCAAAGCTACAATTTATAATCCTCACTAGCCAAGGAGTCTGTACACAAAGTTTCAGCTTTCTAGGCCTCATGGTTCTGGAGAAGAAGATGAAAATAGGTTTTTAGGGCGTGGCCCCTGTGGCCCTTATAAAGGGTCACAGGGCCACCAAAGCTACAATTTATAATTCTCACTAGCCAAGGAGTCTGTACACAAAGTTTCAGCTTTCTAGGCCTCATGGTTCTGGAGAAGAAGATGAAAATAGGTTTTTAGGGCGTGGCCCCTGTGGCCCTTATTAGGGGTCACAGGGCCACCAAAGCTACAATTTATAATCCTCACTAGCCAAGGAGTCTGTACACAAAGTTTCAGCTTACTAGGCCTCATGGTTCTGGAGAAGAAGATGAAAATAGGTTTTTAGGGCGTGGCCCCTGTGGCCCTTATAAAGGGTCACAGGGCCACCAAAGCTACAATTTATAATTCTCACTAGCCAAGGAGTCTGTACACAAAGTTTCAGCTTTCTAGGCCTCATGGTTCTGGAGAAGAAGATGAAAATAGGTTTTTAGGGCGTGGCCCCTGTGGCCCTTATTAGGGGTCACAGGGCCACCAAAGCTACAATTTATAATCCTCACTAGTCAAGGAGTCTGTACACAAAGTTTCAGCTTTCTAGGCCTCATGGTTCTGGAGAAGAAGATGAAAATAGGTTTTTAGGGTGTGGCCCCTGTGGCCCTTATTAGGGGTCACAGGGCCACCAAAGCTACAATTTATAATCCTCACTAGCCAAGGAGTCTGTACACAAAGTTTCAGCTTTCTAGGCCTCATGGTTCTGGAGAAGAAGATGAAAATAGGTTTTTAGGGCGTGGCCCCTGTGGCCCTAATTAGGGGTCACAGGGCCACCAAAGCTACAATTTATAATTCTCACTAGCCAAGGAGTCTGTACACAAAGTTTCAGCTTTCTAGGCCTTATGGTTCTGGAGAAGAAGTCGAAATTCCACAAAGTTTACGGACAAATGGACGGACGGACGGACGCCGGACACCATGCCATACCATAAGCCCATCGGGCCTTACAGGCCAGATGAGCTAAAAATAGAGCCATTGGCTCTGTAGCTCATCAGGCATCATTATCAAGTTTGCTTTATACAGGCAAGATGAGCTAAAAATGAAACTGATGTTACATATTGCAAGAAAACCTATAAAAAAATTACAAAACAAATGTAACGATTTCGGAATAAATTTCCTTCCCCAAATGATTTATTATTATTCAACACTTTCTAGATCGCCAATATTAGACAGTGAAAGAAGTCCACACTAAAATATCAAAGGAGAAATAAATTTGCCATAAACTGTCATCTAATGGAGAAAAATAGATTTTTAAGATTGTGACCCCTGTGACCCTATTTGAGGTCATGGGGTCACGAAATGTACAATTAAGAATGCCCATTGGCAAAGGAGTCTGCACATATCATTTTCAACTCTCTGGCCATTTTAGAACTGGAGAAGAAGTTGAAAATAGGTTTTTAATGTTGTGACCCCTGTGACCCTATTTGGGGTCATGGGGTCACGAAATCTACAATTACGGATCCCCATTGGCCAAGGAGTCTGCACATATCATTTTCAACTCTCTAGTCCTTTTGGAACTGGAGAAGATGAAAATAGGTTTTTAGGGCGTGGCTCCTGTGGCCCTTATAAAGGGTCACAGGGCCACCAAAGCTACAATTTATAATTCTCACTAGCCAAGGAGTCTGTACACAAAGTTTCAGCTTTCTAGGCCTCATGGTTCTGGAGAAGAAGATGAAAATAGGTTTTTAGGGCGTGGCCCCTGTGGCCCTTATTAGGGGTCACAGGGCCACCAAAGCTACAATTTATAATCCTCACTAGTCAAGGAGTCTGTACACAAAGTTTCAGCTTTCTAGGCCTCATGGTTCTGGAGAAGAAGATGAAAATAGGTTTTTAGGGTGTGGCCCCTGTGGCCCTTATTAGGGGTCACAGGGCCACCAAAGCTACAATTTATAATCCTCACTAGCCAAGGAGTCTGTACACAAAGTTTCAGCTTTCTAGGCCTCATGGTTCTGGAGAAGAAGATGAAAATAGGTTTTTAGGGCGTGGCCCCTGTGGCTTTAATTAGGGGTCACAGGGCCACCAAAGCTACAATTTATAATTCTCACTAGCCAAGGAGTCTGTACACAAAGTTTCAGCTTTCTAGGCCTTATGGTTCTGGAGAAGAAGTCGAAATTCCACAAAGTTTACGGACAAATGGACGGATGGACGGACGGACGGACGGACGGACGGACGCCGGACACCATGCCATACCATAAGCCCATCGGGCCTTACAGGCCAGATGAGCTAAAAATAGAGCCATTGGCTCTGTAGCTCATCAGGCATCATTATCAAGTTTGCTTTATACAGGCAAGATGAGCTAAAAATGAAACTGATGTTACATATTGCAAGAAAACCTATAAAAAAATTACAAAACAAATGTAACGATTTCGGAATAAATTTCCTTCCCCAAATGATTTATTATTATTCAGCACTTTCTAGATCGCCAATATTAGACAGTGAAAGAAGTCCACACTAAAATATCAAAGGAGAAATAAATTTGCCATAAACTGTCATCTAATGGAGAAAAATAGATTTTTAAGATTGTGACCCCTGTGACCCTATTTGGGGTCATGGGGTCACGAAATGTACAATTAAGAATGCCCATTGGCAAAGGAGTCTGCACATATCATTTTCAACTCTCTGGCCATTTTAGAACTGGAGAAGAAGTTAAAAATAGGTTTTTAATGTTGTGACCCCTGTGACCCTATTTGGGGTCATGGGGTCACGAAATCTACAATTACGGATCCCCATTGGCCAAGGAGTCTGCACATATCATTTTCAACTCTCTAGTCCTTTTGGAACTGGAGAAGATGAAAATAGGTTTTTAGGGCGTGGCTCCTGTGGCCCTTAATAGGGGTCACAGGGTCACCAATGCTACAATTTATAATCCTCACTAGTCAAGGAGTCTGTACACAAAGTTTCAGCTTTCAAGGCCTTATGGTTCTGGAGAAGAAGTCGAAATTCCACAAAGTTTACGGACGGACGGATGGACGGACGGATGGATGGATGCGGGACAACATGACATGTCATAAGCCCATCGGGCCTTACAGGCCAGATGAGCTAAAAATACAATACAATAATGTGTCATTTAACAAGCGAAAACTGCAATCGTTCATTTTAGTGTGAACAGTTTGTTCATTCAAATGAGGGAACAGGGTTATGGTAGCTTTACTGACAAATCGTAACATGTTCCATTGTTAATAAGATGTTGACACATCTTAACTACGACACATCTTGTCTATTCAAAATATACATTCTTCTGAAATTTAAGATTTGATTTGAAATGAAATGCCAAAAAAATCAAATGACAGCAACACAACAGTTTTGACTCTTTGTTACAGGTTTTAAGCTCCGCCAACATGCAAGTTCACAGTTCGATTGCACATGGCCTATTCCAATTGCCCTCGCAATCGTTCTCATTAAAGTCAAGGTCATTTCTCATGAAGGCAGCACAGAAATTGTAAAATAGAGCCATTTGCTCTGTAGCTCATCAGGCTAAGCTGGCTTTACATTTGATTTTGCTTTATGGTGTGGCAAATGTGGTTCCCCCTTTACTTTAGGACACAGGGCCACGAAAGCTACAATTTATAATCCTCATTAGTCAAGGGAGTCTGTACACAAAGTTCCAGCTTTCTAGGCCTTATGCTTCTGGAGAAGAAGATGAAAATAGATTTTAAGGGTGTGGCACCCGTGACCCCTATTAGGGGCCACAGGGCCACAGAAGCTACAATTCATAATCCTCATCAGTCAAGGAGTCTGTACACAAAGTTTCAGCTTTCTAGGCCTCATGGTTCTGGAGAAGAAGATGAAAATAGGTTTTTAGGGCATGGCCCCTCTGGCCCTTATCAGGGGTCACAGGGCCACCAAAGCTACAATTCATAATCCTCATCAGTCAAGGAGTCTGTACACAAAGTTTCAGCTTTCTAGGCCTCATGGTTCTGGAGAAGAAGATGAAAAAAGGTTTTTAGGGCATGGCCCCTCTGGCCCTTATTAGGGGTCACAGGGCCACCAAAGCTACAATTCATAATCCTCATCAGTCAAGGAGTCTGTACACAAAGTTTCAGCTTTCTAGGCCTCATGGTTCTGGAGAAGAAGATGAAAAAAGGTTTTTAGGGCGTGGCCCCTGTGGCCCTTATTAGGGGTCACAGGGCCACTAAAGCTACAATTTATAATTCTCACTAGTCAATGAGATTGTACACAAAGTTTCAGCTTTCTAGGCCTCATGGTTCTGGGGAAGAAGATCAAAATAAGTTTTTAGGGAGTGGCCCCGGTGGCCCTTATTTGGGGTCACAGGGCCACCAAAGCTACAATTTATAATCCTCACTAGTCAAGGAGTCTGTACACAAAGTTTTAGATTTCTAGGCCTCATGGTTCTGGAGAAGAAGATGAAAATAGGTTTTTAGGGCGTGGCCCCTGTAGTCCTTATTAGGGGTCACAGGGCCACCAAAGCTACAATTTATAATCCTCACTAGTCAAGGGGTCTGTACACAAAGTTTTAGATTTCTAGGCCTCATGGTTCTGGAGAAGAAGATGAAAATAGGTTTTTAGGGCATGGCCCCTGTGGCCCTTATTAGGGGTCACAGGGCCACCAAAGCTACAATTTTTAATCCTCACTAGTCAAGGAGTCTGTACACAAAGTTTTAGATTTCTAGGCCTTATGGTTCTGGAGAAGAAGTCGAAATTCCACAAAGTTTATGGACGGATGGACGGACGGATGGACGGACGGATGGACGCCGGACACCATGCCATGCCATAAGCCCATCGGGCCTTACAGGCCAGATGAGCTAAAAATGCAATGATATCGATTCAAACCCAATTGTGATAATATCTTCAAACCTGGTACATAAGTTTGGTTTACTAAACTTGATCTTCATAATACAAAACAAAACAAATAGTTTGGACCAAAACCTGGTCTAACATAGACTTGGTACGATCATACGGCCCACACAGTTCTCGTAATTCCAATTGTGTTACCGAGGAAAGGGCCATACAGATATGTAGCAAGAAGTTTGAAATCTAAACAGGCACCACTAAACAATATACATGATTAATGTTTCATATATGAAGTTTGAAATGAGCTTGCGAAAGGTGTTTACTTACCATCAATCGGTTGTGAAGAGATTCGACCTCAAATTATAAACACCATACGATGATCACCATGATACTGCCTCAAGCAAACACGGCTTTGATTCTCTCTATGACAGATTTTGGTTGATGAGCGCTGTCCAGTTGGCTTCTGGTCACTTCCAGGTTGTGTTTGATCTACCTGCACACAATGAAACAATTACATTCAGTTAAATCATGTCTGTTGCTCAGGCTATCTTATTACTTATACAAACAGTAACATGGTCAACATATGAGAAGTCACAGGATAGCAAAACAAAACTACAAATTGCAATTTTGATCAGCAAAGCAGTATGCACATAAGATTTCAACTTTCCAGGCATTGTTTGGCTTCTGGAGAAATATAGGATATGTAAATGGTGTCACCCTTTGGGTCCTATTAAGGGCTCAGGGTCACCAAATCAATAAATTTGAATTCCTGTAAGTTAATGAGACTGTAAAAGTTGTAAGCCTTCTTTGCCTTTGCTTCTGAAGAAGATAAAAATAGAGCCATTGGCTATGTAGCTCATCGGGCTTCATCATCAATTATGCTGTAGAGTGTGGCCAATGTGACTCCCCCTTTGTAGAGGCCACAGGCGACAAGTTTCAGTTTTCTAGGCCTTATACTTCAGGAGAAGAAGATGAAAATAGATTTGAAGGATGTTCCTGTTGCCTTTATTAGGGGCAACAGGGTCACCAAAGCTACAATTCATAATCCTCACTAGTCAAGGAGTCTATACACCAAAGTTTCAGCTTTCTAGGACTTATGCTTCTGGAGAAGAAGATGAAAATAGCTTTTTAGGGCAGGGCCCCTGTGACCCTTATTAGGGGTCAATTGGCCACCAAAGCTACCATTTATAATCCTCACTAGTCAAGGAGTCTGTACACAAAGTTTCAGCTTTGTAGGCCTCATGGTTCTAGAGAAGAAGATGAAAATATTGTTTTAGGGTGTGGTCCCTTCGGCCCTTATTAGGGGTCACAGGGCCACCAAAGCTACAATTTTTAATCCTCACTATTCAAGGAGTCTGTACACAAAGTTTCAGCTTTCTAGGCCTCATGGTTCTGGAGAAGAAGATGAAAATAGGTTTTTATGGGGTGGCCCCTGTTGCCCTTATTAGGGGTCAATTGGCCACCAAAGCTACTATTTATAATCCTCACTAGTCAAGGAGTCTGTACACAAAGTTTCAGCTTTCTAGGCCTAATGGTTCTGGAGAGGAAGATGAAAATAGGTTTTCAGGGCGTGGCCCCTGTGACCCTTATTAGGGGTCACAGGGCCACCAAAGCTACAATTTATAATCCTCACTATTCAAGGAGTCTGTACACAAAGTTTCAGCTTTCTAGGCTTCATGGTTCTGAAGAAGAAGATGAAAATAGGTTTTTAGGGCGTGGCCACCAAAGCTACAATTTATAATCCTCACTAGCCATGGAGTCTGTACACAAAGTTTCAGCTTTCTAGTCCTTATGGTTTTGGAGAAGAAGTCGAAATTCCACAAAGTTTACGGACGGATGGACGGACGGATGGACGGACGGACGGAGGACACCATGCCAGCCATGCCATAAGCCCATCGGGCCTTACAGGCCAGATGAGCTAAAAAGTAAGATAAAAGTTATACCCCTGATCGTGCATCCCTGACAAACCTTATCATTTTTCACTCCCTTGTAGACGTCTCTTGCACAGCATTTGACCCCCATGCCATGTCATAAGCCTATCGAGTCTTTCAGACCTGATGAGCTAAAAAAGCGGTCATTTTAAAGTTCCAGTTCCACGATCCTCTTGCTGTTTTCTTCTTTTACGTCTGGTCAGTCCCGAAGGTCATCTCCGATTATTCAGCCACAGTGAGTGTCCACGGTTGCACGATAGGGAAATAGAAAATCATTTCAATGTTATAATCAAATATTCAATAGAGATATTGGAAAATGACAACTGATAAGTACAAAACATGAAAATTAAAAAAAAAAAGAATTTAAAGAAATCCAGCACAAAACCCTTCCTAGTGGAGTAGTTCAACATATTGAAATTTTTTAAAACTCCAAACATCAACAAAATTTGATGAAGGATAGAAGACATGTACAACATTAGAAAACAATCGGATGAATATTTTTTCTGAAATAGGTCGGACAAAAAAAGTCCTCGGACGGACAGAAGTGATGGAATTACTACATACCCTCGACCAAGGGGTATAATAAACATGGGACAGGAACTGGGGCGGGGGTTGGGGTTCTTATCAGGGGCGACATCTAGGAACTGATTCCCACCATCCTGCAGACTGCACTGTGAGGGATGCCGATGATCATGGTGGAAATGTTGATGCCAGTGACTAATCTAGCAGGTGCCAAGCTGTAGTTCTTTGTTCTCGTGACCAGAATGATGCCATCCGGGGCTGCAAAAACATCCTCCTCCATCTTTGTTATGTTCTTGTCCAGAACCAACACCAAAAACTGCTGAAGTGGATTGTTTCTTTTATTACTTGCAAATGATAACAAACATTATTCGGTCAAAGATCTCTTATAATCAGTTTTAATTTTACTTTGTAGAACAGCCTTCACACGACAAACTAACACCTCATATCAAACATCAAACATCTGAAGTGAATGCTTTTGATCTATCATTCCAAATAATCAGTCATCTCAGATTGTTAAAGTGACCAAGATAATTTAGAAAACACCCTATTTGTCCTCAAAAGCTAAAGTCACAACAACCCAATCGCACGAGTCCAATATTCCAAACCATGGGCCCCAATATCTCCCCTTTCCATGGACGAGTAAGGAAAATGGGGACCTATTAATTAATATATAAACAAACATGTCACTTATTACTTGTGAAACTTGTTTAACAGTTGAGAGTAAATGTCCGAGGAAATCCAATCTCATTTAAATGTTATAAAACCTGTTATTAATACCTGATATAAGATTTCAAACAATAAGACATAGTCATCAACATCCCCTCATTTTCGAACTCCATCAAGGTATTGATACCCTGAAGACACACACCAAATTCGGTTATCATATCTTAAATAGTTTGAGAAAAATGTCCCCTTTAAATGCACCAACAAACAGAGTTAAAAAGACAAAACTAAATAACTCCATAACAATTAATAGTGCAGTTTTTAATTTTAAGCTCCATCAAGGTATTGAAAACCTTAAGACACACACCAAATTTTACACAGAGACACAAACGGAGCCCAAACCTATATCAACAATGAGTGGATACGGCTAAAGTATAAGGAAATACTAAATGTATTAAATATCAAATGATATCAAATCCATTATAAATTCCTAATTGAGCGTTTTGAACTGCCTAAAACATTTGAAATTATGAGTGGTATAGGGCTTCAGGAGAAATTTTAAATGTATCAAATCTCATTAAACCTGGTTCAAACCTGTAACTTGTACAGTGTTGCACTTTTGCCACCCCTGATATTTCAAATAACAAG
The DNA here is from genome assembly GCA_916613615.1 of Steromphala cineraria. NCBI lineage: Eukaryota > Metazoa > Mollusca > Gastropoda > Trochida > Trochidae > Steromphala > Steromphala cineraria. The sequence continues at coordinate 5,906,970 of OU744723.1, forward strand.
ACCTGTTAAAGACTCCAAAGGAAATGCAAAAGTCATCCATTCTCATTAAAATGGGGATCAAACCTGTCACTAACATCTAGCATCTAATTAATAGCCCTACAATTGACTAATCATGTTTAAACTTCCAAACGAAATGCGCAGGGTATCCAATATAAAAAAAAGTGTATCAAATCTGTCACTTAAAGGGATCATACGAGCGGGGTATTTTTTGTGAAAGATTCAACATTTTGACAAAGAAAAAAGTGTATCGCTAAAAAAAAAACCATCATGAAATGAAGCCAATCATGGAAGCTTTTTGCATTACCAAGACAAAATGTTGTCGTAACTGAAAACTTTTATTATGAATTATTTGTAAATATGCTCTTCTTCTATCAATCAAGCAGTTATTAATTAGTTTAGCATAATAAGCATATAACAGCACAGTTGTTTTCTCGCAATGCTAACCTTTCAAAATGGCAGATGGAATCCGCTCAAGTGGTGCCTTTAAACATTCTAGCACTTTGCTTGATTTGTCCTTAAAGAGACAGTCCCATAGGCCATTCAGCGTATTTTTTCTTGCGGAAACAACATTCAAGAAAACTTACCTGTTTATACTAATATGATGATAATAATAATAATAATTTTAACGCCTAGTATCAAGTCAAGGACTGCTCAACGGCGATACAATTGGCTGTACAATGTATATTATTACCTTGAAGGAATTGTACTTTCAATTCAAACTACTAAGCGCCTCGCGCGACCGTATAGGTCCGTACTTTCCCCATTTTCAGGTACCCATTTATACAGCTGGGTGAATTGATTGCAATGTGGATGAAGTGCCTTGCCCAAGGACACAACACAGTGTTAAGCCCAGGTTACAAATTTTTGGTGTCTCCACCAGGATTTGAACCCAGGCCATTGGCGTGACAGGCCAGCACGCTTACCACTTCACCACTGTGTAATATGTGATTATAACATGATTATAGTGCTAGTGAGGTTACATTTAAGTTGTTCTAGATTTAACAAATTGACAAACAATTGAATGCATTCATGGGAAATGCCAAATGTATATTTTCTCATTAAAATGTAATCAAACCTGTGACTTACATCTTCTAGTATTTCTCTTACTGCCAAACACAATAAATGCCCGATGTATCTTTTCTCTCACTATCACCTTCTAGGATATCTCTTAATAGCCCTTAGATTAAAACAAGTAGTGATGTTGAAATCTTCATGGGAAGGCCTAGAGCATCGAATCTCATTAAAACCGAATCAAACATGTTGCTGATACCTGGTGGTTCTTGTAAATCTAAACAAGCTAAACATGTATGTTTCCTGCAGTCATTAGTGTATCAACTAATAAACATAATTAAATATGCAGTCATACCAAAAATATACCTTTGTGTATCGTGTACCAAACCCAAAGCAAAACAGGGAAAATCAACTACAGTAGTTGTGTTTCACCCTCTAATAATAGATGCACATGTGAAATATCACAATCTAACCACAAGTTATGCCAAAGGTAACATTTTCGAAACCGAAGGGGGAGGTCATAAAGGTCATAAGGGTCTACCCCTAAGCAATCAAAAGTTATAAGCATGGTTAATATTTTTGAAATCCGCTTTCTGCACCAAGGATAAGGTCATGAGGTAAAAAATATCACATGACCTAAAAGGCCTCATCATGATAGATGCACATGTGTTATATCAACAGTCTACCCCTAAGCAATCAAAAGTTCAAAGCAAGGTTAAGGTTTTCAATAATTCTTGTAGCACAAAGGTCAAAGTAACCAGGTCAACAATTATGACCTGACCCGAAAGGCCTTATCATGGTAGATAATCATGTAAAATATCAAAGGTCTAACCCTAAGCAATCAAAAGTTATGAGCAAGTTTAAAAATTTCGAAAAGTGCTATCTGCACCAAGGTCAAGGTCAAGAGGTCACAAATTATGACCTGACCTGAAAGCCCTTATCATGGTAGATAATCATGTAAAATATCAAAGGTCTAACCCTAAGCAATCAAAAGTTATGAGCAAGTTTAAAAATTTCGAAAAGTGCTATCTGCACCAAGGTCAAGGTCAAGAGGCATAAATTATCACCTGACCTGAAAGGCCTTATCATGGTATATACAAATGCAAAATATCAAAGGTCTACCAATAAAAAGTTTTGAGCAAGTTAACAAATTTAGAAAAGTGCTAATTGCACCAAGGTCAAGGTCAAGAGGCAAAAAATTATCACCTGACCTGAAAGGCCTTATCATGGTATATACACATGCACAATATCAAAGGTCTACCCCTAAGCAATAAAAAGTTATGAGCTAGTTAGAAAAATTCGAAAAGTGCTATTTGCACCAATGTCAAGGTCAAGAGGTCACAAAATATGACCAGACCCGAAAGACCTTATCATGGTAGATAATCATGTAAAATATCAAAGGTCTACCCCTAAGCAATCAAAAGTTATGAGCAAGTTAACAAATTTCGAAAAGTGCTATCTGCACAAAGGTCAAGGTCAAGAGGTCACAAATTATGACCTGACCTGAAAGGCCTCATCATGGTAGATAATCATGCAAAATATCAAAGGTCTACCCCTAAGCAATCAAAAGTTATGAGCAAATTTAAAAATTTCGAAAAATGCTATCTGCACCAAGGTCAAGGTCAAGAGGCAAAAAATTATCAACTGACCTTAAAGGCCTTTTCATGGTATATACAAATGCAAAATATCAAAGGTCTACCAATAAAAAGTTATGAGCAAGTTAAAAAAATTCGAAAAGTGCTAATTGCACCAAGGTCAAGGTCAATAGGCAAAACATTATCACCTGACCTGAAAGGCCTTATCATGGTAGATACTCATGCAAAATATCAAAGGTCTACCCCTAAGCAATAAAAAGTTATGAGCTAGTTAGAAAAATTCGAAAAGTGCTATCTGCACCAAGGTCAAGGTCAAGAGGTCATAAATTATGACCTGACCCGAAAGGCCTTATCATGGTAGATAATCATGCAAAATATAAAAGGTCTACCCCTAAGCAATAAAAAGTTATGAGCTAGTTAGAAAAATTCGAAAAGTGCTATCTGCACCAAGGTCAAGGTCAAGAGGTAAAAAATTATCACCTGACCCGAAAGGCCTTATCATGGTAGATAATCATGTAAAATATCAAAGGTCTAACCCTAAGCAATCAAAAGTTATGAGCAAGTTTAAAAATTTCGAAAAGTGCTATCTGCACCAATGTCAAGGTCAAGAGGTCACAAATTATGACCTGACCTGAAAGCCCTTATCATGGTAGATAATCATGTAAAATATCAAAGGTCTAACCCTAAGCAATCAAAAGTTATGAGCAAGTTTAAAAATTTCGAAAAGTGCTATCTGCACCAAGGTCAAGGTCAAGAGGCATAAATTATCACCTGACCTGAAAGGCCTTATCATGGTATATACAAATGCAAAATATCAAAGGTCTACCAATAAAAAGTTATGAGCAAGTTAAAAAATTTCGAAAAGTGCTAATTGCACCAAGGTCAAGGTCAAGAGGCAAAAAATTATCACCTGACCTGAAAGGCCTTATCATGGTATATACACATGCACAATATCAAAGGTCTACCCCTAAGCAATAAAAAGTTATGAGCTAGTTAGAAAAATTCGAAAAGTGCTATTTGCACCAAGGTCAAGGTCAAGAGGTCACAAAATATGACCTGACCCGAAAGACCTTATCATGGTAGATAATCATGTAAAATATCAAAGGTCTACCCCTAAGCAATCAAAAGTTATGAGCAAGTAAACAAATTTCGAAAAGTGCTATCTGCACAAAGGTCAAGGTCAAGAGGTCACAAATTATGACCTGACCTGAAAGGCCTCATCATTGTAGATAATCATGTAAAAGATCAAAGGTCTACCCCTAAGCAATCAAAAGTTATGAGCAAATTTAAAAATTTCGAAAAATGCTATCTGCACCAAGGTCAAGGTCAAGAGGCAAAAAATTATCAACTGACCTTAAAGGCCTTTTCATGGTATATACAAATGCAAAATATCAAAGGTCTACCAATAAAAAGTTATGAGCAAGTTAAAAAATTTCGAAAAGTGCTAATTGCACCAAGGTCAAGGTCAAGAGGCAAAAAATTATCACCTGACCCGAAATGCCTTATCATGGTAGATACTCATGTAAAATATCAAAGGTCTACCTCTGAGCAATCAAAAGTTATGAGCAAGGTTATATTTTTAGACAGACAGACAGACTGACAGACAGACAGGACAAATAGAATGCAACCACAGAATCTCTGATTTCAGTGTATACAAATGTAAGTAAAATGTGACTTCAATCGTTTTGGGTAAATAATAAAGGGATCCTATCTCATTAAAGTGAGAACAAACATGCCACTGATTCCTATGATAGCTTTTGAATTTGTTGTATGCTGGGCAGAGGAAATGACAAATACAATTAATCCCTTTAGAATGAATCAACCCTGTCAAATTCTAAGCACATTGCCTCACTTTTTGTACTGCCCCTAAGATATCAAATGATGGGTGATTTAAAGGATAAATGGAATTTGCCCATGTATCCAGTCTCATTAAAATAAGGTCAAACTTTTCACTGATACCATGTTGAGGTTATTGTATTGTCCCTAGGAGTTCAATGTTGTGTGAGGATTTAAATAGCCCAATCCCCATCAACTCTAATACGTTTGTGTTAGACCAAAGGATAAATGTAGAACTGTAGACTTTGGTGACCAGTTTGGTCAGATTTTAATGAGATTGAAGGAAGATTAGGACCAACTTTACTAACTGTATAAAGCCTAGTATAACTCAACAAACCTATTCATACACATTTGGAGATGCCAAAAAGGGTAGATTTCACATATTAATTTTTAATTTTTAATTAAAAATTATTATCCTTTAGTTATCTAAATAAATCTTGTACTGCAATATAGTGAAATGTCACACCAAACATACAATAAAGCCGACCAGGTTTAGCATTGTTCAATGTAAACAAACCAATGAACATGTCTTGGGAACTTCCTGTCATTTTCTCTTCCTTATTAATATTCATGAGCTTTTCACGTGCAATTTCGCGGGAAACCTATCCCTACAATAACAAACAAGTTTGATCCAAAATCGGTAATCATATCCACCATTTACCACTACCTGATCCTATACAGATATCAGCTGACTATTTTATCAAACCCCCAAGTTAGATGGCTGACATTACGCTGTTGACAAAACCTAAAACACTCGAGCTGCCATACTCACCTCGTAATGCTGTTTCAATGGCCGGGTCTTGCCTTGGTTCCTCTTGGGAAGACAGGCACCGTTGCAAGGGATATCTTGTGATTTCGTCTTTGCAAGTCTCATCAAAATACTTGTTTAAAACGCCCTATAACACAATATCTGAATTAATCAATAAACTTCACAAGATTTAGGTTCTTTAAGATTAGCTCTGAAATTACATTTCCAAAACACCCCATCACTCGGCCAAAACTCTTTCTGAAATGCTGGCACGAGCGCGTGCAAAGATGTCACGTGATCATAAAAAATGTCACATTTTTTTTCTAACTTATATCAAATCCGCGTACATCTATCAATTCTTTCCTAACTTTTAAAAAGAAGGATTTCCGTCGACCTAGTATGTGTTTTCTCTGTAAAAAAAAGGTTTGTTACCATGGGAACAGCTAACTTGACCAATGAGGCACCAGTGTCTAAAATCTGGGTCAGCTTGATGGACAGCTCGGATGCACTAAGCACCGTTGGGTCCTCGAGCGGGTGTGGCGCTTGCCGTTCGTTATAAGTACGCAAGTACCAAAACAATCAGTCACTTCTTGGTAATCAACAAAAATCAAACAAACTCGGCGGTAGATAAACGTAAGTTTCAGCTATTGCCGTCAAGGTATATTATTTCTTATATATTATTATATCTTTGCTTAAAAAATTTAAAGACACCAACCCTCTAAAATTAAAATCAATTAAAAAATCATAATATTCATATACTTCAATTAATGTTTGAGTTCGGCAAATCGAAGTTAAAAGAAAGACAAAGTTCGAAATTTTAAAGATAAAATATCATGTTTGGGAAAAAGTAAACATTATAATCATCAAAAACAGAACTTTGAATCTTCATAGGTTTCAATGAGGTGAATTGCATATTCTTAGATCAAGCTATTCAAAGGATTTTTATTTATATTTAAATTGTTAATAAAACAGACCTTATATAAGTTTTGATAATGTAATTCAAATGTTCAAACGTTAATCATGTATCAATTGGTGGTTATTTAAATTTGTATTAATCCATTACTGCCATCTGCCGTTGTGGGAATTCGTAATTACTATAATAATATAATTTTTTTGGTCAATTTGATTGAATAAAAGCATATAAAATCGCAATCGCTGTTGTCCTGACTGTATCTTATATAGTGAGAACGATGTTTACAAACACAATATTAGCCCACGCTTTTGTTGTATCAGCCAATGGGAGCAGGAGGTTGCATGCAGAAGTAACACTGGTTCATAGTAAAAACGATTTCAACACAATCTTAGCCCACGCTTTTGTTGTGACAGCCAATGAGCGAGCTAGGCGATCGCATGTATGGGGTCGCCTGTTCTGAGGCATTGTCGTCTTTTATTTATTTGGAGGTAAATACTTTGTTTTAAAACTTAAATAAATAGTGGAAAACTTTAAAATTATTTCATAACATGATTTGCTTTTTGTTAACTTTTCCCGCTTAGAGGAAATGCGTTTTTTAAAGTTCCAAACATCAACATGTCAGCCATCGCTGTTTGAGAGGCACTTTAGAAGTTTTTAAAAGTTGGTTATAACGAGACAACGAGTTTATGGATGATCAACATCTTCATTGTGGAAATAAGGGATGTTTCCGGTATAGATCCATATATCGTTTTCAAGCATGTTGTCTGCAATACAAAAAAAGTTGACCATCCATAGAATTTCTTGCATTCTTGATTTCAAGATTCATTAATACATAATATTAAAATTAGTGTCTCTAGCCTTGTAATTTTATTGTTCTAGTTCATTATTTTAATTCCCCTGTTTTGAACATTTAATGAATGTATTTTGCAACTTAGAGGAGGAACTTTCTTTTTACCGATAGTTTATATATTTTATTTCACACATGAAATATGATAAATCAAGCTTGAAAATATACAGTCGAGAGATTTTTATAAAACTTTTTCAGCACAATATTGATTTATCAAGAAAGTTAGGGGGGAAATGCGGGAATATAGAATAAGAAACGATTTTAAAAATTGATCAAAAGTAGTTAGCTCTTTCTTGTACAAAGAGAGTTTCAATATCCAAAAAGAGTTTGTTAAACTTTGATCAAAAGTATAAATTATTCGGCACCGTCCCCTTGGGATTCGTTGCTGTCACCCGGGATTTTTCAATAACTTACCGTATTTCAAAAAAGGGGATAGAGGGGTTGATGTGTGTACAATTTGAATGAACGAGGAATACATACAGTCAGTTATTCTAGAAATATTTTGATTTAAGCGAGAGATGTCGCATCCCTTGTCGCTATTTTATTTATGAGTGCACATATGCAAATTAAACATGGCAGTCAAGACAATTCTCTCCTCAATACATTGGTAAAATAATTTCAGAAATATATGGAATAGTTCGGAAGATATCAAGCCCGTAATAATAGTATATACAGTCAGTTATTCTAGAAATATTTTGATTTATGGGACAGATGTCGCATCCCTCGTCGCTACTTTATTTATGAGTGCACATATGCAAATTATACATGACAGTAAAGACAATGCTCCCCTCAATACATTGGTGAAATAATTTCAGAAATAAAAGGAACAGTTCGGAAGAGATCAAGCCTGTAATAAGAGTATTTACAGTCAGTTATTCTAGAAATATTTTGATTTTTGCCACAGATGTCGCATCCTTCGTTGCTACTTTATTCATGAGTGCACATGTGCAAATTAAACATGGCAGTAAAGACAATTCTCTCCTCAATACATTGGTAAAATAATTTAAGAAATTAATGGAAAGGTTCGGAAGATATCAAGCCCGTAATAAGAGTATATACAGTCAGATATTCTAGAAATATTTTGATTTTTGGGACAGATGTCGCATCCCTCGTCGCTACTTTATTTATGAGTGCACATATGCAAATTATACATGGCAGTAAAGGCAATGCTCCCCTCAATACATTGGTGAAATAATTTCAGAAATATATGGAATGGTTCGGAAGATATCAAGCCCGTAATAAGAGTGTATACAGTCAGTTATTCTAGAAATATTTTGATTTTTGCCACAGATGTCGCATCCTTCGTTGCTACTTTATTTATGAGTGCACATGTGCAAATTATACATTGCAGTAAAGACAATTCTCCCCTCAATACATTGGTGAAATAATTTCAGAAATATATGGAATAGTTCGGAAGATATCAAGCCCGTAATAAGAGTATATACAGTCAGTTATTCTAGAAATATTTTGATTTTTGCCACAGATGTCGCATCCTTCGTTGCTACTTTATTCATGAGTGCACATATGCAAATTATACATGGCAGTAAAGACAATGCTCCCCTCAATACATGGGTGAAATAATTTCAGAAATATATGGAATAGTTCGGAAGATATCAAGCCCGTAATAATAGTATATACAGTCAGTTATTCTAGAAATATTTTGATTTATGGGACAGATGTCGCATCCCTCGTCGCTACTTTATTTATGAGTGCACATGTGCAAATTATACATTGCAGTAAAGACAATTCTCCCCTCAATACATTGGTGAAATAATTTCAGAAATATATGGAATAGTTCGGAGGATATCAAGCCCGTAATAAGAGTATATACAGTCAGTTATTCTAGAAATATTTTGATTTTTGCCACAGATGTCGCATCCTTCGTTGCTACTTTATTCATGAGTGCACATGTGCAAATTAAACATGGCAGTCAAGACAATTCTCTCCTCAATACATTGGTAAAATAATTTAAGAAATTAATGGAAAGGTTCGGAAGATATCAAGCCCGTAATAAGAGTATATACAGTCAGATATTCTAGAAATATTTTGATTTTTGGGACAGATGTCGCATCCCTCGTCGCTACTTTATTTATGAGTGCACATATGCAAATTATACATGGCAGTAAAGACAATGCTCCCCTCAATACATTGGTGAAATAATTTCAGAAATATATGGAATGGTTCGGAAGCTAGGCCCATATAGAAATAGTGTGCACACAGTAGTACAGGCGTGTATATCTGTCCAGTGTTTGAAAATTTAGCAGAAGTTCTGCATTACTCAATAATTTTGCTCTCTCGCAAGACGTTGGTTGCACCAATCCTTATCACGGGCTAGTATAAGCCTCCCTGTTGTGTGTCCAATGTGAAATGAGATCCGGTTTAAATATGTATACAGCATAATATGTTTTAAAAAGGACAACTATAGAGTTTATTGTAGGTAGATGCATAGAAAGACCCCCCGTAACCCCATCACCCCCCCCCCCCCCCCCTCCCTCCAAAAAGCGCAAACAGAGCATGGGTAGATTCATGGAACGGACGTGAACCCCATACAAAAAACCCAACTCCTAACCCCCGACCGCTAGCCTCTACTCCCCTACTCTAACAAGGTCACATCACGAGCCAGGGGTACGTTCGTAACAACCCCAACTGATACTACTACTACTACTAATAATAATAATAATAATAATAATAATAATAATTATAATAATAATAATAATTAATAATAATAATAATAATAATAATAATAAAATAATTTAAAAAAATAAATAATAATAATAAATAATAAAAAAGCCTTCAAATTCGGCAAGCTACAGATCAATACAAGCAATTAATTATCTAAGACAGTTTAACTAAATCATTTCAGAGAACAGCCGTTTTGAATAAGCTATATATATCACCATTTTGTGCCCAAAAAATTCATATTTCAGTGATCAACGTGTGGAACAAACAATGCTAAAAGTACGAGCGGTTCTGTGAAGGAATGAATTAAGATTTTCCGTCTTAAAATTTAATGCCAGTTGTGAACGAAATTGAGTGTGTCTACATTAAGAAATATAGATCTAGTGATTTACACATGACCAGTATTTTTTACTGCAGAGTGGAGGAATGCGAGCGTTGAAAATAATAATATTCATAACTAACAAGATGTGTTTGTGAAACACGAATGCCCCCGGATGCATCCTGCTCGCTGTGTCAAGGTCAAGGTCACAAGGTCAAATGTCATGGGGTCATCTGAAAGGTCTCATCACAAGGGATCCATATGTCAAGTATCAAAGAGCTAGCTCTGACCAATCAAAAGTTATGACCAAGGTTAAAGTTTAAAATGCTCGCTGTGTCAAGGTCAAGGTCACAAGGTCAAATGTCATGGTGTCATCTGAAAGGTCTCATCACAAGGGATCCATATGTCAAGTATCAAAGAGCTAGCTCTGACCAATCAAAAGTTATGACCAAGGTTAAAGTTTTTGTGGACTAACGGACAGACGGACGGACGGACGGAAAAGGTCAAATATCATGGTGTCATCTGAAAGGTCTCATCACAAGGGACACACATGTCAAGTATCAAAGACCTAGCACTGACAGTATAGAAACTATAGCCAAGGTTAAAGTTTTCGGAAAAGGCTCGCTGTGTCAAGGTCAAGGTCACAAGGTCAAATGTCATGGTGTCATCTGAAAGGTCTCATCACAAGGGATCCATATGTCAAGTATCAAAGAGCTAGCTCTGACCAATCTAAAGTTATGACCAAGGTTAAAGTTTTTGTGGACTAACGGACAGACGGACGGACGGACGGAAAAGGTCAAATATCATGGTGTCATCTGAAAGGTCTCATCACAAGGGACACACATGTCAAGTATCAAAGACCTAGCACTGACAGTATAGAAACTATAGCCAAGGTTAAAGTTTTCGGAAAAGGCTCGCTGTGTCAAGGTCAAGGTCACAAGGTCAAATATCATGGTGTCATCTGAAAGGTCTCATCACAAGGGATACACATGTCAAGTATCAAAGACCTAGCACTGACAGTATAGAAACTATAGCCAAGGTTAAAGTTTTCGGAAAATGCTCGCTGTGTCAAGGTCAAGGTCACAAGGTCAAATGTCATGGTGTCATTTGAAAGGTCTCATCACAAGGGATCCATATTTCAAGTATCAAAGACCTAGCTCTGACCAATCAAAAGTTATGACCAAGGTTAAAGTTTTTGTGGACAAACGGACAGACGGACAGACAGACGGACAGACGGACAGGTGAAAAACAATATACCCCCGGAATCTCCGATTCGGGGGCATAAAAATAATGTTAAATTGCAGTAGAAATGTTATAGACAAAGCCCTCTCTGAAAAAAGGGGAAATCTATTATTTGTGAAACTTTGCAATTATTGGCACCATTTAGTGCAGAGCCGATCTTCATGTTTCACTGTTTCAAGTTGAACCCGCCCAGCCACTGGCAGCCAGTGTTGACGGACAGAGCGACGAACGGACGTGGGTGACTTAGTGCAAGGGACCAAACTTTGATTTCTGCCTGGATATGAAGTGGCCGTTATGGAGATAAAGATCTACAAGATGACCATTCAAGAGGGACGTGTACTGTCGATTATTGGAAGGATATTCTCTACTGATTTCAAGCGATCACAGCCAGTGACGTTTCCAGCGATGCCCAGAAGAGGGCTGCTCTTTCTTGGTACTGTGTCAACAGCATGGTGGCTTTGTTTACATTCGCGTCTCGCATCAGTGTTTTGGATGGCATCGGAGGGATTGCTGCACACGGTGAAAGAATGTTGTGTGATTCATTTGAAGTGGATTACCTACAATATCTTTATGGATTTATCTGCTTGCCTAGAAGGTAGGATTTCTAAATATAGGTAGGAAAATATAAAGATCTGTGTTTTCTATATTTTGCTTTGATGATTCAACTATATAGCTACAGGACACATTTGCAATAAAGTTAGTTTGAAATAATTAATTTTAAATTTTTACACAATTAGATTGCACTAATGATACGTTTGTTTTGGCATGTGTCAGGTTATTTTCTATGAAAAATAGACTTGCCCCTGACCTTCCTCTTTTGTTTATTTCTGACAGCACCCCTACTAACTGGAAATATTTTAGTAATGTTCTAGGGGCTTTATTTGCCTCCGTCGACTATGTCTTGTTATACATTTGGACATGAATGAGACTAAAGTTTGTACAGAGATGTAGGCGGGGCTAGCTGCTGTTATATTCCTACGTCATAAGTAGTCCAAAAAATAAGAAAAAGAGTGCAAACTTTTTATAATAAAACCAAACATTTCTTAGATTTTTAAGTCTTGTAGTCACAATGGATCTGCATTTTACTGCTAATAGCACATTTTGGCTGGTTTTGGTTAGAAATCTTTACAATGACTTTTACAAGTTTTTTCTGATTTTGACAGCAAAGTCGAGATTTCAACTTCTAGTTTGTTCATATTTTGCTGCGTCATCGTGGCTCAGTTGCCCCGGGCCTAGACTTTGTCGGGTTGAAATTTTTTTAGGTAAGTATTTCCAAAACAGGAAGAGTTCAAAACAATTTTTCAGTGATACAAAATACATTTGATATCTCTTTTAATTTTTAGAGCGGGAAGTTGAAATTGTAGATGATTTAGGCAGTAAAGATTATGGATTTTGTAGTCATGAGCGAGTGGGTAGCACTGCCATATTTGGTAAAAAAATAATTCATATTTCTATTGCCAAAATAAACATTTGCACAGATTTCTCATACACAATTTTACATTCGTTGTTTTATGCACATTTTTCTCTACTACTATGTTAATTCTGATGGAAAATTGTGATCATGACTTTTTGAAGATTTTTAGATTTTCCAAATAATTTTCTGCCGTGGGTTGAGCTCGTCTGTCGGCAGTGGACGTGGTCACGTGACTTTGTTTACAACTCTGACTGGAACTGGTCACGTGACTTGATTCACGGCTGCTTTGTGAAAGTTATATGGCAGTAAGTTATCTTGTCTTTTCATCTTCTTCTGATTTACTGTTTATGTTTTGACAGTGAATTAGAAGTCCAGAAGTGTTACACAACGTCTCCTAAAAGAACAGTTCCAGTGCATGCACTATGTAAGTCATCCGTCCCGACCTGAACGAAGGTAAGTGAGCTTGTTTACCTTTCATTGATCAGCTGATTGACATGTTTACTGTATTAGAACCTATTAAAAGAATTATTTCTGAGTAAATCAACGCTTAGCACCTGACCAAATGTGCTTGTCATTTGATGATTTTGAAATATATATTTATATATTGTATTTAGAGATAGAAATAAAATCAGAATTTAGGAAAATTGAATTTTATAGGCCCAATGTTATTATTTACAATTAAGAACAGTTTGCAATGACACATTATAGCCTAGTTAAACACGAGCCCTAATATGTTGTAGACAATCACATCACTGTAAGATATTCTGATAGGTTACCCTCTTGAAATATACTGTTTAATAACAACTGTTACTCTTATAAAATGTGTATCTTTTCTTAAGAAATAAAAAGGCCTCAGCTGTGATGAATGCAGTGACATACTGTGTAGCTTTTGCACAAGGCATAACATTTTTTATCATTTGATATAATCTGATAGTATCATATCTTGAGATGTACTGTTTTTGTGTAATGTCACATGGCCTAGGAAGCTGTAGCTCAATTGACCACTATCAGTTGCAGTCAAGTTCAGCAACAACGAGTGCGGCCACCTGACCGGAATGGGATTGATGACCCAAGATGCTGTCCAGTACAGGCTGGGACTTTGAAGGATGTCTCCCTGCCAGACACGAGACATGACTTGAGAGACATACAGTGTTTACCTGGTGAGTGTCTTTCTTCAGATTATGCCGCTCTTCACTCAGTCATTATCATTACAAAAGGAACTTGAAATTGTTCGCTTATATCATGTACAATTTGAAGATTGCTCTTTACAGTATCAGACATTTAATCATTAGATAACGTGTTTGTATCAATTGATGGCAGGTCAATCTCATTAAAACAATAATCTCAAATTTGCTCACATTATTCATATAAAACTGGTAAATAACTCTTTAATGATATCGGGTACTCGGCTAGGACATGAGGTGTCTCCCTGGGTTGTGAATTCTTTTAAAAAGGGTCAATTGATATCTTATCAATCTCATTGAATTAAGATCATACATTTGAGCACTTTATTCATTCATAGATCTCACTTTTAAAAGTTCTTAAATGGCTGGATAGCTCTTTAATGATCTCAGGTATTCAAATGAGTCATTAGATATCTGCATTTGTTTTTTATCAACACAGCTAATTGATACCCGATCAATCTAATTAAAAGTAGATTATCTTAACCCCAGATATAGCTTAACTGATCTCAGGTATTCAAGTTAGGGATGATGTTACTTCATGGATAAAGTGTTTGTATCAATTAATGCCAGGTCAATCTCATTAAAGCAATAAGATCTCAAATTTGCTCACATTATTCATATACAACTGGTAGATTACGCTTTAATGATCTCGGACACTTAGCTAGGACATGAGGTGTCTCCCTGGGTTGTGTATACTTTTAAAAAGGGTCCATTGATATCTGGTCAATCTCATTAAAATAAGGTCATACATTTGATCACTTTATTTATGTAAAACTGGTAGATGACTCTTTAATGATCTTGGACACTAAGCTAGGACATGAGGTGTCTCCCTGGTTTGTGTATTCTTTTGAAAAGGATCCATTGATATCTGGTCAATTTCATTAGCAGCCCCGACTTAGTCGGGGCTGCTATCAGTATTTGTGCAGTTTCCGCCGCCGCCGCCGCCGCCGCCCTCATACTAATGGCTATAACTTTTTTCTACTAAGCTTTCCAGAACTTGTATTTATAACTTACTGCTTATACCTCGGGGGAACGATTTTGACATGTTCACCTTCAAGGTCAAACGTCAAGGTCACGAGCTATAAAATCACTAAAAAATTCCTTGTAAACGCCATAACTTGAAAAGTTTTTTTGCTATGAAGCTCTAACTTTATATATAACATCCTTGGAAGAGTAAAAAATTTTGAAAAGGTTTTCGCTACAATCTGTCCAAGGTCAAGGTCACAGCGAGGTCATTACTTTAGCATGGTTTTGCGAAAATGCTTTTTTTTAACTATGAACACTTGTATTCAAAAGATGATAATCATTCTCAATGAAAAGTGTTCATTGATTGTGTAACCTTGAAGGTCAAAGGTCAAGGTCATGAGATTTGTGTTATTGCAATGTGCAACTAATTTGGATATAACTTGATCTCATTAAGCTTTTCAGAACTCATAAACATGTATAAGTGTCCATACCTCTGGAAACTTAAAATGACATGTTCAATTTCAAGGTCAAAGGTCAAGGTCACGAGCTATAAAATCACTAAAAAATTCCTTGTAAACGCGATAACTTGAAAAGTTTTTGTGCTATGAAGCTCTAGCTTGATATATAACATCCTTGGAAGAGTAAAAAATTTTGAAAAGGTTTTCGCTACAGTCTGTATAAGGTCAAGGTCACAGCAAGGTCATGACTTTAGCATGGTTTTGCGAAAATGCTTTATTTTAACTATGAACACTTGTAATCAATAGATGATTCTTATTCTCAATGAAAAGTGTTCATTGATTGTGTAACCTTGAAGGTCAAAGGTCAAGGTCATGAGATTTGTGTTATTGCAATGTGCAACTAATTTGAATATAACTTGATCTCATTAAGCTTTTCAGAACTCATAAACATGTATAAGTGTCCATACCTCTGGGGACTTAGAATGACATGTTCAATTTCAAGGTCAAAGGTCAAGGTCACGAGCTATAAAATCACTAAAAAATTCATTGTAAACGCGATAACTTGAAAAGTTTTTGTGCTATTAAGCTCTTACTTGATATATAACATCCTTGGAAGAGTAAAAAAATTTGAAAAGGTTTTCGCTACAGGCGGAACAGGGTAAGGCGAAACCCCAAGTTTCGGGGCTGCTCTGTTTTTGCGGTGTCCCGCAAACACTAATCTAGTTAAAATAAGGTCATACATTTGATCACTTTATTTATGTAAAAATGGTAGATGACTCTTTAATGATCTCGGGCACTCAGCTAGGACATGAGGTGTCTCCCTGGGTTGTGTATTCATTTAAAAAGGGTCCATTGATATCTGGTCAATCTCATTAAAATAAGGTTATACATTTGATCACTTTATTTATGTACAATTGGAAGATGACTCTTTAATGATCTCGGACACTCAGTTAAGACATGAGGTGTCTCCCTGGGTTGTGTATACTTTTAAAAAGGGTCCATTGACATCTCGTCAATCTCATTAAAATAAGGTTATACATTTGATCACTTTATTTATGTACAATTGGAAGATGACTCTTTAATGATCTCGGACACTCAGTTAAGACATGAGGTGTCTCCCTGGGTTGTGTATACTTTTAAAAAGGGTCCATTGACATCTCGTCAATCTCATTAAAAAAATATCGTACATTTGATCACTTTAAGCATTCATTGCCCTCACTTTTAAAGGAACAGGCACTCAAGAAAAACATGTGATTTCTGACCTTGGGCATGTGTAGTTTTACAAAATGGTCCATTGATAACAGGTCCATCTCACCAAGATAAGTTCTGAAATTTTTATTCTTGAATGATGTAATGAGTTCAAGTACAGCATGTGGTCCCTGGGCATGTGTAGTTGATAAAACGCTTAATGGCTAGCAGATCAGTCTCAATGTGTATCTATATACCCCTAGTCAAGAAATAGAGGATACTTAATGATGTTTGTCAAATACCATATTTATTTCATCGAGTGACATGGGTAAAGTTGATGAAATAAACATGGTATTTGGTGAGCCCCGTCTGTTTGCAGACCCATGAAACATAGCAATCCGCGACCTAATCAACATAGTCCCAACTTAATAATTTTATGGAAAATATTTCCTAAGATAACAAAAAATATTTCACTACAAAAACAACAATAACTAATATTTTCTGGTTCTCATATTACATTTAATCAATATTAAGATTCAAATGCCAAGTTTTTTTCGCAAAAGCACTTGCGTAGTGTTTCGTCTTAGAGTTCCCGTCCGCCATTTTACAACGTAACAGCTGGGTCCGAACGATCGTCAAGAAAACGGTAAATAACCTTTAAATTATTAACAATATTGCGTAAATAACAGTAACTGGGGATGTTATCAGGAAAAAACAGTCTGATAAAAGTATTCAACTGAGCTGACATAGTTTAACTGTTGTAATCCAAGTATTGTTATTGTTCTGTAGGGCACTTCACCCCTCACGACCCGGCCTCAATCGCATTACATTTGGACAGCTTATTGTGTTGTGATCGTCCTGTGTCCCTCTCGGTTGCAGACACCGGTTGCGGCCGATTCATACCAATAACCTTTGGGGTAACATTGATAGTTACATTGCCACGGACAGTACTGGCAACCATTATACTCGACAGGAAGTTCCTGGAGTGAGAGGCGCTGTACGAGGATGATCCACCACGATCCTGCCAGTGCGAGATGAAATCAGCACTCGGTGACCCGGATGGATGAGTGACAGTGGCACAGGGCTGGCGAGAATTCGTAAGGGCAAGTTGACCTGGGTGACTCGAAGAAAGGGCAGGTTGACCTTGGTTACTCGTAGAAAGTGTTTTGGAGATATTCTTTTGTTGAATAGTGTTGATGCCAGAGTAATTGTTGATTGAATTCACATTTTTGTGGCCTGAAAGTAAACATTTTAAAAATAAATTTGCAATATTCCAGTCATTGCTTTTGTTTGGATTTAAATAATAATCCTTTTAGTTCTGTGCAATTTTGTAAATTTAAATTATTATTTGATAATCATTTTTTGGATTAACATTTTTATATGGCAATATTCTCAAGGATAATCCTTATAAAAATAATCCTTTATCCTTAGTAAAATGCTACTGTGGCTATGATAAAATTTCTCTTTTTTTATTTTATGAAAATTAAGTAATTTGAATAGTTATTAATGCATGTGTTGTATTTAGAGAGTTTATGTCTACCTGAAGGGCCTGGTAAAATTATTTTACAAGTAAAACACTCTCTTGTTGTGACATTTAGCTATTTACCAAATCTGTAAATTAATTGTTGAGAAAATCTACCTGTTACTTGAATTATTTCAGTGGGTGGCAGTCCCGAGTCCCGCAGTTTCTGTACAAGATGTTTTCGTACGCTGAGTAAGAAACAGGTAATATTCTTAATGTCATATAGGCTAATAATATTGTACTTTTGTTTTAAGATTTGATAGTTCAAAGAATATAAGATATTTTGAAAATGATGTTCATATGCTTAATTTGTGTTATTACTGCAATGTGGTCACAACATTGACAAAAATGTTTTGTTGTTAGTCATTCACCAATATCAAATTTTTTTAAAGGATATATTTACCTATAGGGAGTGATTCTGTTGTCATTTTCAATATCCGTGCCAGCTTTCATAGTTTTCATAATTGCATATATATGCTGTTGATGCCCATGGCATTTGATTTATACCATGGTCCGTCTTGTTTGGTGGAAGTGGTTCACTGCCAAGAAGAAAGGTGAGTCCTCTGATGCCGCTGTGTCGGGACGCTTGCTGCTGTACAGTTTGTACAGGAACACTGGGTCTCGGTCTGGCTCATCCGGTACCGCATAGGCTCTCGGTTTGATCTGCCTGACATTTCTTTCATTTTCCCCCGTTCTTGTCTTTGTCTGTCTCTCATTGCAAAAAAACAAGAACTCTTCTCCATTTTCATTCTGTAGCGTTATATCCCCCCATTTCAGGTCATGGGTTTCCAGTGGCCGTTCCGCATTCCAAAATGAGTGGTGCATGTTAACCACAAGGAATTGATCAGAGAAGACCGATTTGATGCTCCTAGATTGCCCTTCTGATACATATTATCAATTTGTTGATCAGTAATTTCTGCTGCTGCCATTACCATCTGTTACCATTGCCTTCAGTGTTGTTCCTGGGTGGTCAGTTAAGGGGGTCATTCTGGCCTTTTCTGAGTGGATGGGACCCCTTGCAATGGTAAAAGTATCCTACTTCTCCAAATTCTAAGGGACACCAAGCAAAAAGGGTAGGCAAATGTCCCCAGGACCCCACCCTCTAGGAACAACACTGGCCTTGTTTTTTTTAGATGTTTCATTTTACTCTTGAGTGTTTTCCTGCATTTGTTGAATTGAATGTCAGTCATGATGCTCACCCCATAGTCCTTTTTCTTCAGGTATCGCTCGATTGACGAAATAAAAGACCTGATGGTGCATGGCTCGTACTCAACCCCGGTCTTCTTGCGGACAGACAGGTTGAACTGGCAGATGTACTGATTCAAGTCCAGATGGGCTTATGGCATGGCCCGTCGTCCGGCGTACGTCCGTCATCCGTCCGTCCGTCCGTAAACTTTCGACTTCTCCTCATGAACCATACACATTAGAGAGCTGAAATTTTGTGTACAGGTACCTTAGCATATGGAGATTCTAATTTGTAAATTTGGTGACTCTGTGACCCCAAATAGGGTCACAGGGGTCACAACCTTAAAAACCTTTTTTCATCTTCTTCTCCAGTTCCAAAAGGAGTAGAGAGTTAAACATTATATGTGCAGACTCCTTGGACAATGAGGATTCTAATTTGTAACTTTGGTGAACCTGTGACCCCAAATAGGGTCACAGGGGTCACAACCTTAAAAACCTATTTTCATTTTCTTCTCCAGTTCTAAAAGGACTAGAGAGTTAAAAATGATATGTGCAGTCTCCTTGGCCAATGGGGATTCTTAATTGTAGATTTCGTGACCCAGTGACCCCAAATAGGGTCACAGGGGTCACAACCTTAAAAACCTTTTTTCATCATCATCTATAGCTCCTAAAGGTCTATTGAGCTGAAACACTGCATGTTCCTTGGCCAATTGGGATTCTAAACTGTAGGTTTCGTGACCCCATGACCCCAAATAGGGTCACAGGGGTCACAATCTTAAAAACTTATTTTTCTCCATTAGATGACAGCCTATGGCATATTTATTTCTCCTTGGATATTTTAGTGTGGACTTCTTTCACTGTCTGATATTGGCGATCTAGAAAGTGTTGAATAATAATAAATCATTTGGGTAAGGAAATTTATTACGAAATCGTTACATTTGTTTCGTAATTTGTTGTTAGGTTTTCTTGCAATAGGTAACATCAGTTTCATTTTTAGCTCATCTGGCCAGTATAAAGCAAACTTGATATGATGCCTGATGAGCTACAGAGCCAATGACTCTATTTTTTTCATTATTTATCAGCGGTAAAACCCCATTAGAGAATTATTCAATGATCTCGAGCATTCAACTAGGGCAAGAGGCTTTTTCCAGGGTTGTGTATTTTTTCAAAACAGCTCTTTGATACTCAGTCAATCTCCTTAAAAAAGATCTCAAATGTGATCTCTCTATTTATGAACTACGGGTAGATAACTATTAAAAATGTAGTGATGTTACATATGTTAGAAAAGTAATTTTACTGTATTTATTGTAATTTTTGCAATATTTTGGGACCAACCTAGAGAAAATTGGACCAAAAATCATTAAGTATGAGACAATTTACCAAATGACATAAACAACAACCCCGGCATGTTGACATGAAGGCGAATAATCAGCTGTTGCCATCTCAAAATTGCATTCCTAAATTATAAAATATACGCTGTCGGGGGCATATAAGTTGTCGGGCACGACTTTATTTTGTTCTTTTCCTCAAATCAGATATTTGTTGCCTCCAAGTTGAGACACAGTGTAATTCCTACACACTAAGGATGCGCTGTATTATCAATATATCGGTATATTGCAATGCAGGAAAAGCGTACTATGAATCGGTACACACTTCTGAAAATATCCAATATGTCAAATTGTTTAAAAGGAACAATTTCCATCTAAAATTGCCCAAAAATACAACCATATACAACATGATTTTACAGAGAGTTATTAACAAAGTGTGAAGTTGTGTTGTGAAAATAAGTCAAGTATGTATCCAGGTTATGAGCAGTGATTAGAAGGCATCCCTTTCCAACAAGGCTCATAGCTGAGCAATGACGATCATTCTTAATGCTCATATTTAGAGAAGATGGCATGCAAATTCTTGAATTTGAAAAGAACCAATATATTTTGCAATACACGTTTTTGTATCGGAATATATTGCAATACAGAAATGAGGACATGAGGTGTCTCTTTAATGATCTCAGGTATTCTAGTGAGTCATTAGATTTCTGCATTTGTTTTTTATCAACACAGCTAATTAATACCCGGTCAATCTAATTAAAATTAGATTATCTTAACCCTAGGTAGATATAGCTTAACTGATCTCAGGTATTCAAGTTAGGGATGATGTTACTTCATGGTTTGTGTATTTTTAAGCACAACTAATTGATTCCTGGTCAGTCTTATTAAAATTAGTCTGCTAAGTTTGTTCTCTTTATTATAAACGGTTTAACCCAAGGTAGATAACTCTTTACCGTACCAAGAAATATTCAGAATTTTCTAAAAGTATGAATAATTTTTTTACTAAGGATTGGATGTCATATTCCGGCGCATGCCCAGGGGACCGGAAGCAGCTACCACCGCCACCAGTGAGTACACGGCAAAATGACTTCCATTTCCTCATTGAGAAAGGTAAGGGGCTTTTCCCTGAGTTAAGGTAGGTTAAAGGTGCATTGCTGCAGTATTTTTGACCTTTTTCACTTTAAATTGTTTTAAATGCTGAAATACATACCTAACAAAATGGTTGCAAGTCAAAACAATCTTAATAACGAAATATTTTTTTATTTAAAAAAAAAAATTCTTCTTGTTTTGTGGTCCGCAAACTATTACGACTTCCGTTAATCGAATGTTACTCTACACCATCATGTCTGATTCCACAATGCCGTCACGTCATGTAGGTTACCCAACTGGGAAGTTTGATGCCCTTAGTTGACAATTATTTTTGTGTGAATGTATCAAATGATAAATACCTATGTACTAACATTTCCGGTTGTCATATAATTGTATAGATTATTCATCTTGGCAAAAATACTCTTGATCGTGTTGAAATATATGTATCGTAGATCAGATTCAGACTGTCACGTTCTGTCAAATGCAATCAAATAAGACCAGTATCTTCCAACTAAACTGTCACAATGAATAAGGGAGATTTTCTGAATACATTTGTTGTCATTCTGAAACGATCAGGGCCCAACTTCAGAGCATTAATAAAACGTTGTTGAACAATAGGCTAACACATTAAGGTAGCACGTTAAGGTTGCATATACATAATCATAATCATCAAGCTGTTAGCTAAAATGAATGAATGAATGAATGAATGAATGAAATACTGATATAAATACATGATAATGAAATACTAAAAAATAGGTGGTAAAATCCTTTCAAACCTTATTTGGTCTGGAAGTTAGAAAACTATCCTTTAATGAATGTACTGACCAACCAAAGTGTTGCACCATTCCCATATAACAATTTTGAACTGAAAACATGTTTGCTTTTATGTAATCAAAAGTTCAGAAAAAAATGTGTGTGATATGTGTCTTCTCCAATAGCCAATATTTCTAAATTGTCAAATCAAAAGTTCTGCAAAGTTATCTTTCTATTCAAGATAATTTTAGCAAATTAAGTTACATAACTAGTTTCGTCATTTTATCAACATAAACTCTTTATAGGATTTCAAAACAGTTAACTCTCATGCAATTAGTAAATACCAAAGGCACTCACCAAATTGAGCATTATCTCAACTTTTGCCTATTGCATAAATGTGCAAGGAGCATTTTTTCAGATTAGTTATCAAAGAAATGGAAAAAAATATCAAATTCTTTTGAAAGTTGCAAATCCTAAAATGCAATATATGCAATATCGCCATGTCTCAGCCCTTCTCTGCTTACTTGCCGAGCACCTGCGCAGCCCCATACTGCTTTTGAAATGAGGGGAAAAAATAATTAATTCAAATTGTTGTGAAATTGACAATCCCTTGAAAGATTTTTGCAATTTTGTTATTCAAATTGCTCGTTTTAGATAATTTATTCAAAAGGTACAATATCACAAAGAAGTAAATCACACATCAGTCAAAGTATAAAACATAAAGTGTAGATTATATATTGATGGTAATATTAATTTATTTTTTGAAGGAGTTTTTATCAATGCAAACTCTTAAGGCATAAATTCCTGATAACAAAATGACACCTTTCAAACTGTGATTAAGGGGAGATAATCAACAAGTTCAATCAGAAGGTTATCTTCAGTTCCCTCAAAACCATTAAATGAAGGGTATTAAGGCTTTTATAGAATGTATACAATATCAAATCACATACTTCCCAAATTCTGCATCAATTGTAAATTCTAAACCTGGAACTGTAACATATTGTCTTTGAAAATTAAAAATTACCACATTTTTTTTTTTTTAATTTGTCAAGTAAAAACTCATACTATCAATGGCACTATCAAGAGCATATATTAAGCATATTGAACCAAACTTTGCAACTTGTCTTTATTTGACAATTCTATCTCAAAAGAATAATATGTTCTCAGTATTGCCCTTGGCAATAACATCTGCTTTTGATATAAAAATAACGAAAGTCAACTAGAATTTATTTGTTTATATCAGTAATACAAACAGGGGCATGTCAAAGCCTACTCTAACATAAGACATTAAAAACAATACTATTTCACCAATTACACCATTAAACAAAAAAATAATAATTCAAGTTTCTATCTCTTTGCCGCTTTTGATATTTCGTCCAAATTCGATTTAATCTTGTTCAAATTTGTTTGACTGTCTGACTATAAATTTGGGATAAAATAACTAGTCATCATAGACATGGACTATATTTAAACTTATCAATTTTAAGCTTGTGTTCTGTTTATGAAACTTTCACAACCCAATTTACCATTTGCATAAGATTTTTTCCTCCATTATCAGATATTGTCATTTCTATATAATGGAAAAATAAATGAAGATCAAAATGACCAACTCTACAGCAACATATCCAAGGTTGTGAGTTTTTCTCTCAGCAAAAACAAATTAAATTTGAGAGGAAAAACAAGAGTTATATAAGATATAATGAAGATAAAGTGAGTCATTCATCCAACTAAAATCCTCATCCCATTCCCCTTCCCAATCTTCCTTGTGATAGTATCATAGTGTGTTCATGACATTTAAATCACTTGATATAAACATGTTGATAAGATTACAGATTGTAATTAGATATTATCATTTTTTAATTATTCTAGAGATTGTTTTCCTCCTTAAATATTCACACCAATTGATCATGCAAAGACAGTCAATGAAACATATTCATTATGTCATGAATGGAGCAGTATGATTATTTAATCAAATAAAATATCAAGTATTTACCTAAAATTATATTGGAAAGGCAACTGTACTGTAATATACATTATACATTAATTGCATTAATTGCATAATAACAAATGAAACTTGATTATACACGTATATATTATAGATATGTATACAATTACCTTGTAATTCATTTCCTTATCAATTTAGCTCATCTCGCCTGTAAGGCCTGATGGGCTTATGGCATGGCATGGTGTCCAGCGTCCCTCCTTTTGTCAGTAAACTTTGTGGAAATTCGACTCCTTCAGAACCATAAGGCCCGGAAAGCTTAAAATTGGTGTACAGATTCCTTGACTAGTTAGGATAAAAAATTGTAGCTTTGGTGGCCCTTGGGCCCCTAATAAGGGCCACAGGGGCCATGCCCTGAAAACCTAAATCAATCTTTGTTCTGTCGAAAACAGATAATCCTGGCCATGGTATTGCCTCTTAAGGGTAAAACACTGCAAAGTAAAGAAAATACCCAAATTAGGAACATGTTACACTTAAAATAGCATAATCAAAGACCAAAGATTTAAAAAAAACTACCAACAGAAAGTCACAAGTATCAATTTTAAGAGATATTTGATGTGTGCTTCCCATAAAATTTCTGAAAAGGAAAGGTTTACTGTTGAAAGATGATATTTTAAGGCACCTTCAATCAATGTCAAGCGTCTACACAAGTATGGTGAAATAAGTCTTCACATAAATAACACAATGAGCTTACATTGCAAAATAAGTTAACAGTTAAAATATAATCCCAATATTCTGATATGAACAATTTTTATTTCTATATTGATTACAGGTATCTGAAATCACATCACTTATATACTTAAGTCTAGAATTTGAGACTTTGTGGCTCCTACAAATGGGGAAACCACATTGGCCACAGCAAAATTAAATTTGAAGCCTGATGAGCTACAGAGCCAATGGCTCTATTTCTATAAATATATAAGACGAATGATAATGACTGATGGAAATCTGAAAAAATGACATGGATATAAATTAACTGAAATGATGTCTGATGGTAAAATGATAAAATGAAGGATATTTAATGAAATAAGTAACATGGATAATGTGTAAATGTGTACACATAATCTGGTAAAATTTTGACGTAAGCTTTATTCTGAATTACATGCCTTAGATTTAATAATTTTGAGATTTATTATTTGAAGTCTGAAAAACCATGAGGGGCCCTAAATAGATATTAAATATTGCTGTGAATGGAAATTGACAAATGATTTGCTGAGGGGTAATAAATTGATTAGAACATGAATACGTCATCATGATATCATATATTATATTAATACTGCTGCAAAGTCTGAAAATTTCAAAACATTGTGTGTCAAAACCCATCTGGGATGAAGTATGGATTGTCTTGGTCTCACCTGCAGTAGGAACCCAGCCATCGCAGATTCGCACCGCTCGCCCGCTGTCAGTTTTGATGTGTTAGGGACCATCATGGCTGAGACAATGAAGCATAAGGTAAACTACATGTACTCTTTCTTCTCGACGGAAGACCCTTTACTTGTCAATCACGTGCAAGCCGGCCCCTGCTATTTCAATCGCAAGTCACCCATTTCCGGAGTCAGACACTTCTGTTATCCGCCATATTTATGGAAACATAATTAAGAAGAGGATTTTTCCAGGTGATCTCCTTGAATACATATAAGTCGACAGAGTTTTAATAATTTTTGTAGAGGCGCCTCAATTCTATGATAAGTAAGAATAAATTCATAACATTTATTTTGTTGAAAACCGACCAGTTAAAAAGCTCATTAACTGCCGGAATGTACCTTTAAGGGAATGCATTTTTTTATATTGGGTCTCTAAAATTCTAATGTTTAGAAACATCAGGCCTGTACGGCTAGATGGGCTTATGGCATGGCGTAGTGTCCGGCATCTGTCCGTTCATGCATCCGTCCGTAAAATTTGTGCAATTACAACTTCTTCTCCAGGAGTGTAAAGCCTATAAATCTGTATCGTTTTGTACAGACACCTTGATCAATGAGGATTATGATTTACAGCTTTTGGTGACCCTTGGGTTCCTAATAACCCTTGCATTTGGTGACCCTTTGGCCCCTTCTAAGGGAGAAACAACATTAGTCACACCCTTAAGCAAAATTAAATATGAAGCCTGATGACCTACAGAGCAAAAAGTTTTATTAATGTCATTTGTTTTGTGATTAACTATCCAAAGTCTAAAGAACTACAGAACACATATATTTCCTCATTGTCTTAACACATTTATTTCAAGGTATTTAGTTTCTAGGTTCCCCAGGAATTGTAGGAGAGAGAGAAAAGAGAGAGACAGAGAGAGCTCGTTACTGGAAGCTGCTGTATTAGACTGCACCTGATCATGATATTCAACATATCGGTGCAGTTTAATGAGCGTTTTCCCCGTTTCAAATCGTCAGAGGTGCAGAGTCTGTATCCTGAGAGTTGTGATCTGGTTGGAGAAGACTGTGCAAGCTACAGTCCTGTAGAAATGCAAACAGAAGGAGACAGTGGGTCATCTGCTTTTAGCTGTGCTTGCATGTCACCGGTGAGAGGGTCTGGGCTTGTGTTTGTATACCAAATGTTGTGATCTTTTTTTTATCAATTCATTTCTGTTTTTAGGTAGTTAGTTAGTTAGTTAGGTAGGTAGGTAGGTAGGTAGGTAGGTAGGTAGGTAGGTACCTGCCTGCCTGCCTGCCTGCCTGCCTGCATGGTTTTAGAGGGACAGTCCTATTATTTTGTATTTTGGGTAATTTTGTACCATACTGCAATTTCTTACCTGGTTTGTAGCTACTTGCCCTGACCTTTTTGTTTTAAAAGGGTTATTTAATTTAATTCAAATATGAGATTTAATCAATAAAGAAATTATTACCCAAGTAAGTGTGTAAGTGTGCTACATGACTTTTACGAAATTAGTGCAAAATTGTGTACAACCCTTACTCTCGCTTGGTCAATACACATAATCACACTTGTTTCATAAAAATAATATGACACACACATACTCTGGAAACATTTAACTCAACCCGGCTGGGAGTATATATTACTGAGCTCAACTCCCCAGGGAGCATAGGTATTATTGAACGCAACACCCTGGGAAGTATACATTCAATGGAGCTTGTGACCTGAAGAATAGACATGCCTCTGAGCTCAATATGTCATGGAGGCCAAGGCAATTGGGAGTATACATATCATTGAGCTCAACACCTTCAGGAGTAATCATGTCTTTGTTTTCAACTCCCTTGCAAATATACATATCATTGAGCTAAAGACCTTGGGAAGTATAATTTATTCTGGGGTCAACCCCATAGTGAATACCTTACACTGAATTCAGTGCCCTGGGGAGTACACCTATCTTTTAGCTCAACATCCTGTAAAGTATACTTAATTTGTAGGTCAGCACCCTGGGGAGAATACTAGTCGTTGATCTCAACACCATAGGGAGATACTTTGAGCTCAACAGCTTTTAATCACCGATATCTTTGAGCTTTTATACATTTAGGAGTACACCTTTCATCTATCTCAACACCAAGGGGCGTACATGTAGATGTCACTAAGGTCGACACCCGGAGAATTATACATATCAATGAGCTCATCACCCTGGTGAGTTTAGCTATATCTGAGGTCATCACCCTGGTGAGTATAGGTACCACTAAACTAAAACTCCTGGTGAGTATAGATATCTTTGAGCTCATCACCCTGGTGAGTTTAGCTATATCTGAGGTCATCACCCTGGTGAGTATAGGTACCACTAAACTAAAACTCCTGGTGAGTATAGATATCTTTGAGCTCATCACCCTGGTGAGTTTAGCTATATCTGAGGTCATCACCCTGGTGAGTATAGGTACCACTAAACTAAAACTCCTGGTGAGTATAGATATCTTTGAGCTCATCACCCTGGTGAGTATAGCTATATCTGAGGTCATCACCCTGGTGAGTATAGGTACCACTAAACTAAAACTCCTGGTGAGTATAGATATCTTTGAGCTCATGACCCTGGTGAGTTTAGCTATATCTGAGGTCATCACCCTGGTGAGTATAGGTACCACTAAACTAAAACTATTGGGGAGTATAGATATCTTTGAGCTCATCACCCTGGTGAGTATAGCTATATCTGAGCTCACCGCCCTGGTGAGTAAAGGTATCACTAAACTAAACCTCCTGGGGAGTATAGATATCTTTGAGTTCACCACCCTGGTGAGTATAGCTATATCTGAGCTCATCACCCTGGTGAGTATAGGTACCACTAAACTAAAACTCCTGTTGAGTATAGATATCTTTGAGCTCATCACCCTGGTGAGTATAGCTATATCTGAGCTCATCACCCTGGTGAGTATAGGTACCACTAAACTAAAACTCCTGGTGAGTATAGATATCTTTGAGCTCATCACCCTGGTGAGTATAGCTATATCTGAGCTCATCACCCTGGTGAGTATAGGTACCACTAAACTAAAACTCCTGGTGAGTATAGATATCTTTGAGCTCATCACCCTGGTGAGTTTAGCTATATCTGAGGTCATCACCCTGGTGAGTATAGGTACCACTAAACTAAAACTCCTGTTGAGTATAGATATCTTTGAGCTCATCACCCTGGTGAGTATAGCTATATCTGAGCTCATCACCCTGGTGAGTATAGGTACCACTAAACTAAACCTCCTGGGGAGTACTAGTATATATATCTCTGAGCTCATCACCCTGGTGAGTATAGCTATATCTAAACTAAAACTCCTGGTGAGTATAGATATCTTTGAGCTCATCACCCTGGTGAGTTTAGCTATATCTGAGGTCATAACCCTGGTGAGTATAGGTACCACTAAACTAAAACTATTGGGGAGTATAGATATCTATGAGCTCATCACCCTGGTGAGTATAGCTATATCTGAGCTCATCACCCTGGTGAGTATAGCTATATCTGAGCTCACCGCCCTGGTGAGTAAAGGTATCACTAAACTAAACCTCCTGGGGAGTATATATATCTTTGAGTTCACCACCCTGGTGAGTATAGGTACCACTAAACTAAAACTCCTGGTGAGTATAGATATCTTTGAGTTCACCACCCTGGTGAGTATAGGTACCACTAAACTAAAACTCCTGGTGAGTATAGATATCTTTGAGCTCATCACCCTGGTGAGTATAGGTACCACTAAACTAAAACTCCTGGGGAGTATAGATATATTTGAGTTCACCACCCTGGTGAGTATAGGTACCACTCAATTACCACTGGGGAGAATACAGGAGTACACCTATTTTTGAGTTAATATGCATTAATGGAGGAAAAAAACAAGTTGAACAAGATATTTGTCCATCCGTCTGTCCGTCCATCCCATCCATCTGTCAGTTTGTCTGTCCGTCCCATCCATCCAACTGTCTCTCTGTCTATCTCTCTCTCTGTCTGTCTGTCTGTCTGTTTGTTTGTTCGTCTGTTCTAGAGCAAAACTCAAAAACTATTTGACCTAGGTCAATGAAACTTGGTATGTGGATTATTCAGCATATGTAGATGTTCCTTTGGGTATTTTTCACATCTATGAATTGTTATATTTGACAGTTGTCGCGGAAACATACTTAAAATTTAACTTCCAGAGAAGAAGTCGAAAACTGTTAGACCCTGCTCAGTGAAGCTTGGTGTGTAGATTAGTCAGCATATGCTGATGTGCCTTTTTGGTATTTTCAACTTCTTTGTGTTTTATTTTCGGTCTATTTCATGGAATTGTATCTTTATTGGGATATGTCATCTTCTGGTGACTCTTGTTTTATTAAATCCATCATGCAGAAACTTCTGCTCACAATAAACCAGTTCTTTTTTTATCTAAATAAAAAAGGTTTAGGTACTTAACCAGTTTTAGTCGGTATGCAAATCCCTTGTCCCTGAGCAGAAATCTTCGACAGAATGTTTTAGAGGTTTACCAGTCGAGTTTTGAGTGTGTATTAATGGTAAAACAGTTGCACAAACTGAGCCGGTACAAAGGACATTGTTCATACACGCTGATCGCACTATGACTCCTGCTACCGCTAATCAATCTTACATGTATTACCTGTTATATACATCGTTACTTATACTCATAAATGTAGGGACCAAACATTAACAATGTTTTCTTATAGCAAAAAGGATATTGAAATAATCAAAATGATGGATGCTGTTTTAACGTCCAAACTAAGCAGCGACATACATTAGTTTTGTTAAAGACATACATTAGTTTTGTTAAAGACATAAATTAGTTTTGTGAAAGACATAAATTAGTTTTGTTAAAGACATAAATTGGTTTTGTTAAAGACATAAATTAGTTTTGTGAAAGACATAAATTAGTTTTGTTAAAGACATAAATTAGTTTTGGGAAAGACGAGATTTTTGGGCTACATTCTGGCGGCAGCAGTGATTCTTCGTTTGCAACGGATGGAAGTAAACGACAGAAGGTCCTCACTATCATTTAAAATGGCGAGTTTCAGTGACACATCCTTGAAATGACTTTGCATAAGCATACAAACGTTGCCACTGACAATGCAAGCACTTTTCAAACGGTTGATTAATATATGAATCAGCGCGGGTGTGAGGGGGTCAGCGCGGGTGTGAGGGAGTCAGCGCGGGTGTGAGGGGGTCAGCGCGGGTGTGAGGGAGTCGGCGCGGGTGTGAGGGAGTCAGCGCGGGTGTGAGGGGGTCAGCGCAGGTGTGAGGGAGTCAGCGCAGGTGTGAGGGGGTCAGCGCGGGTGTGAGGGAGTCAGCGCGGGTGTGAGGGAGTCAGTGCGGGTGTGAGGGAGTCAGCGCGGGTGTGAGGGAGTCAGCGCGGGTGTGAGGGAGTCAGCGCGGGTGTGAGGGAGTCAGCGCGGGTGTGAGGGAGTCAGCGCGGGTGTGAGGGAGTCAGCGCGGGTGTGAGGGAGTCAGCGCGGGTGTGAGGGAGTCAGCGCGGGTGTGAGGGAGTCAGCGCGGGTGTGAGGGAGTCAGCGCGGGTGTGAGGGAGTCAGCGCGGGTGTGAGGGAGTCAGCGCGGGTGTGAGGGGGTCAGCGCAGGTGTGAGGGAGTCAGCGCGGGTGTGAGGGAGTCAGCGCGGGTGTGAGGGGGTCAGCGCGGGTGTGAGGGGGTCAGCGCAGGTGTGAGGGGATCAGTGCGAGTGTGAGAGAGTCAGCGCGGGTGTGAGGGAGTCAGCGCGGGTGTGAGGGAGTCAGCGCGGGTGTGAGGGAGTCAGAGCAGGGGTGAGAGAGAGTCAGAGCAGGGGTGAGAGAGAGTCAGAGCAGGGGTGAGAGAGGCAGCGCGGGTGTGAGAGAGGCAGCGCGGGTGTGAGGGAGTCAGCGCAGGTGTGAGGGGATCAGTGCGAGTGTGAGAGAGTCAGCGCGGGTGTGAGAGAGTCGGCGCGGGTGTGAGGGAGTCAGCGCAGGTGTGAGGGGATCAGTGCGGGTGTGAGGGGGTCAGCGCAGGTGTGAGGGGGTCAGCGCGGGTGTGAGGGGGTCAGCGCGGGTGTGAGGGGATCAGTGCGGGTGTGAGGGGGTCAGCGCGGGTGTGAGGGAGTCAGCGCAGGTGTGAGGGAGTCAGCGCCGGGTAAGAGTCAGCACGGGTTTGCAGTAGAAAAGAATTCACAAAGACCACAAATGAGAAAACAACCAGAACGAGGGCAGGAAAAATTGACACTGAGAGAAACTGTCTGTAAAGAAGATGAGTCGTGAGGGATTTTGCTTGTGAAAACTCTTTTAAACATCACTTTATGGGGCTAGAAGGTTGATTAAATAGCTGCTCGGACTTGCAGAATGAAAATACGCAGTAGAAATTGACCCTCAGATTATATCAGCAGTGAAAATGCTATCAAAAGATACCTATTGAAAAACAGCAGGGAAGGTAAATTCAAAAATCGAGCATTGAAATTCAGATGTGAAGGTTGCCTCCCCAAATAATTGGTCAGTGAAAGAAATTTCTAGAATGTGTACATTAATAATAGAAGTACAATCATGTTTTCGACATCCCTCACTGAAGAAAGCAGCAAAATTGGCTTTTAGAACGTCACAACAATTATCTACTTGTCGTTATTCTCTGTAAAATCCCAAGGTAAATATACCACAAAATTATAAAATCTTCAGAGTGGTGACCTATTCTCTGATACAGATAACACCTTCTGATTACTTACACACTAGCTCCTTTGTTTTGTTTGATCATTCATTTTTCATACTCATACTGTCTGTGTAATGCATGTGCCGAGATGTTCATGTGAATCGATGACAACTTGATTTCCGAAATTTATTCAAATTAAAAGTTTGCTTTGCAAATCAAAGATTGTCAAAAAAATTGCAATTTACAAATACAAGACATTTATTAACTTTGCATTCTAAGCAAAGGATCGAACGAGTGACCTCTTGATTTCAAGCTAGGTGACTTATCCATTAGGCCACGGAGGCCTGTTGAAATACAGGCCATTTTTATGATTAAATGTCAATTTTTTCCCGAGATTAAACATCACTCTTAATGATTGTTTATAGATTTTGATAATTCATTTCATTTGTACCAAATCTTTATATTCATATTAAATCAAGTTTTTTTGTTATTTGTATTCATATTAATCTATTGTGGTAGCTTGTACGGTCCCGCATGGATTGCACGTCTGCACGAGAGGGTCATGCCAATGTCAGCTACCGTATTTCCTCAAAAACACGCGGGGGCTCGAATAGAGGCCGGGGGTATGGGTGTTTAAATTAAATACACGTCGGGTCTCGAAAAGACACCGGGTCTCAAATAAACGCCGGGGTGATAAATTTGATTAATTAATGCTCCCGTAGTTGAATTGAAATAAACTGTTTCCCATTTACATCATCTATAATATTTGTTTCCTACTAAAAAATAAATAGACGCCAGTCTCAAATACACGCGGGGGGTAAAGGGGGTCTGAAAAAATACACGCCAGGGGCGTCTATTTGAGGAAATACGGTACTTGAAATAGACATTGTTTCTCCAATCAGAGTCAATTTTTCAACTTCTCATTATATATAAAAACAGTTATGCATTTCAGTATTATCAAAACTGATGTTATGTTGAAAATGGATGAATATAGTGTTGAGCTCGTGTGTAAAATAGTTACCGACCTCGACCTAGGGTTGCAGAGAAAAGTAAATTCCCAATATATTTCCAAAATAAACAGACATGACATCAATCCAGTTCCTTCCTTCATCTGAACATCCACAAGATAAAAAAAACACCTCCGTCTAACCTTGTTAGACATCTGGTCTCTAAACTTTATTATCTGAAGTCCTTGTTCAGAATATACAGCTTTTAAACAGAACTTTGCACACAGAGCTTAACAGCAGGATGACTGAACGCCCAGACTGACGAATTAACCACGCTACAGCTCACCCTCTGCGGTGACCCTCCCAAAGCTGTCCTAACAAAGGGTTTCGACAGCAGCCAAACATGGTCACAACAACGGAATACACTTTTACGACACGTTGAAAAGCTCTTTTTGCCACACATTAAACCACATTTAAAATGTTCATTACATGTCAATGAATTGTAAAAAATCAGAATCTTAAACCTATAGACGAACATACAAGTTAGCATGGTAAAGAATAACAATGCACTTAAATTTGGAGGTCCAGCAAACTGCATTGAATTTGGGAGGTTAACCTCTAACCCCCTCCCCCCCCCCCTCCCCCCCCCCCCCCCTCCTCCTCTTAAGGATAAGGCCTCTTTAAGGCCGAATGACTTAAGAATTTTGAACGATGTACAACACAATTCTGCTGTAACTCATAGGGCCCTCATAAAAAAATTAATAAAACTGGTATCAATTGCCCGTCTGTGAATCTAGATGTGTCTGATGTGATGCAGAATGTGACGCGGTTCAAATGTCACTCTTGTAAAGTAAAAAACAAAATCTATTTGAAATGCCTTAAAAATAAGAATAGAAATTGTTGGTTGATTGTAAGAATAAAACAATTGTTCGTTCCGAAACCCATGTTACCACAGCGTCCCAAAATAAGGTGACGTAACACCATAACATCCATTGACATTGACCGCTGCGCCACCCCCCCCCCCCCCCCAAACCACAATCATATACACAACACACATGCAAATATTGGTTATTTTATGGACGCTTCTCGTGTAATATATACACGATCTTTCAATGGGAAAAGCAATACAATTACTGTTTCTTGAAATTAACTGAGGATACTATATCATCATTCTCCGATACACACATCAAAGCTATTCTTAAACCACAAAACTGTTTTCAATGCTCATAGCAAGTACCATACAGGAGATGTGGATGTTATTTCGTTTCTTCAACCGATCGACAAGATACAACATCCTGCTCATCACACGCGGCAAATGCATGTGAATAATTCGGATGCATTCCAAACCACGCCAAAGCCAACTGTGTTTGTATTCTAATTAATGAAGAGGCACAACCATGTCACTCTTTTAATTGTCTGTCGTCTTCTTCTATCAAAACCATTCATATAAACCAATCGCTGCTAAGTATTTCTTTCAGTCCTTGGCTCAGCGTACCATACGCTTTCCAAACATATCACGCTTTCCGCAAAACTTCTCACACATACTTATCGCCATCCTCTTTCACCCCCATCGCTCTCCATACCCGCTACAAAAATCTGCAACTAGCTCCGCTCAAACCTCTTTCGCTGCTTCAAAACATATCCCTCTGCTTTTCCAAACTGCTCACATCCTCAATATGCATTATTCGAAAATCACAACCTGTCGTCAGGAAGACATCCCCTTGACTCCAAAACAAGACGTCCATGCTTCGCTCGCTAATATTTTGCCCCGTTTCAAAGTCCTAAATATTAACCTTGTGTGAAACGTCTTCAATCAAACTGGGTTTTTATTTCACCACAATTTTGCAAACATAGTATTCAATTATTGGTGACTGTCTTTCTGCTACTGTCATACCAGTGACAGGATATCAGTTCGTTAAATAAAGCCTTATGCAGATGTCAGAGAACGTCTTTAAACAAGTAAGCCTGTTAATTACACCTCTTGTCTGGCCCACATTGCAGTATTGTCATGTGTCATGACAGATGACAGATATATGTTACTTGTTACTAGGACCGTATCAGGTCAGTCCGGCAGGGGTGCTGGCTTCCCAGCAAACAAAACAACGTTGTGGCAACGTTGTGACAACGTTGTAAAATAACGTTGTGACAACGTAAAAGTGAATGGTTGTGTATACGTTGTGACAACGTTGTAAAATAACGTTGTGAAAAACCTACACACAACCTTCACACAACGTTGTGAAATAACCTATGCACAACGTTGTGAAAAGACCTACACACAATGTTGTTAAAAGACCTGCATTCAACCAGGATGCAACATTTATATGTGTTGCGTTATTATGTATTATATGTATGATGTTTGTCCAACCATAAGGAAAACAATATGTGAACTCTTGATACATCTCCATGACCGCTCAAGTTCTAGGATTGTCAAAGCTTATTTGAAGTTGCTGTATATTCATTGTCACTTTCGTAATGAATTACTGACACACTTTAAAAACGAAACAACAAACAAAGCTATTACTTCCATTATTAGACAAAAAACTGGTTCAAAACATACACTTCATATACTGTACATACAAATTATAGTTAATATGTGGATCGAAAAGGAAACCAATTTGCTGTTAAATTTTAAAAGTGTGTCAGTAAACCTTCTTCAAAGCAAAATAATCTCTTTGAAAAAAACAAAGACAAAATGACGAGTCACACAATTTTATTCATATACAAAAAAACATTCTCTAAAATCACTGAATTCAAATACAATAATTTTCCAGTCCAGTCCATTCAAATACCTAGTCACACACTTCACTAGCTAACTTTTGAATCCGAGATACACATACTGCATTTGAGATTTCGTGCCCACTTCTACTTCCCTTGAAGTACCCAGTAGTGTTCGGGCTGTGACAGGCAGTCCATCATGTCCATGTTTTTTCAGTACTTTCAACAGTTCATCAATGGCATTCATTTTAACACCAAACTGAGTAGCCCATGAGGCAAGATTTTCACATAAGGAGTCCTCAGAATTTGTGTTATCCTCCGAATCTGATGAAACCACAACATGGTTGTCAATCATATCCCATATTCTTTGCAATCGATCGACAGCATCATCATTGGGGTTGGTAGTAACATCAAACTCAACAAGGTGTGTTGATTCTATGTCGCTGAAATCTGTGTCATCTTTGCTTGGGACAGTTTGGGCTTCATATGACAGGGTTGTTTGATCTGAAGATACAAAAAATTAATCATTAAAATTTGCCATCAGGATTTCATGGATTGATACTTGACAGAGTTTTTAATCATCCTTAAAATAAAAAGATTACAGTTGACCAAGATTCTTTCCCTTCTTTTTCAATACTTAGTTTAATCATATTTTTATTCATTGAGAATTTGGTTCGGTAAACAAGCAAAATTATGCTTATGTTAATACCTCACCAGTACATACATATATATAGAATAGCAAACACAAAAACTGGACATGAACATGTCAAACTGAAGCATAAATGATACCATATATGTATATGAATTGATTGTTGCTTATGAAAAATTTCATTTCAGTTCAAAGTTCCATTTCATTAATGATTTAGATTCTCTTCCCTGATGTCATTGATGTCATTAATTACAGGTATCACAATAATTATACTGTGTAATGTACATGACCACGTACTGTTATTCAATATCAGAAATCAGAGACCATATAATTATATGGTCTCTGCAGAAATTAAACAAAATTCTTTAAAAAAGATTGGCCAACATAAATTTAAATCAAGTAACATGTTTCATCAATGTCATGTATTTCAATGGTTTTGCATACTTTCACAAAACTAGTAATACAAGTACAAAATAAAAATTTAAAGTTTATACACCACACTTACTTTGATTGATGTCAGTGTCACTGCAGTATGAATGAGATGAATCTTCTTCTTCATGAGGCAAAACTTTCGCTTGTTTTCTTAACTGTCGCCTGGCATAAAGCCACTGCATGTCTGTTGTATGACCTCTTCTTAGTCTCATCCATAATGCAAACCTGAAAAAATTGTTCCAAGTAGATATTTAATTTTTTTTAACTGAACTGATAATTCTAACTTAATTGACATGTAGATCTATAGTCATCTAAATTACTACTGTATATCAGCTATATGACAGTAAAAAATATCAATTCTCTATTCAACTTAACCTTTTAATGATTGGACAGAGCTCTGTAATGAAACAAAATGAATTCCTTCGAAGTAATAAAGTTTATTATTATTATTCTTTAGCTGAATGAATAGAAACAGTGTATTTTACAAAGAAAAGTGTATCCATATTCTATATAATTTTCACAAAGAAATACACTCTTTAAAGTATATATGCAGCAGGTGCTTATTGCAATATGTTGTATATGCTTACACAGGTTAACATTTGACAACAATCTAACAAGGGGAGCTAACTGCTGAGGTGTGTAATGACAAAAACAAAAGCACATGGCAGAACAAAGAACAATGGGAAAATATCATAACTAGAGATTAATTAGCTTAATTTTATGTGCATAACACTAAATCTAATGTGTTTCACCAACTAGGGACATATATGAACATTATCTTACCGTTGCAATCGTGTTACAGCATACAATACTCCTTGAAACAAAAGCTTCGAATCGTTGCTGCACTAGAACAATGGCGTCAGAGAGAATATGTAGAGCTCCACACTCACAGTAGTTTCGTACAACTTAGAACTAAAAGATCGAACATCATTCAAAGTTATCAATTACAAAATCCTAATTCTTATTTATGTAATATTTATTGTATCAAAATGTAATTTCTAATTAGTTAACTTTTGAATACGTGACTATTTAAGATAAATGTCGCAGGCTAACGTTGCCACAACGTTGTGGTTTCGTAAGTTGTCAACAAACCAACACACAACAAATAGACAACGTTGTGGTAACGTTGTGTGTTTCCTGGGTTTCCCCCCACCCTTTACGTTGTAGCACTGGAGCCTCTGTTCAATAAAAATTGGAAAAGTAAATAAATTGTTGGTTTAAAATTACCAGGTTCAAGCGCTTCACCAAATATATCTGCCTTTGCTGATGATGGACTGGTATTTTGTACAATTGATGCTTCGATTCGGGCACTTTTAAAAATGTGTACAAGCTTTGGCAAAGCATCAGGGTCAAACATAAATTATTCTAAAACAAATGGCATATTTATTGGGAAATGGAAAACTAGATGCGACCATTCCTTCGGAACATCTTCCATTGACCAGTCAAATATGTTAGGTGTAATAACATACAACAATGTTTCAAGTGATGATCAAATCCTCCCTGTACTATCTAAACTTCGTAAAGTGTTAAACCTTCTATATATTGGGAAAACAATAATGTGCAATATTCTGGGTTGAGCTAAATTGTGGTACCGTGGAGCAGTTATCCCAATGTCAAACTCTTTCAGAGGGAGCCTATCAGGTGCTCCGTTTTGTATAAATCAATTATAGAGGGAAGGGTTGGGGCTTACACATATACTTTCCAAATAGAAATCAATGCAGCTAAAACATCTACAATCTCTTACTAAAGAAATCAGCAAAGTTGACATATTTTTCAAAGTAACAGCTATGCCTCTCTCTACGGCGCTTTTGCTCTGATTTTATGTCTCTTCTTTCACCTCACTCCGAGACGATCCCTTTACTCTACCAGCAATGTTTTTCGGCCGTAAAATTGTTCGAATCCCTCTCTAATAACACGCTGGTGGACATGGTTAATTTTTCCACTAAGCAGTTCTACAACTGCCTTCTTTCAAAAATTGTAGAGAACAAAATTGAAAAGCTATCATCGAATTAAATTTGCTTCTGTTTGGCGTAATTTACATCACAGTTTCGTAGATAACATTCCAAAATCGGTCAATTATGGTCGTCTCTCTCCCTCTTGGCTATCGATTATTTTGCCGCCACATGGCGGCCTCTCCTAGCTGTGTTCTTTGTTCTACTTCCATCGAAACTTCTGACTACATTTTTATATTCTGTTCTTGTGTGAATGTGTTGTGGTCTGTTGTCTTCCATTGGTTAATTATTCTCTCTAACGACCTTGTTTCCAAATCTCATGAAATTATCTGTTTCGTACGGAACCGTAGAGGGGACATTTCATGAGTGTAATTTTGAGATTATTATGTCGTGGCCACGAGATATTAAGTCGTGGCCACGAGATATTAAGTCGTGGCCACGAGATATTAAGTCGTGGCCACGAGATCATATGTCGTGGCCACGACTTAAGTTAACCAATAGATTTTCAGTATTAGTCGGATATTTTGTTGAGAGATAAAACGTAGTAGAGAGGTTATGATTGGTGCTTTAAGCCCCTCAAAGAGGAGGGTAGGGGTGTAAGACCGAAAATAAATCTGGAGGTTCTGCTTCCCTCTTAATGAGGGTCATTTTAT
The DNA here is from genome assembly GCA_916613615.1 of Steromphala cineraria. Classification (NCBI taxonomy): domain Eukaryota; kingdom Metazoa; phylum Mollusca; class Gastropoda; order Trochida; family Trochidae; genus Steromphala; species Steromphala cineraria. Next base: position 5,946,589 of record OU744723.1, read on the forward strand.
TCAAATGATAACCTCTCTGCAATGGCTAGTATAACCAATTTATCAATTTTGGTGTGTGTGTTCTCCAAGACAACCTTTTTATTTGAATAAAACGTTATCATTAGGTCTATGAAACCTATCCTACGCTGTTTGTCGTTCATATCTCATTCCTTATTCAATATTTCATTTTACGAGATACATAAAAGAGCACTACGCATATGATTTGTTGCAACAAGAAAGATTTATAGAAGTCTAGGCTAATTGATGGATCCCAAGAATGGTGTTTCCAAAATACGTACTCAGTATGCACAAATACTACATATCTAACAACGTACCAAGTATATTTAATTTGGTTAATCTATAAAGTATTCAATCGAAAATGATTTATCAATAACCCATTAAAAAATTCACCATCACTTAAAATAAACATGCATGTTATAACCACCCATGTGTTTTATAGTATACAGAAGTACCAGTTAAAATCCTTAAGTTTACTGTACACTTTATATATACTTGTACAGTTTGTATATGCAGTATCAATATATAAGTTGTGCTTGTGGATTTTTCGTGTATATATATAGGCCTATATCTTTTGCTTGATTTAAGTTTAACTCATCAGAAGTTATGTTATAAAGTAGGCTAACTATTTATCATGCATCTATATCATATATTTCATCCAAACACCACTTTCCTAGCATGAAACATATATAAATCTTTTTAAAAAACAAACAAAAAAACCCAGCATGGTCTTTTATGCATAAATACCACTTGAATACATTCTATAGAATATACATGTGCATAGCTTGCATTGAGTACAGAATATCAATAAAAAAGGGTGGCAGCTATTTATCTGCACAGCATGTATCTATAATTATTCTTATCATTTAATCATTCTTTTAATCCAATCAACCAATGTTCAATTTATAAAGTCTAGATTTTCGTAACAGTGTTAATATCCAAATGCAAATGTAAAAGAAGTTCAAGACATAAAGATGTTCATCCGTCATAATACATATAGAGGCGGTCATACCGTAAAGTACCAAAAACCGTTATTAAATACCCCCATAGTGTAGTACCTATCAGACTGTTTCAACAACTTCTGAAGGTACCAATATATATTTGTACCACCTTCTTAGTACACTCCAATCCAAGATAATAACCTTCGCTTTACAGTAAAGTTAACTGTTACCCTCGCTTTGCCTTAACAATCTTCTACCCCTTGTTTCAACAACCCTCACTTTACCGTATAACTGCAACCCTCGCTGTGTGCTTACCCCTTACGTAACCTCTTTTCCATTACCATCAATTTACGGTATATCTTACTTGTCCCTAGTTTTGCCCCAAGTTCCCAATTACCCTATCTTTAATCCTTTAGATAGCCCTCGATTTCCTAACCCTCCCTTAACAATATATCTAATTATAACACCACATTTGTCCTAACTTTCTACGTATTATTCGTTTTTATTACCCTCACTTTACAGTACTAGTATATCTCACTGTAACCCTCATTTTCCCTAACCCTCGTGTTAACGAATCCTCGCTTTACAGTAAACTGAGTGTAACACTTGCTTTGCCCTTACTTCCACTACTCTCGTTTTCCTTACCCTGGCTATATTGTTTACCTAACTGTAACCCTTGCGTTGCCCTATACCTCTTAGTAAACCTCTTTTTATAACCCTCCATTACCGTCTACCTAACTGCAACCTTCGCTTTGCTCTAAACCCTTAGGTACACTCCCTTTTATTGCATGCCAAGTGCTCTAGATATAAGCATGCAAATGTTAGGTATTCTGCGTGTTTTGAGCACTTATGCCTAACATTACACCCCTTGCTTTGCTTTACAATATACCTAGCTGTATCCGTCACTTGGCCCTCACCTTCTAGTAACCCTTGTTTCATAACCCTCGCTTTAGCGTATACCTTATTATAACCCTTGCTTTACACTAACCCTCATCTTAACCCTCGTGTCCATAACCATCGCATTACCGTCTACCTAACTGCATGAAAACGAGGGTTACGGACAGGGTTAGAGCGATGGCTACAGTTAGGTTATCGAGTTTATGGGAAACAAGCGTTACGAAAGCGGGGAGGGTTGATTGAGAAACGTGAGGGTTACATTTTTTATTTTGCAAAGCGAGGGTTATGGTAACGAGGATACGTTGGAGTTGAGCCAAAGCGAGGGGTTAGGTATACTGTTAAGGGAAGGTTATGGAATCTAGAGTTACGAAGAGGGTTAAGGCAAAGCAGAGACTCTGGTATACGCGAGTGTAATGAAACCGACTAATAACCAGAGGGATAGGGCAAGGCGAGGGTTATGGTTTGGTATACGATAAAGTAAGTTTATGTAAACACGGGATATTTAGAGGGTACGGGGTTTGGGGTGGTAACAGTTGTGTATACGGTTAGGTGAGGGTTATTGAAACCGAGGTTTACGAAGAGGGTTAGGGTAGAAAGAGGTTTAAGTAATTAAGTAGCTTGATAACATAGAGGTTCCGGGTTCGAAAACTTTTTTGTTTATGAATCTTATCTTCTTTAAATTAATAACAATCTAAAGTGTTACAATTCCATTTGTATGTGTTGTTGACCATCTTACTACTGACCAAGGTGGCTGAAATAAAAAGGTTTAGGGCAAGGCGAAGTATTACATAGGTAGAAGTTTAAGTCTGGTTATACCGGTTGTTATAATATGCACGGTTATTATAAGTGATTGTGAATTTTTTAATGGGTTATTGATAAATCCTTTTTTATTGAATACTTTAAAGAGTAACCAAATCAAATATACTTTGTACATTGTTGGATAGTGTACGTAGTATTTGCGTACTGAGTATGTTTTTGGAAACACCATTCTTTATTGCAACAAATCATATGCGTAGTGCTCTTTCATGTTTCTTGTAAAAGGAAATACTGAAAAAAGGAATGAGATATGAACGACAAACAGCGTAGGATAGGTTTCATAGACTTAATGATAACATTTTATTCAAATAAAAAGGTTGTCTTGGAGAACACACACAAATAAATTACCAATATTGATATATTCGTTATAATAGCCACTGCAGAAAGGTTATGATTTGAATAAAATGACCCTCATTGAGAGGAAAGCAGAAACTCCAGATTTATTTTCGGTCTTACACCCCTTCCCTCCTCTTTGAGGGGCTTAAAGCACCAATCATAACCTCTCTACTACGTTTTATCTCTCAACAAAATGGCCGACTAATACTGAAAATCTATTGGTTAACTTATGTCGTGGCCACGACTTATTATCTCGTGGCCACGACTTATTATCTCGTGGCCACGACTTATTATCTCGTGGCCACGACTTACTATCTCGTGGCCACGACTTACTATCTCGTGGCCACGACTTACTATCTCGTGGCCACGACTTACTATCTCGTGGCCACGACATAATAATCTCAAAATAAAACTCATTCAATGTCCCTTCTACGGTTCCGTAGTTTCGGACTTGTTCCAAAACTTCCAAATTCTCACCATTACGCTGTTTGTGTATACTGACAAAATATTCAATTTGGCTCACCCGTAATTTAAATAAATTCGAACACAAACGGCTCACCGGGAAGATATTGTCTCAAGTTTTAAAAGTTTCCTTAAAACACGTAATCGGGTCGACTTCTTTCGTTTTCCATCTAACGTTTTTGCTTAATATTGGCTTTCATCATTAATTATCTGTACAATTATCAACAATAAACTTTGCTTCCTTTTCTGAATGTCAATTGCCTTTAACACATAATGCTTGTATGTATTTTGTAACTCATTTGTATCTGCACATCTGCACATGTTATTTTATTCCTCTGTGTATGCACCTCTGCGCATGATGCTTTATTCATCCCTGCATAATATAATTATGTAATATAATACTGAAAATTAATGATTCCAATTGAAAGACAGTGTCTTTAAACTAAATATAGCAGTAATAATTCAAATCTATAACGTAAAGTTTAGCCATGCGATTGCTTTTTCTTACACAAAATGAATTAAGGGTGTTCACCAAAATGGCCGCCAATGGATTTTATGTTAATCTTAATACTTTGTCCTCTGACTATGGATGATTGGCTTGTGTAATGAGATTTTTAACATTGTCAATATTATACATTTAGCATTAACTTACAATTATGAGTGAAAATTTTAAAATATAAAATTGTCAAAAAACGTGCTTTTAAACGTCCCTTTTAGACCTAGTTTTATCTTCACAAGAAGGCCTTGAGAGCTCAAACCTTGTGTTCAAACTCCTTGACAAGTGAGGATAATATTGTATAGCTTTTGTGGCCATATGGCCCCTTTTAAGGGCCATGCCCTTCAAACTTATTTTCATATTTGATATTGGGCATAATAATGGAATTCCCTCGGTTGTCTGTACATCCGTACGTAAGTAACAACTCTTTACAGGGTATCGTTTATCCATATCTCCTCAAAACTGTTCAACAGATTTAATAGAAATTGCACATGTGGCTTATAGGAATCCTAAGGGTGTGCATCTCATATTTTGTTTTCACTTTTTGATTTTTTTTTGACATGTTGAACATCATTGTTGACATGATGAATGTTGACATTAATTTCTGACTTTTATTGATAACCGGTATCTGAAATCACATCACATCGCCTATATTCCTAATTCAAGAATTTGTGACCCTGTGACCCCACAGAGGGGTAAACCTACCTACAGCAAAATTAAATACGAAGCCTGGGGGGATAGACGAATCTGTCTACGTGTTAGCTTTGACACTTGTCAGATAATGTCAAGATTTTCGTTATGTACTCCCTTTTGCCAAAAACCTCGACCTGAATGTATGATGTATGATGAAATAGTTCAGATAAAGTTGAAGTAAAAACAAGGGGTAGGACAGGGTAGAGTCCTGTCTTCTTGGTTCTTCCTTGTGTTCATAAATGATTTAATAACTGAATTAAGAGCATCTGACAATGGTATATGTTTATATGGTATAAATGTACCATCAGTTTTGCTGGCAGATGATACAACACTATTAAGTACCACCCCATCTGGGCTTCAAAATTATCAATATTGTTTCACAATATGCTTCTCGATGGCGCCTAACATACAATGCATTTTGTAATACCCTCATAACTGTAAGACCACCATGATCAGTGAAATTCGGAGGCATCCTTCTCTCATCAGATCTATCGTAAAACAGAATCTTGACTTGTTGTCAAAAGGCAAGACAAACTATAAAATCCCTGCGTTCACTGGGTCTTAACAATACTGGCCTACATCCATTTACATGTCTAAATATATGGAAGAGAATGGTTTTACCTACAAGTTTTTATGGTTGTGAACTTTTATCCACACTACATGGTACAGACATCCAAAAAAAAAAAAAACAAGGTTGTGGGCCCGGGGCGAGACCTTTCCATTGCACCTCGGCTTGGTTGACCCCTGCGATCTTCCCAAATGTGGAAGACTCGGGTGCGCAATTTATAAGTGTGGGGGACTGCGTTCGCGCTCTCCCCTGGTTTTCAAACTAAAAAATAGAACTTTCAAATCTCTCTCCCCTCAAAATCTTCCATCTACATGTCACTCCATCTCTTGTGTCGGCCCTAATAAAACTTTTCACATTCCCACTCTATGTGTTGTTTTTATTTCCAATCAACTCTTAAATAAACAATACAAAAACATGTTATTACAAGTTTATTTACATCTTTCTTCATTAATGTTAATAACAAGTCGCAAACTTCTTTTTCAGGCTCCTCTATTGCATTCCAACATTATTCACAAGACTCCGACTGCTGCACACTCCGAGTTCAGCCTACTTCCGGCCGTGCGTATCTGACGTAGGGGAAACGTTTATGTCTGCAAATTAGAGTGTCCATTTGACGAATTAAGGGTTGTTAAACTTCACCTTTATGAAATATCTTTTCATCACAATGTTATAAACATGTTATAGAAGGTGTGGACGCTCGTGTTGTATTTTTTAGAGTGCGCAATAATTAGCTTTGTTTATTTTGTCTTCTCTCACACCCATGCGAGTGAAAATTGCCGCTGAAAGGAGTCGAACCTTGCTCGGAGGAAAAGCATACTTACCTGGCACAGGCTCTACAATGATCCGCAAGGTTGTGGGCCCGGGGCGAGACCTTTCCATTGCACCTCGGCTTGGTTGACCCCTGCGATCTTCCCAAATGTGGAAGACTCGGGTGCGCAATTTATAAGTGTGGGGGACTGCGTTCGCGCTCTCCCCTGGTTTTCAAACTAAAAAATAGAACTTTCAAATCTCTCTCCCCTCAAAATCTTCCATCTACATGTCACTCCATCTCTTGTGTCGGCCCTAATAAAACTTTTCACATTCCCACTCTATGTGTTGTTTTTATTTCCAATCAACTCTTAAATAAACAATACAAAAACATGTTATTACAAGTTTATTTACATCTTTCTTCATTAATGTTAATAACAAGTCGCAAACTTCTTTTTCAGGCTCCTCTATTGCATTCCAACATTATTCACAAGACTCCGACTGCTGCACACTCCGAGTTCAGCCTACTTCCGGCCGTGCGTATCTGACGTAGGGGAAACGTTTATGTCTGCAAATTAGAGTGTCCATTTGACGAATTAAGGGTTGTTAAACTTCACCTTTATGAAATATCTTTTCATCACAATGTTATAAACATGTTATTAGAAGGTGTGGACGCTCGTGTTGTATTTTTTAGAGTGCGCAATAATTAGCTTTGTTTATTTTGTCTTCTCTCACACCCATGCGAGTGAAAATTGCCGCTGAAAGGAGTCGAACCTTGCTCGGAGGAAAAGCATACTTACCTGGCACAGGCTCAGCAATGAGCCGCGGTCGTGTCCCGTAGTATTGAGAGAATTTGCTTTTTAGATCTACGGGTGGGTGCTCTCAGCACAGTCTTCGGACACCACCCTTTTTCCAGTGCAGCATGGCGAGCTATTTCCGTGGTCCGGTCCCTAGAGGCATGATTGATACCAGCGTGCGACAGAGGGTCGTCAAGCTGACCTTCCTTGGTCCTGCCAGGTTTTCAGTGTCGCGATTCATGGTAGTGGAGTTCCTGTGCGATTACGTCAACTTTGATGAACTGGAAAGACTAACCAAGCGTAGCAAAGTGAATGAGTGGTTTGTAACATTGAGGACACCCGAAGCGGCAAATGTTTTGCACTCGGCAGGAGAAGTGTGTCTCTCGGACCGACTTGTTGTGGATGTGGCCATGGTTGACAAGATCAAAGTGAATTTCAGGGTGCACTGGCTTCCGGAAGGCTTCGGGGAGGAGTTTTTGAAATTCATTTTTGCGGACTATTGGAAGGTGCTTTCCATTGAAGAGGAGATCTCAAAGGATGAATTTGACCACGGACTTGGGATGGGAACTTTCAGTGTTACCATAGAGACAAAGCACGAGCAGGTTGAAATGATCCCACATGTCTTCGAGGTTTCAACTGCTTCCTATCATTTTGACCTTCTACTGACAATGGCAGGGAGAGCCCCACTGTGCTTGAGATGTCGGGAAGTGGGGCATGTGAGAAGAGACTGCCAGGCAATGAGGCCGAGGGCCCCAGCTCCCTCCAGGACCCCAACCCAGAAGTCAAGGTCGTACGCCGACGCTGTATCCAATGTCAGGAAGGAAGCAACACAGGAGGGATTTCAGGACGAGGCTCAAGACGTCGACATGGAGCAGGAAGTGTCAGACAAGACAGTTGACTGGTCAGCTGCAACGGTTGAGACAACTAACCAGAGCGCTCCTCCCCCGGAAGTGACTGTACCGACCCTCCCACCAGCATCTACGCAGTTCTCTGCTGCTGGAGACCTGGATATTGCAGGGGTGAAGGAGACTAGTGCAACATCGACTAATGTGCCCCCACCACCTAAGGATAGAGATCGTAGCAGGGGTAGGACTCTTAAGAGATCTGTGTCAAATAGCAGGACAGCAAGAGATACGAAGAGACGCGAGGACTCAAACTTTAATTTAAACTACAGTCCTTTATCGGACAGTTCCTTGATCTCGGACAGTGGCTCCAACAGCGGAGCAGGTTAGAACTCTCACATGGAAGGCCTCAAACCACAACGACATATGCCTCGCCCCTGGACAATGAGTAAGGATTGTGAACCTAAACCTGAACTGAAACGCCCCCCGACTTCGAGCTTGATCTGTGATTCTAACAAGGGATTATATGTGTGTTCTTTAGGATTTATTGTGTTTTCTTATGGATTTATTGTGACTTCGTATGGATTACCAGTGATTTCTAATGGATTATCAGTGTTTTCTTTTGGTTTAATTGTGTTTTCATATTCTGGATTATTGTGTTTTCATACTGGATTTATTTTGGATTGCTCTGCTTGTAAGTATGTTTTGCTTGACCTTATAATTGTGGTGTGTGATTTTAATATTGTATATATCATTTATGAAATAATGTTAAATAATTTTTTCATATATTTTAGCTCCATGAGACCATATTTTTTACATATTTTATTACCTCCTATATCAATTCATCATGTTTAGCTATTCAACATTAAACTGCGCAGGTATTAGGACCGGGTCCAGAAGGAGAGTGTTGTGTGAAGAGTGGAAGAGAATGAAAGTTGATATTTTATTTTTGCAAGAGACGCATGTTGCTTGTGTGAAAGAGGGTCAGACTGTTGAGAGAGAGTTTGGATGCAAGGCCTTCTGGAGTTTCGGTACTGGTAATGCTAGAGGTGTAGGAATTTTATTAGCTTCTCATTTAAATTACAGCATTGTTAAGTTTCATTATGATTTTGATGGTAGAATATTTGTTTTAGATATTGATATGTTTAATCTTCATTTTCGTTTAATCAATATATATGCTCCTGTTAATTACTCTAATCGCCTTGATTTTCTTTCAGCTTTAGATAATTATTTTGTAACAAGACGCCATGTTGTATTTGGGGGCGATTTTAATTTTGTAAATAATATTCTTATGGATAAAGTTGGGGGGGATCCTAAAGGTGGCAAGGGGGGTTCTATCATCCTTAAAAAAATCATTCAAAATTACAATTTGATCGACCCTTTTCGGGCACTTTACCCAAATAAAGTCAATACAACATGGCGGAGTGGCAATATCTCTTGTAGATTAGATAGGTTTTACCTTTCTGCTGACTTAATGCCGATGGTAAAGAGTTGTGAGGTTAAGCCCTGTTCGATCTCGGATCACGACTATTGTGTTCTGACTTTTGAGCAGTTTGATGTCATCTCTGTGGGGCCTGGTTACTGGAAATTTAATAACTCCTTATTATCTGATAAAGCATTTTTATCACAATTTCGTGATTTTTGGGATGGTTTAAATGTAAACAATGCTTTATCTCTTTCGGACTGGGATGATCTAAAAGTTAAATTCAAGGAGTTTATTTCGGCTTATAGTAAAAGGGTGGCTATTAATAAAAATAAATTACTTTACCAGTTACAAAGGCGATACAGAGAATTGGTTGATGCAGAAGCCCAGAAACCTGGCGAGTATGCTGACCAAATTAAGGCAATCAAATCACAATTATATGATATTAATTTTGACAGGGCTAGGGGTAGTGTAATTCGCTCCAGAGTTCAAGTCTTGGAAAATAATGAACAACCTTCCAAATTCTTTCTTCAATCGGAATTCAAAAAATCTGGAGATAAAACCATTCGGAACCTGGTAAATGGAAACGAAAGTTATAACTGTAATGATGACATCATCAACCATTGTAAAGATTTTTATGCAAATTTATATTCGGCTGAAGAAATTGATGACTTTTATTGTTCGGAATTTATTGATGAATTACCTACTCTTGATAAAGCTTCGGCTGATAGTTTAGAGGGCGCTGTAACAAAGGAGGAAGCTTTTGGGGCGTTAAAGGGTATGGATAACAATAAATCTCCGGGGTTGGATGGGTTAAGTAAGGAATTTTATTTGGCTTTTTGGGACTTATTTTCTGATGTCTTAGTACATCTCTATAACTTGGCTTTGAGTCAAGATTCTTTAAGCAAATCTCAAAAATTGGGGTGTATTTCTCTTCTTTGTAAAGATAAAAATAATCCTCAGTTGTTACGTAATTGGCGCCCTATTAGTTTATTAAATGTAGATTATAAAATATTATCTAGGATTTTAGAAGGTCGGCTGTCAACAGTTCTTGCTGAGATCGTTCACCCTGATCAGACTTGTTCTATCAAGGGGAGGTCAATAGCAGACAATCTACATCTTCTTAGGAATGTTGTAGATTATGTAGAGCAGAAAGGTACCTCTGTGGCCTTCATTTGTCTCGATCAAGAGAAAGCTTTTGATCGGGTAAATCATGAATTTTTATTCAAGGCCCTACATAATTATGGTTTTGGAACCAATTTCATTAAATGGGTTAAGTTACTTTATACAAATATTTCAAGCAAGGTTTTAGTTAATGGGCATTTTTCGGACATTTTCCCCGTGGATAGGAGCGTAAGGCAAGGCTGTAGTCTTAGCCCCTTATTATATGTTTTGGTTTTGGAACCTTTTCTTATTAAAATCAGGAGTGATAAGTTAATTAGGGGCATCAAAATTCCTGGGGTTAACGAGGAAGCAAAAATATCTGCCTATGCTGACGACGGGACAGGTATATGTGTGGATGAGTTGAGTGTGAGACGTTTGTTGAAAGTGAGTGAATGTTATTGTAGGGGGTCGGGGCCCGTCTCAACATGGGTAAGACAAAAGCCATTGCTTTTGGCAAGTGGCGAGTTTCGGCAGACCATTCCTTTGGCATTTCATGGCCCGACTCATGTAAAATTCTTGGGGTAAAATTTGGCAATAAAATAACTCCTGATGATAACTGGCACGAAATTCTTACAAAATTACACGGGGTTCTAAATTTTAAGTTTAAGGATAGGCATCTTACTTTTTTTGGTAAATCTCTTATTGTTAAGGTGATGGCTATGTCTAAGCTTTGGTACGTTGCCTCTGTCTTGGACATGCCTAAGCCATATGTAGATCTTGCCACTCGAATTTGTTTTGATTATTTCTGGTGTAGCCATTTATACGAGCCCTTAGCTCGCACTGTTTTATATAATGTTAAGGAATTTGGTGGTGTTAATTTTATTCATTTACCTTCACGTTTTCATGCCTTAAGGCTTTTTCATATCTATAAAGTAATTAATGGTTGTAATTCCAAATTTGTCCATTTTGCTATTTATTGGTTAGGTTTTAGCTTGCGTCATGTCAATCCTAATTTTGCTTCTAACATGTTACTTCATTCTTCTGTTATGCCACCATTTTATAAAAATTGTTTAGCTTCTTATAAACATTTTTCTTCACTATATCCTAATTTCAATTGGTATCAACCTCTGAAGAGTGGGGACTTCTATAAAATGTTAATTTCCCCAATTTGTACTGTTTCCCCTATTGTTAAATATTTCCCAAATGTCAATTTCAATTCTGCTTTTAAGTTGCTCGACAGTTCTTTCATTGACCCCCACATTCGGAATTTATCCTGGCGTTTACTTCACGACATTGTCCCCACTAATTTTAATTTATATTGTAAACGCCATACCCTTATCAAATCATGTACCTTTTGCAATATTAATAATGAATCTGTCGAGCATTTATTTTATCATTGTAATATGGTCTCAACTTTATGGAGCATCGTCAGCAATTGGGTTTTGGACTTGTCCTTTGGAGTAATTGATTTAAATGCAGAAAACATTCGCTTTAATTTATTTCATGGTGTTTCAGACCATTTCCGAAAAACTGTCATTGTGTACTTGGTGTGTTTGGCAAAGCATCAAATTTGGGTTGATAGGTGTAATCAAAAACATAAACGTAAAGCAGTTACCAAAGAAAGTATGGTAACAACCTTTTTGGAAAGATTACGATTTCGAATCGTAGTGGACAAAGCCCGGTTATCTGACGATTTATTTATTTCTTATTGGGTACAACCAAAATTGTTTTGTACTCTAATCAATAATAAAGTGGAGTTTACTTTCTAAGTCATTTATGTACATTTCAATTTTATCAACAGCTTTTACCATGCATAAATACATAATATAAATTTTAATAGAAGTATTCTCCACATGTCTTTGTATATACCCCACCCTTTACCAACTTATCCATGATTGTTTCGGAAAGTTGTAGGACCCAGGCACTTTTATTTTAAACATCATCTACTTTTCATCATCATTTCATTTCTCTGTATATACTCAGAATTATCATCGCTGTCAATTTCTAAGTGCCTGGGGAGATTTGTTCTTAGGTCCATATTTCTTGTGAATAAACTTTATTCAAAAAAAAAAAAAAAAAAACAGGTTGAAGTAGTTTGAGTTTGCTTTTTTCAGATCTACTGGGCGGTTTGGCTTAGGTCATTTGTTTTCGGACACCCCCTACTTATCTTCGGATTTCGTCATGGTGCCCCCGGTTGTCTCGTGGACAGGAGTCCCTCCCCCTGGCTCTGTGGACACGTCGGTGAGGAGTCGCGTCGTGAAGGTCACTTTTTCTGGGACGGACCGCTTCAGGGTTGAAAGATACATGATCAGTCGCCATATGAAGAGGAAGTTTGGTGAGAACTGTATTACGAGGATCAGCAAGCGGGACAGAGCAAACGAGTGGTTTGTTACTTTTGAGAAGAAGGAACATGCAGCTTTCATCCATTCTTACGAGCCAGTTATGCTTAAGGAGAACTTGTATGCCACTTTTGTTTGTGTCGATCGTGTGCGATCAGTGCTTCGTGTCCACTGGCTCCCTGAAGCCTATGGCCAGGTGTTCTTAGCCAACATATTCAAGGATTATGGCAAGGTTGTTCACGTCAAGGAGGAGATGTATGACCACAAGGATGTGGCTGGCGTATCCCTCGGGACATACGAGGTTATTCTTGAACACAAGGATGAGGACGATAGGGACATACCGCATATTGTGAACGTGACAGTCGTGGAGGATAAGTTCCAGTTGCTAGTAACCATGTTTGGAAGAAAACCAATGTGCCTACGATGTCAGACTGTTGGACACACCAGGAAGGATTGCCCTTCCAACAGGAACAACTTTTCTGGGCCACCAAAATCCTATGCTGAGGCGGCAAACAAGACAACACCAGTGATTCAGGATGTAAGTGATGAGGAACTTGGTAGTGAATCTGAGGAGGAACCGATGGGAGAAGACATCACTGAGGACAAGGAGGAGGATATCACTGATACCCTGATCGAAGGAAAGGAGCTGTCAACTCAACCAGTGATGCCTGTAGACTCACAGTCTCAGACCCCCAAGGACGAGGAAGCTAAGCAATCTGTGTCTGTGATTGACTCTGTGGACTTGAAGGACGCGAAGGAGGATAAGGTTGTGAAACCAAGTGTTTCAAAGGACACAAAGACGTCGGGAAAGAAGAATGAGCAATCAGTGAAATTGATCTTGAAGTCGAAGGGTTCAGTGGACACTGGAACTCCAGCCAGTGAGAAAACTGTTCAATTTAAATCCTTAGATGAAGCTCAGGCTTATGTGGACTCTATTTATGGAGTAGGAGAAACTGACATTCGTAATACAGTTTGCTATAGTGATAGGTTTACCCCCAAGCGGGGATCTACCGAGGTCCATTCAGGGACGGACTCTAAACGCAGAGGGTGGGCTTCTGGCCGCTCAGACAGTCACATGGACACTTCCACTTCAAGTACTAAGGCTATGAACACCAGTAAAAAGTGGAGCAATTGATTGATTGGTAAAGTGAAATGCTTGTGTTTTCTTAAGTGAATGTTTTCTTTTCTTTTCAAACGGATTATTGTCTACTATTTTTCAGAGTGAACTGTTCTTGATTTTTGTGTTTTCTTAATAATTTCTGAGTGATTGTATTTCAAGGTGAACTGTTTTTAAAGTGTGATTGTTATTGTTGTTATGGTGTGATTGAGTGTTCGTTTGTTTATGATTGAGAATTTGTATAATTTTGTGTGTATATATTCCCAGGATTTTAGACTCTGGTTTGTACTTTTGATAATATTTGTATATATTTTTGGCTTAATGTGTTATATGGCTCTTTTGGCCTATAGTTTAATCTTCTTTTGTGTTTTGAAACAACATGGTAAAGGTATTTGAAATATTTGTGTTATCTCGAATTGTGATAACTGTTTTTTGGAAATTTAGAACCAGAGTTTATTTTGCCTTACTTATTTTTCAAGGTACAAGTATTGTAATGTACCTATGTTATTTATTTTCGATGGAGATTGCTTTATCATTATATCTTGTATATTTATCTCTTTAACTAAGTAATATTTAATTGTAAAGGAAGTTATCTCCATTATGTCTATGTAATTCCCCGTCCCCAATTTACTAGTAGCTGCATGTTGTAGTCTACTATAGGACCCAGGCATTATATCTTTTAATCATCCTTTTCATCATCATTCATCTTGTCCATTCACACATCATCACTGTCCCTCATAATGCCTGGGGAGGATTGTAGTTAAGCCCTTATTCAAGCGAATAAACTTTATTCAAAAGAAGAAAAAAAAAAAAAGCAAGGTTGTGGGCCCGGGGCGAGACCTTTCCATTGCACCTCGGCTTGGTTGACCCCTGCGATCTTCCCAAATGTGGAAGACTCGGGTGCGCAATTTATAAGTGTGGGGGACTGCGTTCGCGCTCTCCCCTGGTTTTCAAACTAAAAAATAGAACTTTCAAATCTCTCTACCCTCAAAATCTACCATCTACATGTCACTCCATCTCTTGTGTCGGCCCTAATAAAACTTTTCACATTTACACTCTATGTGTTGTTTTTATTTCCATTCAACTCTTAAATAAACAATACAAACACATGTTATTACAAGTTTATTTACATCTTTATTCATTCATGTTAATAACAAGTCGCAAACTTCTTTTTCAGGTTCTTCTATTGCATTCCAACATTATTTACAAGACTCCGACTGCTGCACACTCAGATTTCAGCCTACTTCCGGCCGTGCGTATCTGACGTAGGGGAAACGTTTATGTCTGCAAATTAGAGTGTCCATTTGACGAATTAAGGGTTGTTAAACTTCACTTTTATGAAATATCTTTTCATCACAATGTTATAAACATGTTATAGAAGGTGTGGACGCTCGTGTTGTATTTTTTAGAGTGCGCAATAATTAGCTTTGTTTATTTTGTCTTCTCTCACACCCATGCGAGTGAAAATTGCCGCTGAAAGGAGTCGAACCTTGCTCGGAGGAAAAGCATACTTACCTGGCACAGGCTCTACAATGATCAGCAAGGTTGTGGGCCCGGGGCGAGACCTTTCCATTGCACCTCGGCTTGGTTGACCCCTGCGATCTTCCCAAATGTGGAAGACTCGGGTGCGCAATTTATAAGTGTGGGGGACTGCGTTCGCGCTCTCCCCTGGTTTTCAAACTAAAAAATAGAACTTTCAAATCTCTCTCCCCTCAAAATCTTCCATCTACATGTCACTCCATCTCTTGTGTCGGCCCTAATAAAACTTTTCACATTCCCACTCTATGTGTTGTTTTTATTTCCAATCAACTCTTAAATAAACAATACAAAAACATGTTATTACAAGTTTATTTACATCTTTCTTCATTAATGTTAATAATAAGTCGCAAACTTCTTTTTCAGGCTCCTCTATTGCATTCCAACATTATTCACAAGACTCCGACTGCTGCACACTCCGAGTTCAGCCTACTTCCGGCCGTGCGTATCTGACGTAGGGGAAACGTTTATGTCTGCAAATTAGAGTGTCCATTTGACGAATTAAGGGTTGTTAAACTTCACTTTTATGAAATATCTTTTCATCACAATGTTATAAACATGTTATAGAAGGTGTGGACGCTCGTGTTGTATTTTTTAGAGTGCGCAATAATTAGCTTTGTTTATTTTGTCTTCTCTCACACCCATGCGAGTGAAAATTGCCGCTGAAAGGAGTCGAACCTTGCTCGGAGGAAAAGCATACTTACCTGGCACAGGCTCTACAATGATCAGCAAGGTTGTGGGCCCGGGGCGAGACCTTTCCATTGCACCTCGGCTTGGTTGACCCCTGCGATCTTCCCAAATGTGGAAGACTCGGGTGCGCAATTTATAAGTGTGGGGGACTGCGTTCGCGCTCTCCCCTGGTTTTCAAACTAAAAAATAGAACTTTCAAATCTCTCTCCCCTCAAAATCTTCCATCTACATGTCACTCCATCTCTTGTGTCGGCCCTAATAAAACTTTTCACATTCCCACTCTATGTGTTGTTTTTATTTCCAATCAACTCTTAAATAAACAATACAAAAACATGTTATTACAAGTTTATTTACATCTTTCTTCATTAATGTTAATAATAAGTCGCAAACTTCTTTTTCAGGCTCCTCTATTGCATTCCAACATTATTCACAAGACTCCGACTGCTGCACACTCCGAGTTCAGCCTACTTCCGGCCGTGCGTATCTGACGTAGGGGAAACGTTTATGTCTGCAAATTAGAGTGTCCATTTGACGAATTAAGGGTTGTTAAACTTCACTTTTATGAAATATCTTTTCATCACAATGTTATAAACATGTTATAGAAGGTGTGGACGCTCGTGTTGTATTTTTTAGAGTGCGCAATAATTAGCTTTGTTTATTTTGTCTTCTCTCACACCCATGCGAGTGAAAATTGCCGCTGAAAGGAGTCGAACCTTGCTCGGAGGAAAAGCATACTTACCTGGCACAGGCTCTACAATGATCCGCAAGGTTGTGGGCCCGGGGCGAGACCTTTCCATTGCACCTCGGCTTGGTTGACCCCTGCGATCTCCCCAAATGTGGAAGACTCGGGTGCGCAATTTATAAGTGTGGGGGACTGCGTTCGCGCTCTCCCCTGGTTTTCAAACTAAAAAATAGAACTTTCAAATCTCTCTCCCCTCAAAATCTTCCATCTACATGTCACTCCATCTCTTGTGTCGGCCCTAATAAAACTTTTCACATTCCCACTCTATGTGTTGTTTTTATTTCCAATCAACTCTTAAATAAACAATACAAAAACATGTTATTACAAGTTTATTTACATCTTTCTTCATTAATGTTAATAATAAGTCGCAAACTTCTTTTTCAGGCTCCTCTATTGCATTCCAACATTATTCACAAGACTCCGACTGCTGCACACTCCGAGTTCAGCCTACTTCCGGCCGTGCGTATCTGACGTAGGGGAAACGTTTATGTCTGCAAATTAGAGTGTCCATTTGACGAATTAAGGGTTGTTAAACTTCACTTTTATGAAATATCTTTTCATCACAATGTTATAAACATGTTATAGAAGGTGTGGACGCTCGTGTTGTATTTTTTAGAGTGCGCAATAATTAGCTTTGTTTATTTTGTCTTCTCTCACACCCATGCGAGTGAAAATTGCCGCTGAAAGGAGTCGAACCTTGCTCGGAGGAAAAGCATACTTACCTGGCACAGGCTCTACAATGATCCGCAAGGTTGTGGGCCCGGGGCGAGACCTTTCCATTGCACCTCGGCTTGGTTGACCCCTGCGATCTTCCCAAATGTGGAAGACTCGGGTGCGCAATTTATAAGTGTGGGGGACTGCGTTCGCGCTCTCCCCTGGTTTTCAAACTAAAAAATAGAACTTTCAAATCTCTCTCCCCTCAAAATCTTCCATCTACATGTCACTCCATCTCTTGTGTCGGCCCTAATAAAACTTTTCACATTCCCACTCTATGTGTTGTTTTTATTTCCAATCAACTCTTAAATAAACAATACAAAAACATGTTATTACAAGTTTATTTACATCTTTCTTCATTAATGTTAATAATAAGTCGCAAACTTCTTTTTCAGGCTCCTCTATTGCATTCCAACATTATTCACAAGACTCCGACTGCTGCACACTCCGAGTTCAGCCTACTTCCGGCCGTGCGTATCTGACGTAGGGGAAACGTTTATGTCTGCAAATTAGAGTGTCCATTTGACGAATTAAGGGTTGTTAAACTTCACTTTTATGAAATATCTTTTCATCACAATGTTATAAACATGTTATAGAAGGTGTGGACGCTCGTGTTGTATTTTTTAGAGTGTGCAATAATTAGCTTTGTTTATTTTGTCTTCTCTCACACCCATGCGAGTGAAAATTGCCGCTGAAAGGAGTCGAACCTTGCTCGGAGGAAAAGCATACTTACCTGGCACAGGCTCTACAATGATCAGCAAGGTTGTGGGCCCGGGGCGAGACCTTTCCATTGCACCTCGGCTTGGTTGACCCCTGCGATCTTCCCAAATGTGGAAGACTCGGGTGCGCAATTTATAAGTGTGGGGGACTGCGTTCGCGCTCTCCCCTGGTTTTCAAACTAAAAAATAGAACTTTCAAATCTCTCTCCCCTCAAAATCTTCCATCTACATGTCACTCCATCTCTTGTGTCGGCCCTAATAAAACTTTTCACATTCCCACTCTATGTGTTGTTTTTATTTCCAATCAACTCTTAAATAAACAATACAAAAACATGTTATTACAAGTTTATTTACATCTTTCTTCATTAATGTTAATAACAAGTCGCAAACTTCTTTTTCAGGCTCCTCTATTGCATTCCAACATCATTCACAAGACTCCGACTGCTGCACACTCCGAGTTCAGCCTACTTCCGGCCGTGCGTATCTGACGTAGGGGAAACGTTTATGTCTGCAAATTAGAGTGTCCATTTGACGAATTAAGGGTTGTTAAACTTCACTTTTATGAAATATCTTTTCATCACAATGTTATAAACATGTTATAGAAGGTGTGGACGCTCGTGTTGTATTTTTTAGAGTGCGCAATAATTAGCTTTGTTTATTTTGTCTTCTCTCACACCCATGCGAGTGAAAATTGCCGCTGAAAGGAGTCGAACCTTGCTCGGAGGAAAAGCATACTTACCTGGCACAGGCTCAGCAATGAGCCGCGGTCGTGTCCCGTAGTATTGAGAGAATTTGCTTTTTAGATCTACGGGTGGGTGCTCTCAGCACAGTCTTCGGACACCACCCTTTTCCAGTGCAGCATGGCGAGCTATTTCCGTGGTCCGGTCCCTAGAGGCATGATTGATACCAGCGTGCGACAGAGGGTCGTCAAGCTGACCTTCCTTGGTCCTGCCAGGTTTTCAGTGTCGCGATTCAGGGTAGTGGAGTTCCTGTGCGATTACGTCAACTTTGATGAACTGGAAAGACTAACCAAGCGTAGCAAAGTGAATGAGTGGTTTGTAACATTGAGGACACCCGAAGCGGCAAATGTTTTGCACTCGGCAGGAGAAGTGTGTCTCTCGGACCGACTTGTTGTGGATGTGGCCATGGTTGACAAGATCAAAGTGAATTTCAGGGTGCACTGGCTTCCGGAAGGCTTCGGGGAGGAGTTTTTGAAATTCATTTTTGCGGACTATTGGAAGGTGCTTTCCATTGAAGAGGAGATCTCAAAGGATGAATTTGACCACGGACTTGGGATGGGAACTTTCAGTGTTACCATAGAGACAAAGCACGAGCAGGTTGAAATGATCCCACATGTCTTCGAGGTTTCAACTGCTTCCTATCATTTTGACCTTCTACTGACAATGGCAGGGAGAGCCCCACTGTGCTTGAGATGTCGGGAAGTGGGGCATGTGAGAAGAGACTGCCAGGCAATGAGGCCGAGGGCCCCAGCTCCCTCCAGGACCCCAACCCAGAAGTCAAGGTCGTACGCCGACGCTGTATCCAATGTCAGGAAGGAAGCAACACAGGAGGGATTTCAGGACGAGGCTCAAGACGTCGACATGGAGCAGGAAGTGTCAGACAAGACAGTTGACTGGTCAGCTGCAACGGTTGAGACAACTAACCAGAGCGCTCCTCCCCCGGAAGTGACTGTACCGACCCTCCCACCAGCATCTACGCAGTTCTCTGCTGCTGGAGACCTGGATATTGCAGGGGTGAAGGAGACTAGTGCAACATCGACTAATGTGCCCCCACCACCTAAGGATAGAGATCGTAGCAGGGGTAGGACTCTTAAGAGATCTGTGTCAAATAGCAGGACAGCAAGAGATACGAAGAGACGCGAGGACTCAAACTTTAATTTAAACTACAGTCCTTTATCGGACAGTTCCTTGATCTCGGACAGTGGCTCCAACAGCGGAGCAGGTTAGAACTCTCATATGGAAGGCCTCAAACCACAACGACATATGCCTCGCCCCTGGACAATGAGTAAGGATTGTGAACCTAAACCTGAACTGAAACGCCCCCCGACTTCGAGCTTGATCTGTGATTCTAACAAGGGATTATATGTGTGTTCTTTAGGATTTATTGTGTTTTCTTATGGATTTATTGTGACTTCGTATGGATTACCAGTGATTTCTAATGGATTATCAGTGTCTTCTTTTGGTTTAATTGTGTTTTCATATTCTGGATTATTGTGTTTTCATACTGGATTTATTTTGGATTGCTCTGCTTGTAAGTATGTTTTGCTTGACCTTATAATTGTGGTGTGTGATTTTAATATTGTATATATCATTTATGAAATAATGTTAAATAATTTTTTCATATATTTTAGCTCCATGAGACCATATTTTTTACATATTTTATTACCTCCTATATCAATTCATCATGTTTAGCTATTCAACATTAAACTGCGCAGGTATTAGGACCGGGTCCAGAAGGAGAGTGTTGTGTGAAGAGTGGAAGAGAATGAAAGTTGATATTTTATTTTTGCAAGAGACGCATGTTGCTTGTGTGAAAGAGGGTCAGACTGTTGAGAGAGAGTTTGGATGCAAGGCCTTCTGGAGTTTCGGTACTGGTAATGCTAGAGGTGTAGGAATTTTATTAGCTTCTCATTTAAATTACAGCATTGTTAAGTTTCATTATGATTTTGATGGTAGAATATTTGTTTTAGATATTGATATGTTTAATCTTCATTTTCGTTTAATCAATATATATGCTCCTGTTAATTACTCTAATCGCCTTGATTTTCTTTCAGCTTTAGATAATTATTTTGTAACAAGACGCCATGTTGTATTTGGGGGCGATTTTAATTTTGTAAATAATATTCTTTTGGATAAAGTTGGGGGGGATCCTAAAGGTGGCAAGGGGGGTTCTATCATCCTTAAAAAAATCATTCAAAATTACAATTTGATCGACCCTTTTCGGGCACTTTACCCAAATAAAGTCAATACAACATGGCGGAGTGGCAATATCTCTTGTAGATTAGATAGGTTTTACCTTTCTGCTGACTTAATGCCGATGGTAAAGAGTTGTGAGGTTAAGCCCTGTTCGATCTCGGATCACGACTATTGTGTTCTGACTTTTGAGCAGTTTGATGTCATCTCTGTGGGGCCTGGTTACTGGAAATTTAATAACTCCTTATTATCTGATAAAGCATTTTTATCACAATTTCGTGATTTTTGGGATGGTTTAAATGTAAACAATGCTTTATCTCTTTCGGACTGGGATGATCTAAAAGTTAAATTCAAGGAGTTTATTTCGGCTTATAGTAAAAGGGTGGCTATTAATAAAAATAAATTACTTTACCAGTTACAAAGGCGATACAGAGAATTGGTTGATGCAGAAGCCCAGAAACCTGGCGAGTATGCTGACCAAATTAAGGCAATCAAATCACAATTATATGATATTAATTTTGACAGGGCTAGGGGTAGTGTAATTCGCTCCAGAGTTCAAGTCTTGGAAAATAATGAACAACCTTCCAAATTCTTTCTTCAATCGGAATTCAAAAACTCTGGAGATAAAACCATTCGGAATCTGGTAAATGGAAACGAAAGTTATAACTGTAATGATGACATCATCAACCATTGTAAAGATTTTTATGCAAATTTATATTCGGCTGAAGAAATTGATGACTTTTATTGTTCGGAATTTATTGATGAATTACCTACTCTTGATAAAGCTTCGGCTGATAGTATAGAGGGCGCTGTAACAAAGGAGGAAGCTTTTGGGGCGTTAAAGGGTATGGATAACAATAAATCTCCGGGGTTGGATGGGTTAAGTAAGGAATTTTATTTGGCTTTTTGGGACTTATTTTCTGATGTCTTAGTACATCTCTATAACTTGGCTTTGAGTCAAGATTCTTTAAGCAAATCTCAAAAATTGGGGTGTATTTCTCTTCTTTGTAAAGATAAAAATAATCCTCAGTTGTTACGTAATTGGCGCCCTATTAGTTTATTAAATGTAGATTATAAAATATTATCTAGGATTTTAGAAGGTCGGCTGTCAACAGTTCTTGCTGAGATCGTTCACCCTGATCAGACTTGTTCTATCAAGGGGAGGTCAATAGCAGACAATCTACATCTTCTTAGGAATGTTGTAGATTATGTAGAGCAGAAAGGTACCTCTGTGGTAACTCCTTATTATCTGATAAAGCATTTTTATCACAATTTCGTGATTTTTGGGATGGTTTAAATGTAAACAAGGCTTTATCTCTTTCGGACTGGGATGATCTAAAAGTTAAATTCAAGGAGTTTATTTCGGCTTATAGTAAAAGGGTGGCTATTAATAAAAATAAATTACTTTACCAGTTACAAAGGCGATACAGAGAATTGGTTGATGCAGAAGCCCAGAAACCTGGCGAGTATGCTGACCAAATTAAGGCAATCAAATCACAATTATATGATATTAATTTTGACAGGGCTAGGGGTAGTGTAATTCGCTCCAGAGTTCAAGTCTTGGAAAATAATGAACAACCTTCCAAATTCTTTCTTCAATCGGAATTCAAAAACTCTGGAGATAAAACCATTCGGAATCTGGTAAATGGAAACGAAAGTTATAACTGTAATGATGACATCATCAACCATTGTAAAGATTTTTATGCAAATTTATATTCGGCTGAAGAAATTGATGACTTTTATTGTTCGGAATTTATTGATGAATTACCTACTCTTGATAAAGCTTCGGCTGATAGTTTAGAGGGCGCTGTAACAAAGGAGGAAGCTTTTGGGGCGTTAAAGGGTATGGATAACAATAAATCTCCGGGGTTGGATGGGTTAAGTAAGGAATTTTATTTGGCTTTTTGGGACTTATTTTCTGATGTCTTAGTACATCTCTATAACTTGGCTTTGAGTCAAGATTCTTTAAGCAAATCTCAAAAATTGGGGTGTATTTCTCTTCTTTGTAAAGATAAAAATAATCCTCAGTTGTTACGTAATTGGCGCCCTATTAGTTTATTAAATGTAGATTATAAAATATTATCTAGGATTTTAGAAGGTCGGCTGTCAACAGTTCTTGCTGAGATCGTTCACCCTGATCAGACTTGTTCTATCAAGGGGAGGTCAATAGCAGACAATCTACATCTTCTTAGGAATGTTGTAGATTATGTAGAGCAGAAAGGTACCTCTGTGGCCTTCATTTGTCTCGATCAAGAGAAAGCTTTTGATCGGGTAAATCATGAATTTTTATTCAAGGCCCTACATAATTATGGTTTTGGAACCAATTTCATTAAATGGGTTAAGTTACTTTATACAAATATTTCAAGCAAGGTTTTAGTTAATGGGCATTTTTCGGACATTTTCCCCGTGGATAGGAGCGTAAGGCAAGGCTGTAGTCTTAGCCCCTTATTATATGTTTTGGTTTTGGAACCTTTTCTTATTAAAATCAGGAGTGATAAGTTAATTAGGGGCATCAAAATTCCTGGGGTTAACGAGGAAGCAAAAATATCTGCCTATGCTGACGACGGGACAGGTATATGTGTGGATGAGTTGAGTGTGAGACGTTTGTTGAAAGTGAGTGAATGTTATTGTAGGGGGTCGGGGGCCCGTCTCAACATGGGTAAGACAAAAGCCATTGCTTTTGGCAAGTGGCGAGTTTCGGCAGACCATTCCTTTGGCATTTCATGGCCCGACTCATGTAAAATTCTTGGGGTAAAATTTGGCAATAAAATAACGAAATTCTTACAAAATTACACGGGGTTCTAAATTTTAAGTTTAAGGATAGGCATCTTACTTTTTTTGGTAAATCTCTTATTGTTAAGGTGATGGCTATGTCTAAGCTTTGGTACGTTGCCTCTGTCTTGGACATGCCTAAGCCATATGTAGATCTTGCCACTCGAATTTGTTTTGATTATTTCTGGTGTAGCCATTTATACGAGCCCTTAGCTCGCACTGTTTTATATAATGTTAAGGAATTTGGTGGTGTTAATTTTATTCATTTACCTTCACGTTTTCATGCCTTAAGGCTTTTTCATATCTATAAAGTAATTAATGGTTGTAATTCCAAATTTGTCCATTTTGCTATTTATTGGTTAGGTTTTAGCTTGCGTGATGTCAATCCTAATTTTGCTTCTAACATGTTACTTCATTCTTCTGTTATGCCACCATTTTATAAAAATTGTTTAGCTTCTTATAAACATTTTTCTTCACTATATCCTAATTTCAATTGGTATCAACCTCTTAAGAGTGGGGACTTCTATAAAATGTTAATTTCCCCAATTTGTACTGTTTCCCCTATTGTTAAATATTTCCCAAATGTCAATTTCAATTCTGCTTTTAAGTTGCTCGACAGTTCTTTCATTGACCCCCACATTCGGAATTTATCCTGGCGTTTACTTCACGACATTGTCCCCACTAATTTTAATTTATATTGTAAACGCCATACCCTTATCAAATCATGTACTTTTTGCAATATTAATAATGAATCTGTCGAGCATTTATTTTATCATTGTAATATGGTCTCAACCTTATGGAGCATCGTCAGCAATTGGGTTTTGGACTTGTCTTTTGGAGTAATTGATTTAAATGCAGAAAACATTCGTTTTAATTTATTTCATGGTGTTTCAGACCATTTCCGAAAAACTGTCATTGTGTACTTGGTGTGTTTGGCAAAGCATCAAATTTGGGTTGATAGGTGTAATCAAAAACATAAACGTAAAGCAGTTACCAAAGAAAGTATGGTAACAACCTTTTTGGAAAGATTACGATTTCGAATCGTAGTGGACAAAGCCCGGTTATCTGACGATTTATTTATTTCTTATTGGGTACAACCAAAATTGTTTTGTACTCTAATCAATAATAAAGTGGAGTTTACTTTCTAAGTCATTTATGTACATTTCAATTTCATCAACAGCTTTTACAATGCATAAATACATAATATAAATTTTAATAGAAGTATTCTCCACATGTCTTTGTATATACCCCACCCTTTACCAACTTATCCATGATTGTTTCGGAAAGTTGTAGGACCCAGGCACTTTTATTTTAAACATCATCTACTTTTCATCATCATTTCATTTCTTTGTATATACTCATATTTATCATCGCTGTCAATTTCCAAGTGCCTGGGGAGAATTGTTCTTAGGTCCTTTTTTCTTGTGAATAAACTTTATTCAAAAAAAAAAAAAAAAAAAAGCAAGGTTGTGGGCCCGGGGCGAGACCTTTCCATTGCACCTCGGCTTGGTTGACCCCTGCGATCTTCCCAAATGTGGAAGACTCGGGTGTGCAATTTATAAGTGTGGGGGACTGCGTTCGCGCTCTCCCCTGGTTTTCAAACTAAAAAATAGAACTTTCAAATCTCTCTCCCCTCAAAATCTTCCATCTACATGTCACTCCATCTCTTGTGTCGGCCCTAATAAAACTTTTCACATTCCCACTCTATGTGTTGTTTTTATTTCCAATCAACTCTTAAATAAACAATACAAAAACATGTTATTACAAGTTTATTTACATCTTTCTTCATTCATGTTAATAACAAGTCGCAAACTTCTTTTTCAGGCTCCTCTATTGCATTCCAACATCATTCACAAGACTCCGACTGCTGCACACTCCGAGTTCAGCCTACTTCCGGCCGTGCGTATCTGACGTAGGGGAAACGTTTATGTCTGCAAATTAGAGTGTCCATTTGACGAATTAAGGGTTGTTAAACTTCACTTTTATGAAATATCTTTTCATCACAATGTTATAAACATGTTATAGAAGGTGTGGACGCTCGTGTTGTATTTTTTAGAGTGCGCAATAATTAGCTTTGTTTATTTTGTCTTCTCTCACACCCATGCGAGTGAAAATTGCCGCTGAAAGGAGTCGAACCTTGCTCGGAGGAAAAGCATACTTACCTGGCACAGGCTCTACAATGATCCGCAAGGTTGTGGGCCCGGGGCGAGACCTTTCCATTGCACCTCGGCTTGGTTGACCCCTGCGATCTTCCCAAATGTGGAAGACTCGGGTGCGCAATTTATAAGTGTGGGGGACTGCGTTCGCGCTCTCCCCTGGTTTTCAAACTAAAAAATAGAACTTTCAAATCTCTCTCCCCTCAAAATCTTCCATCTACATGTCACTCCATCTCTTGTGTCGGCCCTAATAAAACTTTTCACATTCCCACTCTATGTGTTGTTTTTATTTCCAATCAACTCTTAAATAAACAATACAAAAACATGTTATTACAAGTTTATTTACATCTTTCTTCATTAATGTTAATAACAAGTCGCAAACTTCTTTTTCAGGCTCCTCTATTGCATTCCAACATCATTCACAAGACTCCGACTGCTGCACACTCCGAGTTCAGCCTACTTCCGGCCGTGCGTATCTGACGTAGGGGAAACGTTTATGTCTGCAAATTAGAGTGTCCATTTGACGAATTAAGGGTTGTTAAACTTCACTTTTATGAAATATCTTTTCATCACAATGTTATAAACATGTTATAGAAGGTGTGGACGCTCGTGTTGTATTTTTTAGAGTGCGCAATAATTAGCTTTGTTTATTTTGTCTTCTCTCACACCCATGCGAGTGAAAATTGCCGCTGAAAGGAGTCGAACCTTGCTCGGAGGAAAAGCATACTTACCTGGCACAGTCTCTAAAATGGTCCGAGGTTGTGCCCCCAAGTATTGAGCTTTATTTTTCCACAGGTCTACAGGGCGGTTTGCACAAGTGCTTTGTCTTCGGACACCCCCTACTCTTTCCAGGATGTTCCAGACAACCAGCACAAAGTCTGTCCAGTGCTGGAGTGGAAGGATTCCTAACGATTGCATCAACCAGTCTGTGGGCGAGCGAGTGGTGAAGATGATCTTCAAGGGACAGGATCGCTTTACAGTAACAAGATTCAAGTTGTACCCCTGGTTGATCGAACGGTGTGGTCCTGAAAGTGTTAGAAGGTTGACGAAGCGAAACAGGGCAAATGAATGGTTCGCCACGATGGATACAGAGGAACAGGCTAATCTTCTCCACGGGATTCATGACGAGGAACTAGACCAGCGCCTTAGTGTGTCCTGCTTTCTCATCAACAAAGTACGATCGAGGATAAGAGTCCATTGGCTGCCTGAGAAATATGGAACGGGTTTCCTTAAAGTGCTATTCAAGGACTACGGGAAAGTGCTTGTGTGCAAGGAGGAATTTTCTGATAATGACTTCGATAAAGGATGCTCTTTGGGTCATTTTGAACTCCTTCTGGAATGTGATAATGACAGTATAGACAACATCCCCCACTTGATACTTGTGTGCCTGTCAGAGACTCAAGGTTTCCAGATCCTGGTGACAATGGCAGGACGGCCTCCTTTGTGCCTCAAGTGCCACGAGGTGGGGCACACCCGGAGGGAGTGTGGGAATCCGAGGAGGAATCCGGTCAGTTCGTCAGTCCCTGTCAGTGCATCAGCACCCGCATCAGCACCAGCACCGTCTAGGACACCTTCATACGCTGAGGCTGTAAGAGGGAAGAAGGAGGAGGAGGTAGTACCCGTCTTTCAAGATGAGATTGCAGACGAGGACATGGAGGAGGAGTACGCCCCCCCCAAAGACTGGACTCAGGAAGTGGTGGTGGAAGGGAAGGAACCAGCGCCTGAGGACTTCCCCAAGGACACTCAGGATGCCAAGGAAGTGACGTTGACATCCGATGATGATGGACAAGGGACTTATACTGAGGTCACGTATAAGAACAGTGCCAAGAGGTCCCACTCAGCAGAGAGGATATCTGAGGACAACAAGAAGAAGGTCGCCGGGGTGGGGAGTATGGACTCTGCTGTACCTATCAGTGCTCATGTGGACGATCAGGGAGACGTGGTAGTTGAGATGGCGGCAGATGGAGACCCGATATAAACTCTCTTGACATCGAGTGGGTTACATCCAAACGAACTGTGCTTTGCCCCTGGACACTGAGAACTGATTATGACCCCAAACACCGACTGCTTTGCCCCTGGACTTCGAGACTGGATTGTGATTCTAACAAGGGATTGTGTATTGTAGTGTTTGTGCCTTCTCGGATTTACCCAGTGATTGGATTATATGTGCGTTCCTATGGATTATATGTGTTTCGTTTCATTGGATTATTTGTGTTTTCGTTTCTAATTGGATTATATGTGTTTTCACACCCTGGATTATTGTGTATTCTTTATGGATTTATATTGGATTCTCAGCTTGTAAGTATGTTTTGGTGTATGTTTTTAATATTGTATATATCATTTATGAAATATTTTATATCATATTTTTACTTTTTTTTGCTCCATGAGACCATTCTTTATATTTATTCCAATCTATATAATATACCATGTTTACTTATTCAACATTAAACTGCGCTGGCCTAAGGACCGGGTCCAGAAGGAGAGTGTTGTGTGAAGAGTGGAAGAGAATGAAAGTTGATATTTTATTTTTGCAAGAGACGCATGTTGCTTGTGTGAAAGAGGGTCAGACTGTAGAGAGAGAGTTTGGTTGCAAGGCCTTCTGGAGTTTCGGAACTGGTAATGCTAGAGGTGTAGGTATTTTATTAGCTTCTCATTTAAATTACAACATTGTTAAATTTCATTATGATTTTGATGGTAGAATATTTGTTTTAGATATTGATATGTTCAATCTTCATTTTCGTTTAATCAATATATATGCTCCTGTTAATTACTCTAATCGCCTTGAATTTCTTTCAGCTTTAGATAATTATTTTGTAACAAGACGCCATGTTGTATTTGGGGGCGATTTTAATTTTGTAAATAATATTCTTTTGGACAAGGTTGGGGGGGACCCTAAAGGTGGTAAGGGTGGTTCTATCATCCTTAAAAAAATAATTCAAAATTATAAATTGATCGACCCTTTTCGGGCACTTTACCCAAATAAAGTAAATACAACATGGCGGAGTGGCAATATCTCTTGTAGATTAGATAGGTTTTACCTTTCTGCTGACTTAATGCCGATGGTAAAGAGTTGTGAGGTTAAGCCCTGTTCGATCTCGGATCACGACTATTGTGTTCTGACTTTTGAGCAGTTTGATGTCATCTCTGTGGGGCCTGGTTACTGGAAATTTAATAACTCCTTATTATCTGATAAAGCATTTTTATCACAATTTCGTGATTTTTGGGATGGTTTAAATGTAAACAATGTTTTATCTCTTTCGGACTGGGATGATCTAAAAGTTAAATTCAAGGAGTTTATTTCGGCTTATAGTAAAAGGGTGGCTATTAATAAAAATAAATTACTTTACCAGTTACAAAGGCGATACAGAGAATTGGTTGATGCAGAAGCCCAGAAACCTGGCGAGTATGCTGACCAAATTAAGGCAATCAAATCACAACTATATGATATTAATTTTGATAGGGCTAGGGGTAGTGTAATTCGCTCCAGAGTTCAAGTCTTGGAAAATAATGAACAACCTTCCAAATTCTTTATTCAATCGGAATTCAAAAACTCTGGAGATAAAACCATTCGGAACCTGGTAAATGGAAACGAAAGTTATAACTGTAATGATGATATCATCAACCATTGTAAAGATTTTTATGCAAATTTATATTCGGCTGAAGAAATTGATGATTTTTATTGTTCGGAATTTATTGATGAATTACCTACTCTTGATAAAGCTTCGGCTGATAGTTTAGAGGGCGCTGTAACAAAGGAGGAAGCTTTGGGGGCGTTAAAGGGTATGGATAACAATAAATCTCCGGGGTTGGATGGGTTAAGTAAGGAATTTTATTTGGCTTTTTGGATTTTATTTGGTGATGTCTTAGTGCATCTCTATAACTTGGCTTTGAGTCAAGATTCTTTAAGTAATTCTCAAAAATTGGGGTGTATTTCTCTCCTTTGTAAAGATAAAAATAATCCTCAGTTGTTACGAAATTGGCGTCCTATTAGTTTATTAAATGTAGATTATAAAATATTATCTAGGGTTTTAGAAGGTCGGCTGTCAACAGTTATTGCTGAGATCGTTCACCCTGATCAGACTTGTTCTATCAAGGGTAGGTCAATAGCAGACAATCTACATCTTCTTAGGAATGTTGTAGATTATGTAAAGCAGAAAGGTACCTCTGTGGCCTTCATTTGCCTCGATCAAGAGAAGGCTTTTGATCGGGTAAATCACGAATTTTTATTCAAGGCCCTACATAATTATGGTTTTGGAACCAATTTCATTAAATGGGTTAAGTTACTTTATACAAATATTTCTAGCAAGGTTTTAGTTAATGGGTATTTTTCGGACATTTTCCCCGTGGATAGGAGCGTAAGGCAAGGCTGTAGTCTTAGCCCTTTATTATATGTTTTGGTTTTGGAACCTTTTTTAATTAAAATCAGGAGTGATAAGTTAATTAAGGGCATCAAAATTCCTGGGGTTAACGAGGAAGCAAAAATATCTGCCTATGCTGATGACGGGACAGGTATATGTGCGGATGAGTTGAGTGTGAGACGTTTGTTGAAAGTGAGTGAATGTTATTGTAGGGGGTCGGGGGCCCGTCTCAACATGGGTAAGACAAAGGCCCTTGCTTTTGGCAAGTGGCGTGTTTCGGCGGATCATTCTTTTGGCATTTCATGGCCTGATTCATGTAAAATTCTTGGGGTGAAATTTGGAAATAATATAACTCCTGATGATAACTGGCACGAAATTCTTACAAAATTACACGGGGTTCTAAATTTTAAGTTTAGGGATAGACATTTAACATTTTTTGGTAAATCTCTTATTGTTAAGGTGATGGCTATGTCTAAGCTTTGGTATGTTGCCTCTGTCTTGGACATGCCTAAGCCATATATAGATCTTGCCACTCGTATTAGTTTTGATTATTTCTGGGGTAGCCATTTATATGAGCCTTTAGCTCGCACTGTTTTGTATAACACTAAGGATTTTGGCGGTGTAAATTTTATTCATTTACCTTCACGTTTTCATGCTTTAAGGCTTTTCCATATCTATAAAGTAATTAATGGTTGTAATTCCAAATTTGTTCATTTTGCTATTTATTGGTTAGGTTTTAGCTTACGTAATGTCAATCCCAATTTTTCTTCTAATATGTTACTGCATTCTGCTGTCATGCCACCATTTTATAAAAACTGTTTAGCTTCATATACATATTTCACTTCATTGTATTCTAACTTTAATTGGTACCAGCCTCTGAAGAGCTGCGATTTTTATGAAATGTTAATATCCAAAATATGTACTGCATCACCAATTGTTTTGTATTTTCCTAATGTTAATTTTCATGCTGCTTTTAAGCTGCTCGACAATTCTTTCATTGACCCCCATCTTCGTAATTTATCCTGGCGTTTAATTCATGACATTGTCCCCACAAACTTTAATTTATTCTGTAAACGCCATACCCTCATTAAATCTTGTACCTTTTGTAATGGTATAGAATCTGTCGAGCATTTATTTTACAATTGTAATATGGTCTCAACTTTATGGAGCATCGTTAGAAATTGGGTTTTGGACTTGTCCTTTGGCTTAATTGATTTGAATCCAGAAATCATTCGGTTTAATTTGTTACATGGTGTTTCAGACCATTTCCGGAAAAATGTCATTTTGTACCTGGTGTGTTTGGCAAAGCATCAGATTTGGATTGATAGGTGTAATGTAAAACATAAAAGAAAAGTAGTCACCAAGGAAAGTATGGTGACCATGTTTTTGGAAAGATTACGATTTCGAATCGTAGTAGACAAAGCCCGGTTGTCTGATGATTTATTTATTTCTTATTGGGTGCAACCCAAATTGTTCTGCACCTTTATAAATAATAAAGTGGAGTTTACCTTCTGATTTAATATTTGTACATCATGTCATTTTATCATCCACATTATATATATTTATCATTGCTTTAAATTTTAACAGAAGGTTACTCCACATGTCTCTGTAAATTCCCCTCCCTTTTTCAACTGAACCATGATTGTTTCGGGCAGTTGTAGGACCCAGGCACTTTTATTTTAAACATCATCTACTTTTCATCATCATTTCATTTAATTGTATTTCTCCATTTAATCATCGCTGTCCTTTCCAAGTGCCTGGGGAGAAATGTGATAAGTCCTTCATTCATAAGAATAAACTTTATTCAAAAGAAAAAAAAAAAAAAGCAAGGTTGTGGGCCCGGGGCGAGACCTTTCCATTGCACCTCGGCTTGGTTGACCCCTGCGATCTTCCCAAATGTGGAAGACTCGGGTGCGCAATTTATAAGTGTGGGGGACTGCGTTCGCGCTCTCCCCTGGTTTTCAAACTAAAAAATAGAACTTTCAAATCTCTCTCCCCTCAAAATCTTCCATCTACATGTCACTCCATCTCTTGTGTCGGCCCTAATAAAACTTTTCACATTCCCACTCTATGTGTTGTTTTTATTTCCAATCAACTCTTAAATAAACAATACAAAAACATGTTATTACAAGTTTATTTACATCTTTCTTCATTAATGTTAATAACAAGTCGCAAACTTCTTTTTCAGGCTCCTCAATTGCATTCCAACATCATTCACAAGACTCCGACTGCTGCACACTCCGAGTTCAGCCTACTTCCGGCCGTGCGTATCTGACGTAGGGGAAACGTTTATGTCTGCAAATTAGAGTGTCCATTTGACGAATTAAGGGTTGTTAAACTTCACTTTTATGAAATATCTTTTCATCACAATGTTATAAACATGTTATAGAAGGTGTGGACGCTCGTGTTGTATTTTTTAGAGTGCGCAATAATTAGCTTTGTTTATTTTGTCTTCTCTCACACCCATGCGAGTGAAAATTGCCGCTGAAAGGAGTCGAACCTTGCTCGGAGGAAAAGCATACTTACCTGGCACAGGCTCTACAATGATCCGCAAGGTTGTGGGCCCGGGGCGAGACCTTTCCATTGCACCTCGGCTTGGTTGACCCCTGCGATCTTCCCAAATGTGGAAGACTCGGGTGCGCAATTTATAAGTGTGGGGGACTGCGTTCGCGCTCTCCCCTGGTTTTCAAACTAAAAAATAGAACTTTCAAATCTCTCTCCCCTCAAAATCTTCCATCTACATGTCACTCCATCTCTTGTGTCGGCCCTAATAAAACTTTTCACATTCCCACTCTATGTGTTGTTTTTATTTCCAATCAACTCTTAAATAAACAATACAAAAACATGTTATTACAAGTTTATTTACATCTTTCTTCATTAATGTTAATAACAAGTCGCAAACTTCTTTTTCAGGCTCCTCTATTGCATTCCAACATCATTCACAAGACTCCGACTGCTGCACACTCCGAGTTCAGCCTACTTCCGGCCGTGCGTATCTGACGTAGGGGAAACGTTTATGTCTGCAAATTAGAGTGTCCATTTGACGAATTAAGGGTTGTTAAACTTCACTTTTATGAAATATCTTTTCATCACAATGTTATAAACATGTTATAGAAGGTGTGGACGCTCGTGTTGTATTTTTTAGAGTGCGCAATAATTAGCTTTGTTTATTTTGTCTTCTCTCACACCCATGCGAGTGAAAATTGCCGCTGAAAGGAGTCGAACCTTGCTCGGAGGAAAAGCATACTTACCTGGCACAGGCTCTACAATGATCCGCAAGGTTGTGGGCCCGGGGCGAGACCTTTCCATTGCACCTCGGCTTGGTTGACCCCTGCGATCTTCCCAAATGTGGAAGACTCGGGTGCGCAATTTATAAGTGTGGGGGACTGCGTTCGCGCTCTCCCCTGGTTTTCAAACTAAAAAATAGAACTTTCAAATCTCTCTCCCCTCAAAATCTTCCATCTACATGTCACTCCATCTCTTGTGTCGGCCCTAATAAAACTTTTCACATTCCCACTCTATGTGTTGTTTTTATTTCCAATCAACTCTTAAATAAACAATACAAAAACATGTTATTACAAGTTTATTTACATCTTTCTTCATTAATGTTAATAACAAGTCGCAAACTTCTTTTTCAGGCTCCTCTATTGCATTCCAACATCATTCACAAGACTCCGACTGCTGCACACTCCGAGTTCAGCCTACTTCCGGCCGTGCGTATCTGACGTAGGGGAAACGTTTATGTCTGCAAATTAGAGTGTCCATTTGACGAATTAAGGGTTGTTAAACTTCACTTTTATGAAATATCTTTTCATCACAATGTTATAAACATGTTATAGAAGGTGTGGACGCTCGTGTTGTATTTTTTAGAGTGCGCAATAATTAGCTTTGTTTATTTTGTCTTCTCTCACACCCATGCGAGTGAAAATTGCCGCTGAAAGGAGTCGAACCTTGCTCGGAGGAAAAGCATACTTACCTGGCACAGGCTCTACAATGATCCGCAAGGTTGTGGGCCCGGGGCGAGACCTTTCCATTGCACCTCGGCTTGGTTGACCCCTGCGATCTTCCCAAATGTGGAAGACTCGGGTGCGCAATTTATAAGTGTGGGGGACTGCGTTCGCGCTCTCCCCTGGTTTTCAAACTAAAAAATAGAACTTTCAAATCTCTCTCCCCTCAAAATCTTCCATCTACATGTCACTCCATCTCTTGTGTCGGCCCTAATAAAACTTTTCACATTCCCACTCTATGTGTTGTTTTTATTTCCAATCAACTCTTAAATAAACAATACAAAAACATGTTATTACAAGTTTATTTACATCTTTCTTCATTAATGTTAATAACAAGTCGCAAACTTCTTTTTCAGGCTCCTCTATTGCATTCCAACATCATTCACAAGACTCCGACTGCTGCACACTCCGAGTTCAGCCTACTTCCGGCCGTGCGTATCTGACGTAGGGGAAACGTTTATGTCTGCAAATTAGAGTGTCCATTTGACGAATTAAGGGTTGTTAAACTTCACTTTTATGAAATATCTTTTCATCACAATGTTATAAACATGTTATAGAAGGTGTGGACGCTCGTGTTGTATTTTTTAGAGTGCGCAATAATTAGCTTTGTTTATTTTGTCTTCTCTCACACCCATGCGAGTGAAAATTGCCGCTGAAAGGAGTCGAACCTTGCTCGGAGGAAAAGCATACTTACCTGGCACAGGCCCTAAATGAGCCGCGGTTGTTCAGAAGTATTGAGACAAATTCTTTTTTCAGATCTACAGGGAGGTTGCACTTGTGCTGTGTCTTCGGACGCCCCCTACACTTGCCAGGATGAGATCTGTTGTTGTTTGGAGTGGCCAGATCCCCAACGACTGTGTGGACCACTCAGTGAAGGACTGCGTCGTCAAGTTGACCTTCTCAGGACCTGACAGATTCACAGTGACCCGGTTCAATCTTTTTCCTTGGCTTGTTCGCAAGTGTGGACCAGATAGTGTGATCAGACTTACTAAGAGGAACAGACCCCATGAGTGGTACGCCACCTTAGCCTCGGAGACACTTGCCAATCGACTCCATGAGCTAGAAGATGAAGACCTAACTGACAGACTGAGGGTGTCGTGTTCACTTGTAAACAGAGTAAGATCTAAGCTGCGTATTCACTGGCTCCCTGAGAGCTTTGGAACAGGGTTTCTGGAGAAGCTGTTTTCGGATTATGGAAAGGTCTTGTGGTGTTCAGAGGAGTCATCGGAGAATGAGTTTGACAGAGGGTGTATGTTGGGACAGTACGAGCTATTGCTCGAGTGTGAGAACGAGGCCCTAGACAACATCCCCCACCTTGTTCTAGTAGCCTTGTCGGAGAAACAGAACTTTCAGCTCCTAGTGACCATGGCAGGCAGGCCTCCACTCTGCCTGAAGTGTGAGGAGGTGGGACATACCCGTAGGGAGTGTGTGAACTCGAGGAGAAGCCATTTCAACGCAGAGGTTCCCCAAGTTCCGACTCGTCCTGCTCCTACCTCGACATCAGCTCCAAAGGCCAAGATAACATCAGTACAGTCCAAGGCCCCTTCCTACGCTGAGGCACTGACAGGCAAGAAGGAAGAACAAGCAGCTAAGTTCGAGGACACTGTCCAAGATGCTGAGATGGAGGAGGACTTCCTGGACCCCCACGACTGGTCACAGGGCATGAAGGAGGGGAAGGAGATACAGTCCCAGGAGTTCCCTAAGGACAGCCAAGACAGCCAGCAGCCTCAGGAGGTCACCCTTACCTCGGACGATGATGGTCAGGGAACTTTTACCGAGGTGGTTGACAAGAAGACAAACAAGAGGACTCACTCTGTAGACAGGATGGCGACAGACCACAAGAAGAGGGATCAGGCCAGCACTGCAGCTGACACTTCTACCGAGTTCAGTGCCCATATAGTCATGGACGATGCGGAACCATGTTTACAGGTGGAGACTGTTACAGACCCAGTTTAATTCGCCAAACATGGAGGTGTTTGTATCCCAACGGCCCGTGCTTAGCCCCTCGACTGTGAGACTGGATTGTGACCCCGAACCCCGACTGCTTTGCCCCTGGACTCTGAGACTGGAATGTGATTTCAACAAGGGATTGTGTACTATATGTGTTGTGTCTTTCTGGACTGTGACTGGATTATATGTGCTTTCAGTTGGATTATATGTGTTTCTCTTGATTGGATTATACGTGCTTTCGTTTGGATTTACTGTGATTTCTATCGGATTATTTGTTTCTTCATACCTTGGATTATTGTGTTTTCATTTTGGATGTTTATTGGATTTCTCTGATTGTAAGTACGTTTTGTTTGATTCTCCAATTTTGCTGTGTATTTTTGAAATTGTATATAATATTGACAAAGTATTTTATATTGTTAATATATATTTTAAGCTCCATGAGACCATATTTGTTTACCATATTTTTCCATCTATCATACATAATGTTTAGCTACTCTACATTAAATTGCGCTGGCATAAGGACCGGGTCCAGAAGGAGAGTGTTGTGTGAAGAGTGGAAGAGAATGAAAGTTGATATTTTATTTTTGCAAGAGACGCATGTTGCTTGTGTGAAAGAGGGTCAGACTGTAGAGAGAGAGTTTGGATGCAAGGCCTTCTGGAGTTTCGGTACTGGTAATGCTAGAGGTGTAGGCATTTTATTAGCATCTCATTTAAATTATAATATTGTTAAATTTCATTATGATTTTGATGGTAGAATTTTTGTTTTAGATATTGATATGTTTAATCTTCATTTTCGTTTAATCAATATATATGCTCCTGTTAATTACTCTAATCGCCTTGATTTTCTTTCAGCTTTAGATAATTATTTTGTAACAAGACGCCATGTTGTATTTGGGGGCGATTTTAATTTTGTAAATAATATTTCTTTGGACAAAGTTGGGGGGGATCCTAAAGGTGGTAAGGGTGGTTCCATCATCCTTAAAAAAATCATTCAAAATTATAATTTGATCGACCCTTTTCGGGCACTTTACCCAAATAAAGTCAATACAACATGGCGGAGTGGCAATATCTCTTGTAGATTAGATAGGTTTTACCTTTCTGCTGACTTAATGCCGATGGTAAAGAGTTGTGAGGTTAAGTCCTGTTCGATCTCGGATCACGATTATTGTGTTCTGACTTTTGAGCAGTTTGATGTCATCTCTGTGGGGCCTGGTTACTGGAAATTTAATAACTCCTTATTATCTGATAAAGCATTTTTATCACAATTTCGTGATTTTTGGGATGGTTTAAATGTAAACAATGCTTTATCTCTTTCGGACTGGGATGATCTAAAAGTTAAATTCAAGGAGTTTATTTCGGCTTATAGTAAAAGGGTGGCTATTAATAAAAATAAATTACTTTACCAGTTACAAAGGCGATACAGAGAATTGGTTGATGCAGAAGCCCAGAAACCTGGCGAGTATGCTGACCAAATTAAGGCAATCAAATCACAACTATATGATATTAATTTTGATAGGGCTAGGGGTAGTGTAATTCGCTCCAGAGTTCAAGTCTTGGAAAATAATGAACAACCTTCCAAATTTTTTATTCAATCGGAATTCAAAAACTCTGGAGATAAAATCATTCGGAACCTGGTAAATGGAAACGAAAGTTATAACTGTAATGATGATATCATCAACCATTGTAAAGATTTTTATGCAAATTTATATTCGGCTGAAGAAATTGATGATTTTTATTGTTCGGAATTTATTGATGAATTACCTACTCTTGATAAAGCTTCGGCTGATAGTATAGAGGGCGCTGTAACAAAGGAGGAAGCTTTTGGGGCGTTAAAGGGTATGGATAACAATAAATCTCCGGGGTTGGATGGGTTAAGTAAGGAATTTTATTTGGCTTTTTGGAATTTATTTGGTGATGTCTTAGTGCATCTCTTTAACTTGGCTTTGAGTCAAGATTCTTTAAGTAATTCTCAAAAATTGGGATGTATTTCTCTCCTTTGTAAAGATAAAAATAATCCTCAGTTGTTACGTAATTGGCGCCCTATTAGTTTATTAAATGTAGATTATAAAATATTATCTAGGGTTTTAGAAGGTCGGCTGTCAACAGTTATTGCTGAGATCGTTCACCCTGATCAGACTTGTTCTATCAAGGGGAGGTCAATAGCAGACAATCTACATCTTCTTAGGAATGTTGTAGATTATGTAAAGCAGAAAGGTACCTCTGTGGCTTTCATTTGCCTCGATCAAGAGAAGGCTTTTGATCGGGTAAATCATGAATTTTTATTCAAAGCCCTACATAATTATGGTTTTGGAACCAATTTCATTAAATGGGTTAAGTTACTTTATACAAATATTTCTAGCAAGGTTTTAGTTAATGGGTTTTTTTCGGATATTTTCCCTGTGGATAGGAGCGTAAGGCAAGGCTGTAGCCTTAGCCCCTTATTATATGTTTTGGTTTTGGAACCTTTTCTAATTAAAATCAGGAGTGATAAGTTAATTAAGGGCATCAAAATTCCTGGGGTTAACGAGGAAGCAAAAATATCTGCCTATGCTGATGACGGGACAGGTATATGTGCGGATGAGTTGAGTGTGAGACGTTTGTTGAAAGTGAGTGAATGTTATTGTAGGGGGTCGGGGGCCCGTCTCAACATGGGTAAGACAAAGGCCATTGCTTTTGGCAAGTGGCGTGTTTCGGCAGACCATTCTTTTGGTATTTCATGGCCCGATTCATGTAAAATTCTTGGGGTGAAATTTGGCAATGATATAACTCCTGATGATAACTGGCACGAAATTCTTACAAAATTACACGGGGTTCTAAATTTTAAGTTTAGGGATAGGCATTTAACATTTTTTGGTAAATCTCTTATTGTTAAGGTGATGGCTATGTCTAAGCTTTGGTATGTTGCCTCTGTCTTGGACATGCCTAAGCCATATATAGATCTTGCCACTCGTATTAGTTTTGATTATTTCTGGGGTAGCCATTTATATGAGCCTTTAGCTCGCACTGTTTTGTATAACACTAAAGATTTTGGTGGTGTAAATTTTATTCATTTACCATCACGTTTTCATGCCTTAAGGTTATATCATATCTATAAAGTAATTAACGGTTGTAATTCCAAATTTGTCCATTTTGCTATTTATTGGTTAGGTTTTAGCTTACGTAATGTCAATCCTAAATTTTCTTCTAATATGCTACTGCATTCTGCTGTCATGCCACCATTTTATAAAAATTGTTTAGCTTTAAATAACTATTTCACTTCATTGTATTCTAACTTTAATTGGTACCAGCCTCTGAAGAGCTGCGATTTTTATGAAATGTTAATATCCAAAATATGTACTGCATCACCAATTGTTTTGTATTTTCCTAATGTTAATTTTCATGCTGCTTTTAAGCTGCTCGACAATTCTTTCATTGACCCCCATCTTCGTAATTTATCCTGGCGTTTAATTCATGACATTGTCCCCACAAACTTTAATTTATTCTGTAAACGCCATACCCTCATTAAATCTTGTACCTTTTGTAATGGTATAGAATCTGTCGAGCATTTATTTTACAATTGTAATATGGTCTCAACTTTATGGAGCATCGTTAGAAATTGGGTTTTGGACTTGTCATTTGGCTTAATTGATTTGAATCCAGAAATCATTCGGTTTAATTTGTTACATGGTGTTTCAGACCATTTCCGGAAAAATGTCATTTTGTACCTGGTGTGTTTGGCAAAGCATCAGATTTGGATTGATAGGTGTAATGTAAAGCATAAAAGAAAAGTAGTCACCAAGGAAAGTATGGTGACCATGTTTTTGGAAAGATTACGATTTCGAATCGTAGTGGACAAAGCCCGGTTGTCTGATGATTTATTTATTTCTTATTGGGTGCAACCCAAATTGTTCTGCACCTTTATAAATAATAAAGTGGAGTTTACCTTCTGATTTAATATTTGTACATCATGTCATTATATCATCCACATTATATATATTTATCATTGCTTTAATTTTTAACAGAAGGTTACTCCACATGTCTCTGTAAATTCCCCTCCCTTTTTCAACTGAACCATGATTGTTTCGGGCAGTTGTAGGACCCAGGCACTTTTATTTTAAACATCATCTACTTTTCATCATCATTTCATTTAATTGTATTTCTCCATTTAATCATCGCTGTCCTTTCCAAGTGCCTGGGGAGAAATGTGATAAGTCCTTCATTCATGAGAATAAACTTTATTCAAAAGAAAAAAAAAAAAGCAAGGTTGTGGGCCCGGGGCGAGACCTTTCCATTGCACCTCGGCTTGGTTGACCCCTGCGATCTTCCCAAATGTGGAAGACTCGGGTGCGCAATTTATAAGTGTGGGGGACTGCGTTCGCGCTCTCCCCTGGTTTTCAAACTAAAAAATAGAACTTTCAAATCTCTCTCCCCTCAAAATCTTCCATCTACATGTCACTCCATCTCTTGTGTCGGCCCTAATAAAACTTTTCACATTCCCACTCTATGTGTTGTTTTTATTTCCAATCAACTCTTAAATAAACAATACAAAAACATGTTATTACAAGTTTATTTACATCTTTCTTCATTAATGTTAATAACAAGTCGCAAACTTCTTTTTCAGGCTCCTCTATTGCATTCCAACATCATTCACAAGACTCCGACTGCTGCACACTCCGAGTTCAGCCTACTTCCGGCCGTGCGTATCTGACGTAGGGGAAACGTTTATGTCTGCAAATTAGAGTGTCCATTTGACGAATTAAGGGTTGTTAAACTTCACTTTTATGAAATATCTTTTCATCACAATGTTATAAACATGTTATAGAAGGTGTGGACGCTCGTGTTGTATTTTTTAGAGTGCGCAATAATTAGCTTTGTTTATTTTGTCTTCTCTCACACCCATGCGAGTGAAAATTGCCGCTGAAAGGAGTCGAACCTTGCTCGGAGGAAAAGCATACTTACCTGGCACAGGCTCTACAATGATCCGCAAGGTTGTGGGCCCGGGGCGAGACCTTTCCATTGCACCTCGGCTTGGTTGACCCCTGCGATCTTCCCAAATGTGGAAGACTCGGGTGCGCAATTTATAAGTGTGGGGGACTGCGTTCGCGCTCTCCCCTGGTTTTCAAACTAAAAAATAGAACTTTCAAATCTCTCTCCCCTCAAAATCTTCCATCTACATGTCACTCCATCTCTTGTGTCGGCCCTAATAAAACTTTTCACATTCCCACTCTATGTGTTGTTTTTATTTCCAATCAACTCTTAAATAAACAATACAAAAACATGTTATTACAAGTTTATTTACATCTTTCTTCATTAATGTTAATAACAAGTCGCAAACTTCTTTTTCAGGCTCCTCTATTGCATTCCAACATCATTCACAAGACTCCGACTGCTGCACACTCCGAGTTCAGCCTACTTCCGGCCGTGCGTATCTGACGTAGGGGAAACGTTTATGTCTGCAAATTAGAGTGTCCATTTGACGAATTAAGGGTTGTTAAACTTCACTTTTATGAAATATCTTTTCATCACAATGTTATAAACATGTTATAGAAGGTGTGGACGCTCGTGTTGTATTTTTTAGAGTGCGCAATAATTAGCTTTGTTTATTTTGTCTTCTCTCACACCCATGCGAGTGAAAATTGCCGCTGAAAGGAGTCGAACCTTGCTCGGAGGAAAAGCAAACTTACCTGGCACAGGCTCTACAATGATCCGCAAGGTTGTGGGCCCGGGGCGAGACCTTTCCATTGCACCTCGGCTTGGTTGACCCCTGCGATCTTCCCAAATGTGGAAGACTCGGGTGCGCAATTTATAAGTGTGGGGGACTGCGTTCGCGCTCTCCCCTGGTTTTCAAACTAAAAAATAGAACTTTCAAATCTCTCTCCCCTCAAAATCTTCCATCTACATGTCACTCCATCTCTTGTGTCGGCCCTAATAAAACTTTTCACATTCCCACTCTATGTGTTGTTTTTATTTCCAATCAACTCTTAAATAAACAATACAAAAACATGTTATTACAAGTTTATTTACATCTTTCTTCATTAATGTTAATAACAAGTCGCAAACTTCTTTTTCAGGCTCCTCTATTGCATTCCAACATCATTCACAAGACTCCGACTGCTGCACACTCCGAGTTCAGCCTACTTCCGGCCGTGCGTATCTGACGTAGGGGAAACGTTTATGTCTGCAAATTAGAGTGTCCATTTGACGAATTAAGGGTTGTTAAACTTCACTTTTATGAAATATCTTTTCATCACAATGTTATAAACATGTTATAGAAGGTGTGGACGCTCGTGTTGTATTTTTTAGAGTGCGCAATAATTAGCTTTGTTTATTTTGTCTTCTCTCACACCCATGCGAGTGAAAATTGCCGCTGAAAGGAGTCGAACCTTGCTCGGAGGAAAAGCATACTTACCTGGCACAGGCTCTACAATGATCAGCAAGGTTGTGGGCCCGGGGCGAGACCTTTCCATTGCACCTCGGCTTGGTTGACCCCTGCGATCTTCCCAAATGTGGAAGACTCGGGTGCGCAATTTATAAGTGTGGGGGACTGCGTTCGCGCTCTCCCCTGGTTTTCAAACTAAAAAATAGAACTTTCAAATCTCTCTCCCCTCAAAATCTTCCATCTACATGTCACTCCATCTCTTGTGTCGGCCCTAATAAAACTTTTCACATTCCCACTCTATGTGTTGTTTTTATTTCCAATCAACTCTTAAATAAACAATACAAAAACATGTTATTACAAGTTTATTTACATCTTTCTTCATTAATGTTAATAACAAGTCGCAAACTTCTTTTTCAGGCTCCTCTATTGCATTCCAACATCATTCACAAGACTCCGACTGCTGCACACTCCGAGTTCAGCCTACTTCCGGCCGTGCGTATCTGACGTAGGGGAAACGTTTATGTCTGCAAATTAGAGTGTC
This sequence comes from Steromphala cineraria, assembly GCA_916613615.1. Taxonomy (NCBI): domain Eukaryota; kingdom Metazoa; phylum Mollusca; class Gastropoda; order Trochida; family Trochidae; genus Steromphala; species Steromphala cineraria. Next base: position 5,989,640 of record OU744723.1, read on the forward strand.
CATTTGACGAATTAAGGGTTGTTAAACTTCACTTTTATGAAATATCTTTTCATCACAATGTTATAAACATGTTATAGAAGGTGTGGACGCTCGTGTTGTATTTTTTAGAGTGCGCAATAATTAGCTTTGTTTATTTTGTCTTCTCTCACACCCATGCGAGTGAAAATTGCCGCTGAAAGGAGTCGAACCTTGCTCGGAGGAAAAGCATACTTACCTGGCACAGGCTCTACAATGATCCGCAAGGTTGTGGGCCCGGGGCGAGACCTTTCCATTGCACCTCGGCTTGGTTGACCCCTGCGATCTTCCCAAATGTGGAAGACTCGGGTGCGCAATTTATAAGTGTGGGGGACTGCGTTCGCGCTCTCCCCTGGTTTTCAAACTAAAAAATAGAACTTTCAAATCTCTCTCCCCTCAAAATCTTCCATCTACATGTCACTCCATCTCTTGTGTCGGCCCTAATAAAACTTTTCACATTCCCACTCTATGTGTTGTTTTTATTTCCAATCAACTCTTAAATAAACAATACAAAAACATGTTATTACAAGTTTATTTACATCTTTCTTCATTAATGTTAATAACAAGTCGCAAACTTCTTTTTCAGGCTCCTCTATTGCATTCCAACATCATTCACAAGACTCCGACTGCTGCACACTCCGAGTTCAGCCTACTTCCGGCCGTGCGTATCTGACGTAGGGGAAACGTTTATGTCTGCAAATTAGAGTGTCCATTTGACGAATTAAGGGTTGTTAAACTTCACTTTTATGAAATATCTTTTCATCACAATGTTATAAACATGTTATAGAAGGTGTGGACGCTCGTGTTGTATTTTTTAGAGTGCGCAATAATTAGCTTTGTTTATTTTGTCTTCTCTCACACCCATGCGAGTGAAAATTGCCGCTGAAAGGAGTCGAACCTTGCTCGGAGGAAAAGCATACTTACCTGGCACAGGCTCTACAATGATCCGCAAGGTTGTGGGCCCGGGGCGAGACCTTTCCATTGCACCTCGGCTTGGTTGACCCCTGCGATCTTCCCAAATGTGGAAGACTCGGGTGCGCAATTTATAAGTGTGGGGGACTGCGTTCGCGCTCTCCCCTGGTTTTCAAACTAAAAAATAGAACTTTCAAATCTCTCTCCCCTCAAAATCTTCCATCTACATGTCACTCCATCTCTTGTGTCGGCCCTAATAAAACTTTTCACATTCCCACTCTATGTGTTGTTTTTATTTCCAATCAACTCTTAAATAAACAATACAAAAACATGTTATTACAAGTTTATTTACATCTTTCTTCATTAATGTTAATAACAAGTCGCAAACTTCTTTTTCAGGCTCCTCTATTGCATTCCAACATCATTCACAAGACTCCGACTGCTGCACACTCCGAGTTCAGCCTACTTCCGGCCGTGCGTATCTGACGTAGGGGAAACGTTTATGTCTGCAAATTAGAGTGTCCATTTGACGAATTAAGGGTTGTTAAACTTCACTTTTATGAAATATCTTTTCATCACAATGTTATAAACATGTTATAGAAGGTGTGGACGCTCGTGTTGTATTTTTTAGAGTGCGCAATAATTAGCTTTGTTTATTTTGTCTTCTCTCACACCCATGCGAGTGAAAATTGCCGCTGAAAGGAGTCGAACCTTGCTCGGAGGAAAAGCATACTTACCTGGCACAGGCTCTACAATGATCCGCAAGGTTGTGGGCCCGGGGCGAGACCTTTCCATTGCACCTCGGCTTGGTTGACCCCTGCGATCTTCCCAAATGTGGAAGACTCGGGTGCGCAATTTATAAGTGTGGGGGACTGCGTTCGCGCTCTCCCCTGGTTTTCAAACTAAAAAATAGAACTTTCAAATCTCTCTCCCCTCAAAATCTTCCATCTACATGTCACTCCATCTCTTGTGTCGGCCCTAATAAAACTTTTCACATTCCCACTCTATGTGTTGTTTTTATTTCCAATCAACTCTTAAATAAACAATACAAAAACATGTTATTACAAGTTTATTTACATCTTTCTTCATTAATGTTAATAACAAGTCGCAAACTTCTTTTTCAGGCTCCTCTATTGCATTCCAACATCATTCACAAGACTCCGACTGCTGCACACTCCGAGTTCAGCCTACTTCCGGCCGTGCGTATCTGACGTAGGGGAAACGTTTATGTCTGCAAATTAGAGTGTCCATTTGACGAATTAAGGGTTGTTAAACTTCACTTTTATGAAATATCTTTTCATCACAATGTTATAAACATGTTATAGAAGGTGTGGACGCTCGTGTTGTATTTTTTAGAGTGCGCAATAATTAGCTTTGTTTATTTTGTCTTCTCTCACACCCATGCGAGTGAAAATTGCCGCTGAAAGGAGTCGAACCTTGCTCGGAGGAAAAGCATACTTACCTGGCACAGGTTCTGCATGATCCTCAGGTTGAAGTAGTTGAGATTCTTTTTATTCAGGTCTACAGGGAGGTTGGACTTAGGTCCTGTGTTTTCGGACACCCCCTATTTTGCTGTCGATCATCATGCCGTGTCCTGTTGTCACTTGGACAGGGGAGGCTCCCACTGGCTCCGTGGATACTTCCGTGAGGGATCGTGTTGTGAGAGTTACTTTCACAGGAGAGGACCGTTCGACTGTTGAGAGGTTCATGATTGGCCGCCACATGAACAGGAAGTTTGGACCTGACTGTGTATCTCGTATTACGAGAAGAAGTAAACCTAACGAATGGTTTGTTACTATGAAGAAGAAGGAGGATGCTGCATTTATTCATTCTTACGACCCGGTGAAACTAAAGGATACCTTATCAGCTACGTTTGTCTGTACAGACCGTGTGAGATCTGTCATACGTGTGCACTGGCTACCTGAGGCATATGGGGAAGTGTTCCTGGAGAATATCTTCAAGAACTACGGCAGAGTGATACGTGTGAAGGAAGAGAAGAGTGACCATAAGGACGTGATGGGTGTTTTTCTCGGGACATATGAGGTTGTCATAGAGCACAAGGAGGAGAGGAGTGGCCACATTCCTCACTTAGTCAACGTCTCGGTGCAAGAAGACAAGTTTCAACTGCTAGTGACTATGTTCGGGAGAAAGCCCATGTGCCTGAGGTGTGAGACTGTAGGCCACACACGGAAAGACTGTAAGTGGAATAGGGGCAACTTTACATCTGGGCCACCAAAGTCGTATGCGGATGCAGCGAATAGGAAGACTGTTCATGAAGCCATGAGTGAGGACGAACTGGAAGAGGAATCTGAGGAGGAAACCATGGGAGAGGATACCAGTGCAAAGGACAAGGTTACTACTGTAACCTCAGTGAAACCTACTTCTCAGACTGATTCACCTAAGGAGGCTAAGACTGATAAACCGGCTTTAAAGGACAAACAGCCAGTGAAACCTACTGTGACTAAGGACTCACCTACGGATACTCAGTCAGTAACCAAGGACCCCAAGCACAAAATTGTGACCCCTACTGTGACTAAGGACTCTAGTACGTCGGAAAAGGTGAACTCCCGAAGTTCAAAGGACTCAAAGGTGCCAGACAAAAAGACTGAACAGTCTAGTGTGAATGCTGTGGCTTCTAAAGGGACTCAGGGCAACCGACAGTCTAGGTCTACTCCGCCCCCTCAGTATTCTCCTGAATTTGTCTCTGGAAGAACGTACTCTCCTGTTTCACAGGAGCGCAGGAGGGAGGAAAACCGGCGCAGGTTAAGGGAAAAGATGGAAAACCAGCGCTACTCTGGGGAAACGGACATCCGGAATACCTCTTGGTCTGAGGATAGGTTTACTAATAAACGATCTTCTACAGGTTATTATTCACAGACGGATACTAAGCGTAGAGAGTCTCTTAGAGACCGTTATGACAACTCAATGGATACTTCAGGTTCCATATATGTGAGGACTCCAAAATTAATATGAGCTTTTTCAAGGGTGTTTTCATTTCAGAGTGAACTGTTCTTATACAAACTGGATTACTTGCGATGCTGTCTGACTGTGTTTTCCTTATGAATTATTGTGTTTTCTTAATGGATTGTGTATATGTAAGGACGAGCTGTTATTTCTTTGTTTGATTGTTTTGTTATTGCTTTATATGTGAGTGAGTATTTATAATTGATGGTTTGAAAGTGCTTTTGTATATTTGTACATACATGTAAATTTTCATGATTTTGGACTCTGGTTTATACTTTTATAATTCATGGTATTTTGGCTTAATGAGATAAATGGTTACTTAACCTTTGCTTTAATTTTCACATGTTTTGGCAAACACATGTTTAACTTTTATCAAACATTCGTTATCTTGAATTATGATAACTATCTTTGGAAATTTGAACCAGGGTTTAGTTTTTTGTAGTACTTTTACAGGTACAATTATTGTAATGTGCCTTATTATTTATTTTCAATGGAGGTTGCTTTATTATCATTTCATGTATATTTCTCTCTTTAACTAAGTAATATTTAACTGTAATTTAAAGGAAGTAATCTCCATTATGACTTTGTAATTTCCCTTCCCTTTTTTCTAGCAGCTTCGTGTTGTCGTCTGCTATAGGACCCAGGCATTGTCAATTTTAATCATCCTTTTCATTTTCATTCATTGTTTGTATATTCATATATCATCGCTGTCCCTCATAATGCCTGGGGAGTAATGTGTTTAGGTCCTTTTTTGAAATAAACTTTATTCAAAAGAGAAAAGAAAAAAGCAAGGTTGTGGGCCCGGGGCGAGACCTTTCCATTGCACCTCGGCTTGGTTGACCCCTGCGATCTTCCCAAATGTGGAAGACTCGGGTGCGCAATTTATAAGTGTGGGGGACTGCGTTCGCGCTCTCCCCTGGTTTTCAAACTAAAAAATAGAACTTTCAAATCTCTCTCCCCTCAAAATCTTCCATCTACATGTCACTCCATCTCTTGTGTCGGCCCTAATAAAACTTTTCACATTCCCACTCTATGTGTTGTTTTTATTTCCAATCAACTCTTAAATAAACAATACAAAAACATGTTATTACAAGTTTATTTACATCTTTCTTCATTAATGTTAATAATAAGTCGCAAACTTCTTTTTCAGGCTCCTCTATTGCATTCCAACATTATTCACAAGACTCCGACTGCTGCACACTCCGAGTTCAGCCTACTTCCGGCCGTGCGTATCTGACGTAGGGGAAACGTTTATGTCTGCAAATTAGAGTGTCCATTTGACGAATTAAGGGTTGTTAAACTTCACTTTTATGAAATATCTTTTCATCACAATGTTATAAACATGTTATAGAAGGTGTGGACGCTCGTGTTGTATTTTTTAGAGTGCGCAATAATTAGCTTTGTTTATTTTGTCTTCTCTCACACCCATGCGAGTGAAAATTGCCGCTGAAAGGAGTCGAACCTTGCTCGGAGGAAAAGCATACTTACCTGTCACAGGCTCAGCAATGAGCCGCGGTCGTGTCCCGTAGTATTGAGAGAATTTGCTTTTTAGATCTACGGGTGGGTGCTCTCAGCACAGTCTTCGGACACCACCCTTTTCCAGTGCAGCATGGCGAGCTATTTCCGTGGTCCGGTCCCTAGAGGCATGATTGATACCAGCGTGCGACAGAGGGTTGTCAAGCTGACCTTCCTTGGACCTGCCAGGTTTTCAGTGTCGCGGTTCAGGGTAGTGGAGTTCCTGTGCGACTACGTCAACTTTGATGAACTGGAAAGACTAACCAAGCGAAGCAAAGTGAATGAGTGGTTTGTAACATTGAGGACACCCGAAGCGGCAAATGTTTTGCACTCGGCAGGAGAAGTGTGTCTCTCGGACCGACTTGTTGTGGATGTGGCCATGGTTGACAAGATCAAAGTGAATTTCAGGGTGCACTGGCTTCCGGAAGGCTTCGGGGAGGAGTTTTTGAAATTCATTTTTGCGGACTATTGGAAGGTGCTTTCCATTGAAGAGGAGATCTCAAAGGATGAATTTGACCACGGACTTGGGATGGGAACTTTCAGTGTTACCATAGAGACAAAGCACGAGCAGGTTGAAATGATCCCACATGTCTTCGAGGTTTCAACTGCTTCCTATCATTTTGACCTTCTACTGACAATGGCAGGGAGAGCCCCACTGTGCTTGAGATGTCGGGAAGTGGGGCATGTGAGAAGAGACTGCCAGGCAATGAGGCCGAGGGCCCCAGCTCCCTCCAGGACCCCAACCCAGAAGTCAAGGTCGTACGCCGACGCTGTATCCAATGTCAGGAAGGAAGCAACACAGGAGGGATTTCAGGACGAGGCTCAAGACGTCGACATGGAGCAGGAAGTGTCAGAGAAGACAGTTGACTGGTCAGCTGCAACGGTTGAGACAACTAACCAGAGCGCTCCTCCCCCGGAAGTGACTGTACCGACCCTCCCACCAGCATCTACGCAGTTCTCTGCTGCTGGAGACCTGGATATTGCAGGGGTGAAGGAGACTAGTGCAACATCGACTAATGTGCCCCCACCACCTAAGGATAGAGATCGTAGCAGGGGTAGGACTCTAAAGAGATCTGTGTCAAATAGCAGGACAGCAAGAGATACGAAGAGACGCGAGGACTCAAACTTTAATTTAAACTACAATCCTTTATCGGACAGTTCCTTGATCTCGGACAGTGGCTCCAACAGCGGAGCAGGTTAGAACTCTCACATGGAAGGCCTCAAACCACAACGACATATGCCTCGCCCCTGGACAATGAGTAAGGATTGTGAACCTAAACCTGAACTGAAACGCCCCCCGACTTCGAGCTTGATCTGTGATTCTAACAAGGGATTATATGTGTGTTCTTTAGGATTTATTGTGTTTTCTTATGGATTTATTGTGACTTCGTATGGATTACCAGTGATTTCTAATGGATTATCAGTGTTTTCTTTTGGTTTAATTGTGTTTTCATATTCTGGATTATTGTGTTTTCATACTGGATTTATTTTGGATTGCTCTGCTTGTAAGTATGTTTTGCTTGACCTTATAATTGTGGTGTGTGATTTTAATATTGTATATATCATTTATGAAATAATGTTAAATAATTTTTTCATATATTTTAGCTCCATGAGACCATATTTTTTACATATTTTATTACCTCCTATATCAATTCATCATGTTTAGCTATTCAACATTAAACTGCGCAGGTATTAGGACCGGGTCCAGAAGGAGAGTGTTGTGTGAAGAGTGGAAGAGAATGAAAGTTGATATTTTATTTTTGCAAGAGACGCATGTTGCTTGTGTGAAAGAGGGTCAGACTGTTGAGAGAGAGTTTGGATGCAAGGCCTTCTGGAGTTTCGGTACTGGTAATGCTAGAGGTGTAGGAATTTTATTAGCTTCTCATTTAAATTACAGCATTGTTAAGTTTCATTATGATTTTGATGGTAGAATATTTGTTTTAGATATTGATATGTTTAATCTTCATTTTCGTTTAATCAATATATATGCTCCTGTTAATTACTCTAATCGCCTTGATTTTCTTTCAGCTTTAGATAATTATTTTGTAACAAGACGCCATGTTGTATTTGGGGGCGATTTTAATTTTGTAAATAATATTCTTTTGGATAAAGTTGGGGGGGATCCTAAAGGTGGCAAGGGGGGTTCTATCATCCTTAAAAAAATCATTCAAAATTACAATTTGATCGACCCTTTTCGGGCACTTTACCCAAATAAAGTCAATACAACATGGCGGAGTGGCAATATCTCTTGTAGATTAGATAGGTTTTACCTTTCTGCTGACTTAATGCCGATGGTAAAGAGTTGTGAGGTTAAGCCCTGTTCGATCTCGGATCACGACTATTGTGTTCTGACTTTTGAGCAGTTTGATGTCATCTCTGTGGGGCCTGGTTACTGGAAATTTAATAACTCCTTATTATCTGATAAAGCATTTTTATCACAATTTCGTGATTTTTGGGATGGTTTAAATGTAAACAATGCTTTATCTCTTTCGGACTGGGATGATCTAAAAGTTAAATTCAAGGAGTTTATTTCGGCTTATAGTAAAAGGGTGGCTATTAATAAAAATAAATTACTTTACCAGTTACAAAGGCGATACAGAGAATTGGTTGATGCAGAAGCCCAGAAACCTGGCGAGTATGCTGACCAAATTAAGGCAATCAAATCACAATTATATGATATTAATTTTGACAGGGCTAGGGGTAGTGTAATTCGCTCCAGAGTTCAAGTCTTGGAAAATAATGAACAACCTTCCAAATTCTTTCTTCAATCGGAATTCAAAAACTCTGGAGATAAAACCATTCGGAATCTGGTAAATGGAAACGAAAGTTATAACTGTAATGATGACATCATCAACCATTGTAAAGATTTTTATGCAAATTTATATTCGGCTGAAGAAATTGATGACTTTTATTGTTCGGAATTTATTGATGAATTACCTACTCTTGATAAAGCTTCGGCTGATAGTTTAGAGGGCGCTGTAACAAAGGAGGAAGCTTTTGGGGCGTTAAAGGGTATGGATAACAATAAATCTCCGGGGTTGGATGGGTTAAGTAAGGAATTTTATTTGGCTTTTTGGGACTTATTTTCTGATGTCTTAGTACATCTCTATAACTTGGCTTTGAGTCAAGATTCTTTAAGCAAATCTCAAAAATTGGGGTGTATTTCTCTTCTTTGTAAAGATAAAAATAATCCTCAGTTGTTACGTAATTGGCGCCCTATTAGTTTATTAAATGTAGATTATAAAATATTATCTAGGATTTTAGAAGGTCGGCTGTCAACAGTTCTTGCTGAGATCGTTCACCCTGATCAGACTTGTTCTATCAAGGGGAGGTCAATAGCAGACAATCTACATCTTCTTAGGAATGTTGTAGATTATGTAGAGCAGAAAGGTACCTCTGTGGCCTTCATTTGTCTCGATCAAGAGAAAGCTTTTGATCGGGTAAATCATGAATTTTTATTCAAGGCCCTACATAATTATGGTTTTGGAACCAATTTCATTAAATGGGTTAAGTTACTTTATACAAATATTTCAAGCAAGGTTTTAGTTAATGGGCATTTTTCGGACATTTTCCCCGTGGATAGGAGCGTAAGGCAAGGCTGTAGTCTTAGCCCCTTATTATATGTTTTGGTTTTGGAACCTTTTCTTATTAAAATCAGGAGTGATAAGTTAATTAGGGGCATCAAAATTCCTGGGGTTAACGAGGAAGCAAAAATATCTGCCTATGCTGACGACGGGACAGGTATATGTGTGGATGAGTTGAGTGTGAGACGTTTGTTGAAAGTGAGTGAATGTTATTGTAGGGGGTCGGGGGCCCGTCTCAACATGGGTAAGACAAAAGCCATTGCTTTTGGCAAGTGGCGAGTTTCGGCAGACCATTCCTTTGGCATTTCATGGCCCGACTCATGTAAAATTCTTGGGGTAAAATTTGGCAATAAAATAACTCCTGATGATAACTGGCACGAAATTCTTACAAAATTACACGGGGTTCTAAATTTTAAGTTTAAGGATAGGCATCTTACTTTTTTTGGTAAATCTCTTATTGTTAAGGTGATGGCTATGTCTAAGCTTTGGTACGTTGCCTCTGTCTTGGACATGCCTAAGCCATATGTAGATCTTGCCACTCGAATTTGTTTTGATTATTTCTGGTGTAGCCATTTATACGAGCCCTTAGCTCGCACTGTTTTATATAATGTTAAGGAATTTGGTGGTGTTAATTTTATTCATTTACCTTCACGTTTTCATGCCTTAAGGCTTTTTCATATCTATAAAGTAATTAATGGTTGTAATTCCAAATTTGTCCATTTTGCTATTTATTGGTTAGGTTTTAGCTTGCGTCATGTCAATCCTAATTTTGCTTCTAACATGTTACTTCATTCTTCTGTTATGCCACCATTTTATAAAAATTGTTTAGCTTCTTATAAACATTTTTCTTCACTATATCCTAATTTCAATTGGTATCAACCTCTGAAGAGTGGGGACTTCTATAAAATGTTAATTTCCCCAATTTGTACTGTTTCCCCTATTGTTAAATATTTCCCAAATGTCAATTTCAATTCTGCTTTTAAGTTGCTCGACAGTTCTTTCATTGACCCCCACATTCGGAATTTATCCTGGCGTTTACTTCACGACATTGTCCCCACTAATTTTAATTTATATTGTAAACGCCATACCCTTATCAAATCATGTACCTTTTGCAATATTAATAATGAATCTGTCGAGCATTTATTTTATCATTGTAATATGGTCTCAACTTTATGGAGCATCGTCAGCAATTGGGTTTTGGACTTGTCCTTTGGAGTAATTGATTTAAATGCAGAAAACATTCGCTTTAATTTATTTCATGGTGTTTCAGACCATTTCCGGAAAACTGTCATTGTGTACTTGGTGTGTTTGGCAAAGCATCAAATTTGGGTTGATAGGTGTAATCAAAAACATAAACGTAAAGCAGTTACCAAAGAAAGTATGGTAACAACTTTTTTGGAAAGATTACGATTTCGAATCGTAGTGGACAAAGCCCGGTTATCTGACGATTTATTTATTTCTTATTGGGTACAACCAAAATTGTTTTGTACTCTAATCAATAATAAAGTGGAGTTTACTTTCTAAGTCATTTATGTACATTTCAATTTTATCAACAGCTTTTACCATGCATAAATACATAATATAAATTTTAATAGAAGTATTCTCCACATGTCTTTGTATATACCCCACCCTTTACCAACTTATCCATGATTGTTTCGGAAAGTTGTAGGACCCAGGCACTTTTATTTTAAACATCATCTACTTTTCATCATCATTTCATTTCTCTGTATATACTCAGAATTATCATCGCTGTCAATTTCTAAGTGCCTGGGGAGATTTGTTCTTAGGTCCATATTTCTTGTGAATAAACTTTATTCAAAACAAAAAAAAAAAAAAAAAAGCAAGGTTGTGGGCCCGGGGCGAGACCTTTCCATTGCACCTCGGCTTGGTTGACCCCTGCGATCTTCCCAAATGTGGAAGACTCGGGTGCGCAATTTATAAGTGTGGGGGACTGCGTTCGCGCTCTCCCCTGGTTTTCAAACTAAAAAATAGAACTTTCAAATCTCTCTACCCTCAAAATCTTCCATCTACATGTCACTCCATCTCTTGTGTCGGCCCTAATAAAACTTTTCACATTCCCACTCTATGTGTTGTTTTTATTTCCAATCAACTCTTAAATAAACAATACAAAAACATGTTATTACAAGTTTATTTACATCTTTCTTCATTAATGTTAATAATAAGTCGCAAACTTCTTTTTCAGGCTCCTCTATTGCATTCCAACATTATTCACAAGACTCCGACTGCTGCACACTCCGAGTTCAGCCTACTTCCGGCCGTGCGTATCTGACGTAGGGGAAACGTTTATGTCTGCAAATTAGAGTGTCCATTTGACGAATTAAGGGTTGTTAAACTTCACTTTTATGAAATATCTTTTCATCACAATGTTATAAACATGTTATAGAAGGTGTGGACGCTCGTGTTGTATTTTTTAGAGTGCGCAATAATTAGCTTTGTTTATTTTGTCTTCTCTCACACCCATGCGAGTGAAAATTGCCGCTGAAAGGAGTCGAACCTTGCTCGGAGGAAAAGCATACTTACCTGGCACAGGCTCAGCAATGAGCCGCGGTCGTGTCCCGTAGTATTGAGAGACTTTGCTTTTTAGATCTACGGGTGGGTGCTCTCAGCACAGTCTTCGGACACCACCCTTTTCCAGTGCAGCATGGCGAGCTATTTCCGTGGTCCGGTCCCTAGAGGCATGATTGATACCAGCGTGCGACAGAGGGTCGTCAAGCTGACCTTCCTTGGTCCTGCCAGGTTTTCAGTGTCGCGATTCAGGGTAGTGGAGTTCCTGTGTGATTACGTCAACTTTGATGAACTGGAAAGACTAACCAAGCGTAGCAAAGTGAATGAGTGGTTTGTAACATTGAGGACACCCGAAGCGGCAAATGTTTTGCACTCGGCAGGAGAAGTGTGTCTCTCGGACCGACTTGTTGTGGATGTGGCCATGGTTGACAAGATCAAAGTGAATTTCAGGGTGCACTGGCTTCCGGAAGGCTTCGGGGAGGAGTTTTTGAAATTCATTTTTGCGGACTATTGGAAGGTGCTTTCCATTGAAGAGGAGATCTCAAAGGATGAATTTGACCACGGACTTGGGATGGGAACTTTCAGTGTTACCATAGAGACAAAGCACGAGCAGGTTGAAATGATTCCACATGTCTTCGAGGTTTCAACTGCTTCCTATCATTTTGACCTTCTACTGACAATGGCAGGGAGAGCCCCACTGTGCTTGAGATGTCGGGAAGTGGGGCATGTGAGAAGAGACTGCCAGGCAATGAGGCCGAGGGCCCCAGCTCCCTCCAGGACCCCAACCCAGAAGTCAAGGTCGTACGCCGACGCTGTATCCAATGTCAGGAAGGAAGCAACACAGGAGGGATTTCAGGACGAGGCTCAAGACGTCGACATGGAGCAGGAAGTGTCAGAGAAGACAGTTGACTGGTCAGCTGCAACGGTTGAGACAACTAACCAGAGCGCTCCTCCCCCGGAAGTGACTGTACCGACCCTCCCACCAGCATCTACGCAGTTCTCTGCTGCTGGAGACCTGGATATTGCAGGGGTGAAGGAGACTAGTGCAACATCGACTAATGTGCCCCCACCACCTAAGGATAGAGATCGTAGCAGGGGTAGGACTCTTAAGAGATCTGTGTCAAATAGCAGGACAGCAAGAGATACGAAGAGACGCGAGGACTCAAACTTTAATTTAAACTACAGTCCTTTATCGGACAGTTCCTTGATCTCGGACAGTGGCTCCAACAGCGGAGCAGGTTAGAACTCTCACATGGAAGGCCTCAAACCACAACGACATATGCCTCGCCCCTGGACAATGAGTAAGGATTGTGAACCTAAACCTGAACTGAAACGCCCCCCGACTTCGAGCTTGATCTGTGGTTCTAACAAGGGATTATATGTGTGTTCTTTAGGATTTATTGTGTTTTCTTATGGATTTATTGTGACTTCGTATGGATTACCAGTGATTTCTAATGGATTATCAGTGTTTTCTTTTGGTTTAATTGTGTTTTCATATTCTGGATTATTGTGTTTTCATACTGGATTTATTTTGGATTGCTCTGCTTGTAAGTATGTTTTGCTTGACCTTATAATTGTGGTGTGTGATTTTAATATTGTATATATCATTTATGAAATAATGTTAAATAATTTTTTCATATATTTTAGCTCCATGAGACCATATTTTTTACATATTTTATTACCTCCTATATCAATTCATCATGTTTAGCTATTCAACATTAAACTGCGCAGGTATTAGGACCGGGTCCAGAAGGAGAGTGTTGTGTGAAGAGTGGAAGAGAATGAAAGTTGATATTTTATTTTTGCAAGAGACGCATGTTGCTTGTGTGAAAGAGGGTCAGACTGTTGAGAGAGAGTTTGGATGCAAGGCCTTCTGGAGTTTCGGTACTGGTAATGCTAGAGGTGTAGGAATTTTATTAGCTTCTCATTTAAATTACAGCATTGTTAAGTTTCATTATGATTTTGATGGTAGAATATTTGTTTTAGATATTGATATGTTTAATCTTCATTTTCGTTTAATCAATATATATGCTCCTGTAAATTATTCTAATCGCCTTGATTTTCTTTCAGCTTTAGATAATTATTTTGTAACAAGACGCCATGTTGTATTTGGGGGCGATTTTAATTTTGTAAATAATATTCTTTTGGATAAAGTTGGGGGGGATCCTAAAGGTGGCAAGGGGGGTTCTATCATCCTTAAAAAAATCATTCAAAATTACAATTTGATCGACCCTTTTCGGGCACTTTACCCAAATAAAGTCAATACAACATGGCGGAGTGGCAATATCTCTTGTAGATTAGATAGGTTTTACCTTTCTGCTGACTTAATGCCGATGGTAAAGAGTTGTGAGGTTAAGCCCTGTTCGATCTCGGATCACGACTATTGTGTTCTGACTTTTGAGCAGTTTGATGTCATCTCTGTGGGGCCTGGTTACTGGAAATTTAATAACTCCTTATTATCTGATAAAGCATTTTTATCACAATTTCGTGATTTTTGGGATGGTTTAAATGTAAACAATGCTTTATCTCTTTCGGACTGGGATGATCTAAAAGTTAAATTCAAGGAGTTTATTTCGGCTTATAGTAAAAGGGTGGCTATTAATAAAAATAAATTACTTTACCAGTTACAAAGGCGATACAGAGAATTGGTTGATGCAGAAGCCCAGAAACCTGGCGAGTATGCTGACCAAATTAAGGCAATCAAATCACAATTATATGATATTAATTTTGACAGGGCTAGGGGTAGTGTAATTCGCTCCAGAGTTCAAGTCTTGGAAAATAATGAACAACCTTCCAAATTCTTTCTTCAATCGGAATTCAAAAACTCTGGAGATAAAACCATTCGGAATCTGGTAAATGGAAACGAAAGTTATAACTGTAATGATGACATCATCAACCATTGTAAAGATTTTTATGCAAATTTATATTCGGCTGAAGAAATTGATGATTTTTATTGTTCGGAATTTATTGATGAATTACCTACTCTTGATAAAGCTTCGGCTGATAGTTTAGAGGGCGCTGTAACAAAGGAGGAAGCTTTGGGGGCGTTAAAGGGTATGGATAACAATAAATCTCCGGGGTTGGATGGGTTAAGTAAGGAATTTTATTTGGCTTTTTGGGACTTATTTTCTGATGTCTTAGTACATCTCTATAACTTGGCTTTGAGTCAAGATTCTTTAAGCAAATCTCAAAAATTGGGGTGTATTTCTCTTCTTTGTAAAGATAAAAATAATCCTCAGTTGTTACGTAATTGGCGCCCTATTAGTTTATTAAATGTAGATTATAAAATATTATCTAGGATTTTAGAAGGTCGGCTGTCAACAGTTCTTGCTGAGATCGTTCACCCTGATCAGACTTGTTCTATCAAGGGGAGGTCAATAGCAGACAATCTACATCTTCTTAGGAATGTTGTAGATTATGTAGAGCAGAAAGGTACCTCTGTGGCCTTCATTTGCCTCGATCAAGAGAAAGCTTTTGATCGGGTAAATCATGAATTTTTATTCAAGGCCCTACATAATTATGGTTTTGGAACCAATTTCATTAAATGGGTTAAGTTACTTTATACAAATATTTCAAGCAAGGTTTTAGTTAATGGGCATTTTTCGGACATTTTCCCCGTGGATAGGAGCGTAAGGCAAGGCTGTAGTCTTAGCCCCTTATTATATGTTTTGGTTTTGGAACCTTTTCTTATTAAAATCAGGAGTGATAAGTTAATTAGGGGCATCAAAATTCCTGGGGTTAACGAGGAAGCAAAAATATCTGCCTATGCTGACGACGGGACAGGTATATGTGTGGATGAGTTGAGTGTGAGACGTTTGTTGAAAGTGAGTGAATGTTATTGTAGGGGGTCGGGGGCCCGTCTCAACATGGGTAAGACAAAAGCCATTGCTTTTGGCAAGTGGCGAGTTTCGGCAGACCATTCCTTTGGCATTTCATGGCCCGATTCATGTAAAATTCTTGGGGTAAAATTTGGCAGTAAAATAACTCCTGATGATAACTGGCACGAAATTCTTACAAAATTACACGGGGTTCTAAATTTTAAGTTTAGGGATAGGCATCTTACTTTTTTTGGTAAATCTCTTATTGTTAAGGTGATGGCTATGTCTAAGCTTTGGTACGTTGCCTCTGTCTTGGACATGCCTAAGCCATATGTAGATCTTGCCACTCGAATTTGTTTTGATTATTTCTGGTGTAGCCATTTATACGAGCCCTTAGCTCGCACTGTTTTATATAATGTTAAGGAATTTGGTGGTGTTAATTTTATTCATTTACCTTCACGTTTTCATGCCTTAAGGCTTTTTCATATCTATAAAGTAATTAATGGTTGTAATTCCAAATTTGTCCATTTTGCTATTTATTGGTTAGGTTTTAGCTTGCGTCATGTCAATCCTAATTTTGCTTCTAACATGTTACTTCATTCTTCTGTTATGCCACCATTTTATAAAAATTGTTTAGCTTCTTATAAACATTTTTCTTCACTATATCCTAATTTCAATTGGTATCAACCTCTGAAGAGTGGGGACTTCTATAAAATGTTAATTTCCCCAATTTGTACTGTTTCCCCTATTGTTAAATATTTCCCAAATGTCAATTTCAATTCTGCTTTTAAGTTGCTCGACAGTTCTTTCATTGACCCCCACATTCGGAATTTATCCTGGCGTTTACTTCACGACATTGTCCCCACTAATTTTAATTTATATTGTAAACGCCATACCCTTATCAAATCATGTACCTTTTGCAATATTAATAATGAATCTGTCGAGCATTTATTTTATCATTGTAATATGGTCTCAACTTTATGGAGCATCGTCAGCAATTGGGTTTTGGACTTGTCCTTTGGAGTAATTGATTTAAATGCAGAAAACATTCGCTTTAATTTATTTCATGGTGTTTCAGACCATTTCCGAAAAACTGTCATTGTGTACTTGGTGTGTCTGGCAAAGCATCAAATTTGGGTTGATAGGTGTAATCAAAAACATAAACGTAAAGCAGTTACCAAAGAAAGTATGGTAACAACCTTTTTGGAAAGATTACGATTTCGAATCGTAGTGGACAAAGCCCGGTTATCTGACGATTTATTTATTTCTTATTGGGTACAACCAAAATTGTTTTGTACTCTAATCAATAATAAAGTGGAGTTTACTTTCTAAGTCATTTATGTACATTTCAATTTTATCAACAGCTTTTACCATGCATAAATACATAATATAAATTTTAATAGAAGTATTCTCCACATGTCTTTGTATATACCCCACCCTTTACCAACTTATCCATGATTGTTTCGGAAAGTTGTAGGACCCAGGCACTTTTATTTTAAACATCATCTACTTTTCATCATCATTTCATTTCTCTGTATATACTCAGAATTATCATCGCTGTCAATTTCTAAGTGCCTGGGGAGATTTGTTCTTAGGTCCATATTTCTTGTGAATAAACTTTATTCAAAACAAAAAAAAAAAAAAATCAGGTTGAAGTAGTTTGAGTTTGCTTTTTTCAGATCTACTGGGCGGTTTGGCTTAGGTCATTTGTTTTCGGACACCCCCTACTTATCTTCGGATTTCGTCATGGTGCCCCCGGTTGTCTCGTGGACAGGAGTCCCTCCCCCTGGCTCTGTGGACACGTCGGTGAGGAGTCGCGTCGTCAAGGTCACTTTTTCTGGGACGGACCGCTTCAGGGTTGAAAGATACATGATCAGTCGCCATATGAAGAGGAAGTTTGGTGAGAACTGTATTACGAGGATCAGCAAGCGGGACAGAGCAAACGAGTGGTTTGTTACTTTTGAGAAGAAGGAACATGCAGCTTTCATCCATTCTTACGAGCCCGTTAAGCTTAAGGAGAACTTGTTTGGGACTTTTGTTTGTGTAGATCGGGTGCGATCAGTGCTTCGTGTCCACTGGCTCCCTGAAGCCTATGGCCAAGTGTTCTTAGCCAACATATTCAAGGATTATGGCAAGGTTGTTCATGTCAAGGAGGAGATGTATGACCACAAGGATGTGGCTGGCGTATCCCTCGGGACATACGAGGTTATTCTTGAACACAAGGATGAGGACGATAGGGACATACCGCATATTGTGAACGTGACAGTCGTGGAGGATAAGTTCCAGTTGCTAGTAACCATGTTTGGAAGAAAACCAATGTGCCTACGATGTCAGACTGTTGGACACACCAGGAAGGATTGCCCTTCCAACAGGAACAACTTTTCTGGGCCACCAAAATCCTATGCTGAGGCGGCAAACAAGACAACACCAGTGATTCAGGATGTAAGTGATGAGGAACTTGATAGTGAATCTGAGGAGGAACCGATGGGAGAAGACATCACTGAGGACAAGGAGGAGGATATCACTGATACCCTGATCGAAGAAAAGGAGCTGTCAACTCAACCAGTGATGCCTGTAGACTCACAGTCTCAGACCCCCAAGGACGAGGAAGCTGAACAATCTGTGTCTGTGATTGACTCTGTGGACTCGAAGGACGCGAAGGAGGATAAGGTTGTGAAACCAAGTGTTTCAAAGGACACAAAGACGTTGGAAAAGAGGAATGAGCAATCAGTGAAATTGATCTTGAAGTCTAAGGGTTCAGAGGACACTGGAACTCCAGCCAGTGAGAAAACTGTTCAATTTAAATCCTTGGACGAAGCTCAGGCTTATGTGGACTCTATCTATGGAGTAGGAGAAACTGACATTCGTAGTAAAGTTTACAATAGTGATAGGTTTACCCCCAAGCGGGGATCTACCGAGGTCCATTCAGGGACGGACTCCAAACGTAGAGGGTGGCCTTCTGGCCGCTCAGACAGTCACATGGACACTTCCACTTCAAGTAGTAAGACTATGAACACCAGTGAAAAGTGGAGCAGTTGATTGTGTTTTCTTAAGTGAATGTTTTCGTTTTTTCAAACGGATTATTGCCTTCTATTTTTTCAGAGTGAACTGTTCTTTTTGATACTTTGTTTTCCTTGCGGATTTTTGTGTTTGTTTAATAATTTCTGAGTGATTGTATTTCAAGGTGAACTGTGTTTAAAGTGTGATTGTTATTGTTGTTATGGTTGTGATTGAGTGTTTGTTTGTTTATGATTAAGGAATGTTTATATTTTGTGTGTATATATTCGCAGGATTTTAGACTCTGGTTTGTACTTTTGATAATATTTGTATATATTTTTGGCTTAATGTGTTATATGGCTCTTTTGGCCTATAGTTCAATCGTCTTTTGTTTTTTGAAACAACATGGTAAAGGTATTTCAAAATTGTGTGTTATCTCAAATTGTGATAACTGTTTTTGGAAATTTAGAACCAGAGTTTATTTTGCCTTACTTATTTTTCAAGGTACAAGTATTGTAATGTACCTATGTTATTTATTTTCGATGGAGATTGCTTTATGATTATATCTTGTATATTTATCTCTCTAACTAAGTAATATTTAATTGTAAAGGAAGTTATCTCCATTATGTCTATGTAATTCCCCGTCCCCAATTTACTAGTAGCTGCATGTTGTAGTCTACTATAGGACCCAGGCATTATATCTTTTAATCATCCTTTTCATCATCATTCATCTTGTCCATTCACATATCATTGCTGTCCCTCATAATGCCTGGGGAGGATTGTAGTTAAGCCCTTATTCAAGCGAATAAACTTTATTCAAAAGAAAAAAAAAAAAAAAAGCAAGGTTGTGGGCCCGGGGCGAGACCTTTCCATTGCACCTCGGCTTGGTTGACCCCTGCGATCTTCCCAAATGTGGAAGACTCGGGTGCGCAATTTATAAGTTTGGGGGACTGCGTTCGCGCTCTCCCCTGGTTTTCAAACTAAAAAATAGAACTTTCAAATCTCTCTCCCCTCAAAATCTTCCATCTACATGTCACTCCATCTCTTGTGTCGGCCCTAATAAAACTTTTCACATTCCCACTCTATGTGTTGTTTTTATTTCCAATCAACTCTTAAATAAACAATACAAAAACATGTTATTACAAGTTTATTTACATCTTTCTTCATTAATGTTAATAATAAGTCGCAAACTTCTTTTTCAGGCTCCTCTATTGCATTCCAACATTATTCACAAGACTCCGACTGCTGCACACTCCGAGTTCAGCCTACTTCCGGCCGTGCGTATCTGACGTAGGGGAAACGTTTATGTCTGCAAATTAGAGTGTCCATTTGACGAATTAAGGGTTGTTAAACTTCACTTTTATGAAATATCTTTTCATCACAATGTTATAAACATGTTATAGAAGGTGTGGACGCTCGTGTTGTATTTTTTAGAGTGCGCAATAATTAGCTTTGTTTATTTTGTCTTCTCTCACACCCATGCGAGTGAAAATTGCCGCTGAAAGGAGTCGAACCTTGCTCGGAGGAAAAGCATACTTACCTGGCACAGGCTCTGAATGATCCTCAGGTTTAAGTAGTTTGAGTCTTTCTTTTTATACAGGTCTACTGGGAGGTTGGACTTCGGTCCTGTGTTTTCGGACACCCCCTATTTGTTGCTGTCGATCATCATGCCGTGTCCTGTTGTGACCTGGAAAGGGGAGGCTCCGCCTGGATCTGTGGATACTTCCGTGAGGGATCGGATTGTGTTGGTGACCTTTTATGGATCAAGACGCAACAATGTCAAGGGTGAAAGTGTTGTCAAACTCATCGAGAAGAAAGTTGGGCCTAACACTGTCACAAGGATCAGCAGAAGGAGCAGCGCTCATGAGTGGTTCATCACTATGACAACCAAAGAGTTAGCAAGGAAGGTGCAAGCGCATGAGGATGTGGTATTTAATGAGCACCTAGAAATGTCCTTTATGTCTGTGAACAAAGTGCGGTCTGTAGTGAGAGTACACTGGCTACCAGAGATCTACGGGAAACTTTTCTTGGCGAACATTTTTCGTCAGTATGGGAAGGTTATCCGAGTGAAAGAAGAGATGTCGAAGGATCAACCAGGAGTGTCTATAGGGACTTATGAGATCATCTTGGAACACAAGCAGGAAGAGGTTCAGAATATACCGCATATTGTGAATGTGTCTCTGGCCGAGGATAAGTTTGAACTGTTAGTGACGATGTATGGAAGACAGGCCATGTGTCTCCGATGTCAGCAACTTGGCCATGTCAGGAAGAACTGTCCTCTTAACAAGAGACCAGTGATGATTTCTAAGTCATATGCTGTCGCAGCAAGTGCAGGTACAACACATGCTGTTCAACCACAGACTGAACATGAGAAGATGGACCAGGAATATGTGGATTTGTCTAGTGAAGAGGAAGGAGTAGAACTGTCTGCAAATGAGAAAGATACTTCTATGTCGACTGTGTCTTCTCAGAGTTCTGGGACTATTCCACCAGGGAAATCTACTTCGAAAACAGTAAACCAGACAAATAAGAGAACCCTCCCTGATAACACATCAGAGACAGATTCTAAACGTCGAGAGAGTGACTTAGAAAGAGGGCACAAAGGATCTAAACATGACCCTGGGCGTACCACCGGTACGACTCGGGATACATCTAGTACCAAAGGACCTTACAAGTGATTTGATATATAGTTTCTGTGAAAACGATTTGTGCTTTGCCCCCGGACTGTGAACTATCTAAAACGACCCTTAACGTGAACTGCGAGCCCATGGATTACGATTAATGTCTGTGTCTCTATTGGATTAAAGTTGTGGACTTGTGTTTTCTTTGGAATATTTGTTTTTCATGCGGATTATCTGTGTTTTATTTCAGGGTGAACTGTGTTTTTCGTGTGGATTATCTGTGTTTAATTTAGGGTGAACTTTGTTTAAAGAAACTGATAACTTGTGTATTCAATAATGAGGTCTTGTGATTTCTTTGTGGATTATTTTGTTTTTCAATGGATTATTTGTGATTATATTTCAGGGTGAACTGGTGTTTATTGGATGTTGGTTTTATCTTTTCAAAGTGTATTTGTGCTTAATATCTTTTCATACAGGTGCAATTATTGTAATGTACCTTTATTATCTATTTTCGATGGAGATGGCTTTATCATTATATCATGTATATCTCTCTCTCTTCAAACCAGTAATATATACCATAATTTAAAGTTTAAAGGAAGTTATCTCCATTATGTCTGTGTAATTCCCCTTCCCCATTTTACTAGTAGCTGCATGTTGTAGTCTACTATAGGACCCAGGCATTATATCCTTTAATATCATCCTTTTCATCATCATTCTTTGTTGTCCATTCACATATCATCGCTGTCCCTCATAATGCCTGGGGAGGATTGTACTTAGGGCCTTATTCTACTGAATAAACTTTATTCAAAAGAAAAAAAAAAAAAAAAAAGCAAGGTTGTGGGCCCGGGGCGAGACCTTTCCATTGCACCGGCTTGGTTGACCCCTGCGATCTTCCCAAATGTGGAAGACTCGGGTGCGCAATTTATAAGTGTGGGGGACTGCGTTCGCGCTCTCCCCTGGTTTTCAAACTAAAAAATAGAACTTTCAAATCTCTCTACCCTCAAAATCTACCATCTACATGTCACTCCATCTCTTGTGTCGGCCCTAATAAAACTTTTCACATTTACACTCTATGTGTTGTTTTTATTTCCATTCAACTCTTAAATAAACAATACAAACACATGTTATTACAAGTTTATTTACATCTTTATTCATTCATGTTAATAACAAGTCGCAAACTTCTTTTTTCAGGTTCTTCTATTGCATTCCAACATTATTTACAAGACTCCGACTGCTGCACACTCAGATTTCAGCCTACTTCCGGCCGTGCGTATCTGACGTAGGGGAAACGTTATGTCTGCAAATTAGAGTGTCCATTTGACGAATTAATGGTTGTTAAACTTCACTTATATGAAATATCTTTTCATCACAATGTTATAAACATGTTATAGAAGGTGTGGACGCTCGTGTTGTATTTTTTGGAGTGCGCATTAATTATCTTTGTTTATTTTGTTTTCCGTCACACCCATGCTAGTGAAAATTGCCGCTGAAAGGAGTCGAACCTTGCTCGGAGGAAAAGCATACTTACCTGGCACAGGTTCTGCATGATCCTCAGGTTGAAGTAGTTTGAGTTTGCTTTTTTCAGATCTACTGGGCGGTTTGGCTTAGGTCATTTGTTTTCGGACACCCCCTACTTATCTTCGGATTTCGTCATGGTGCCCCCGGTTGTCTCGTGGACAGGAGTCCCTCCCCCTGGCTCTGTGGACACGTCGGTGAGGAGTCGCGTCGTCAAGGTCACTTTTTCTGGGACGGACCGCTTCAGGGTTGAAAGATACATGATCAGTCGCCATATGAAGAGGAAGTTTGGTGAGAACTGTATTACGAGGATCAGCAAGCGGGACAGAGCAAACGAGTGGTTTGTTACTTTTGAGAAGAAGGAACATGCAGCTTTCATCCATTCTTACGAGCCAGTTATGCTTAAGGAGAACTTGTTTGCCACCTTTGTTTGTGTCGATCGTGTGCGATCAGTGCTTCGTGTCCACTGGCTCCCTGAAGCCTATGGCCAGGTGTTCTTAGCCAACCTATTCAAGGACTTTGGCAAGGTTGTTCATGTCAAGGAGGAGATGTATGACCACAAGGATGTGGCTGGCGTATCCCTCGGGACATACGAGGTTATTCTTGAACACAAGGATGAGGACGATAGGGACATACCGCATATTGTGAACGTGACAGTCGTGGAGGATAAGTTCCAGTTGCTAGTAACCATGTTTGGAAGAAAACCAATGTGCCTACGATGTCAGACTGTTGGACACACCAGGAAGGATTGCCCTTCCAACAGGAACAACTTTTCTGGGCCACCAAAATCCTATGCTGAGGCGGCAAACAAGACAACACCAGTGATTCAGGATGTAAGTGATGAGGAACTTGGTAGTGAATCTGAGGAGGAACCGATGGGAGAAGACATCACTGAGGACAAGGAGGAGGATATCACTGATACCCTGATCGAAGGAAAGGAGCTGTCAACTCAACCAGTGATGCCTGTAGACTCACAGTCTCAGACCCCCAAGGACGAGGAAGCTAAGCAATCTGTGTCTGTGATTGACTCTGTGGACTCGAAGGACGCTAAGGAGGATAAGGTTGTGAAACCAAGTGTTTCAAAGGACACAAAGACGTTGGAAAAGAGGAATGAGCAATCAGTGAAATTGATCTTGAAGTCTAAGGGTTCAGAGGACACTGGGACTGCAGCCAGTGAGAAAACTGTTCAATTTAAATCCTTGGACGAAGCTCAGGCTTATGTGGACTCTATCTATGGAGTAGGAGAAACTGACATTCGTAGTAAAGTTTACAATAGTGATAGGTTTACCCCCAAGCGGGGATCTACCGAGGTCCATTCAGGGACGGACTCCAAACGTAGAGGGTGGCCTTCTGGCCGCTCAGACAGTCACATGGACACTTCCACTTCAAGTACTAAGACTATGAACACCAGTGAAAAGTGGAGCAGTTGATTGATAAAGTGAAATGCTTGTGTTTTCTTAAGTGAATGTTTTCGTTTTTTCAAACGGATTATTGCCTTCTATTTTTTCAGAGTGAACTGTTCTTGTTGATACTTTGTTTTCCGTGCGGATTTTTGTGTTTGTTTAATAATTTCTGAGTGATTGTATTTCAAGGTGAACTGTGGTTAAAGTGTGATTGTTATTGTTGTTATGGTTGTGATTGAGTGTTTGTTTGTTTATGATTAAGGAATGTTTATATTTTGTGTGTATATATTCGCAGGATTTTAGACTCTGGTTTGTACTTTTGATAATATTTGTATATATTTTTTGGCTTAATGTGTTATATGGCTCTTTTGGCCTATAGTTTAATCGTCTTTTGTTTTTTGAAACAACATGGTAAAGGTATTTCAAAATTGTGTGTTATCTCGAATTGTGATAACTGTTTTTGGAAATTTAGACCCAGAGTTTATTTTGCCTTACTTATTTTTCAAGGTACAAGTATTGTAATGTACCTATGTTATTTATTTTCGATGGAGATTGCTTTATGATTATATCTTGTATATTTATCTCTCTAACTAAGTAATATTTAATTGTAAAGGAAGTTATCTCCATTATGTCTATGTAATTCCCCGTCCCCAATTTACTAGTAGCTGCATGTTGTAGTCTACTATAGGACCCAGGCATTATATCTTTTAATCATCCTTTTCATCATCATTCATCTTGTCCATTCACATATCATTGCTGTCCCTCATAATGCCTGGGGAGGATTGTAGTTAAGCCCTTATTCAAGCGAATAAACTTTATTCAAAAGAAAAAAAAAAAAAAAAGCAAGGTTGTGGGCCCGGGGCGAGACCTTTCCATTGCACCTCGGCTTGGTTGACCCCTGCGATCTTCCCAAATGTGGAAGACTCGGGTGCGCAATTTATAAGTGTGGGGGACTGCGTTCGCGCTCTCCCCTGGTTTTCAAACTAAAAAATAGAACTTTCAAATCTCTCTCCCCTCAAAATCTTCCATCTACATGTCACTCCATCTCTTGTGTCGGCCCTAATACAACTTTTCACATTCCCACTCTATGTGTTGTTTTTATTTCCAATCAACTCTTAAATAAACAATACAAAAATATGTTATTACACGTTTATTTACATCTCTCTTCATTAATGTTAATAACAAGTCGCAAACTTCTTTTTCAGGCTCCTCTATTGCATTCCAACATTATTCACAAGACTCCGACTGCTGCACACTCCGAGTTCAGCCTACTTCCGGCCGTGCGTATCTGACGTAGGGGAAACGTTTATGTCTGCAAATTAGAGTGTCCATTTGACGAATTAAGGGTTGTTAAACTTCACTTTTATGAAATATCTTTTCATCACAATGTTATAAACATGTTATAGAAGGTGTGGACGCTCGTGTTGTATTTTTTAGATTGCGCAATAATTAGCTTTGTTTATTTTGTCTTCTCTCACACCCATGCGAGTGAAAATTGCCGTTGAAAGGAGTCGAACCTTGCTCGGAGGAAAAGCATACTTACCTGGCACAGGCCCTAAATGAGCCGCGGTTGTTCAGAAGTATTGAGACAAATTCTTTTTTCAGATCTACAGGGAGGTTGCACTTGTGCTGTGTCTTCGGACGCCCCCTACACTTTCCAGGATGAGATCTGTTGTTGTTTGGAGTGGCCAGATCCCCAACGACTGTGTGGACCACTCAGTGAAGGACTGCGTAGTCAAGTTGACCTTCTCAGGACCTGACAGATTCACAGTGACCCGGTTCAATCTTTTTCCTTGGCTTGTTCGCAAGTGTGGACCAGAGAGTGTGATCAGACTTACAAAGAGGAACAGACCCCATGAGTGGTACGCCACCTTAGCCTCGGAGACACTTGCCAATCGACTCCATGAGCTAGAAGATGAAGACCTAACTGACAGACTGAGGGTGTCGTGTTCACTTGTAAACAGAGTAAGATCTAAGCTGCGTATTCACTGGCTCCCTGAGAGCTTTGGAACAGGGTTTCTGGAGAAGCTGTTTTCGGATTATGGAAAGGTCTTGTGGTGTTCAGAGGAGTCATCGGAGAATGAGTTTGACAGAGGGTGTATGTTGGGACAGTACGAGCTATTGCTCGAGTGTGAGAACGAGGCCCTAGACAACATCCCCCACCTTGTTCTAGTAGCCTTGTCGGAGAAACAGAACTTTCAGCTCCTAGTGACCATGGCAGGCAGGCCTCCACTCTGCCTGAAGTGTGAGGAGGTGGGACATACCCGTAGGGAGTGTGTGAACTCGAGGAGAAGCCATTTCAACGCAGAGGTTCCCCAAGTTCCGACTCGTCCTGCTCCTACCTCGACATCAGCTCCAAGGGCCAAGACAACATCAGTACAGACCAAGGCCCCTTCCTACGCTGAGGCACTGACAGGCAAGAAGGAAGAACAAGCAGCTAAGTTCGAGGACACTGTCCAAGATGCTGAGATGGAGGAGGACTTCCTGGACCCCCACGACTGGTCACAGGGCATGAAGGAGGGGAAGGAGATACAGTCCCAGGAGTTCCCTAAGGACAGCCAAGACAGCCAGCAGCCTCAGGAGGTCACCCTTACCTCGGACGATGATGGTCAGGGAACCTTTACCGAAGTGGTTGACAAGAAGACAAACAAGAGGACTCACTCTGTAGACAGGATGGCGACAGACCACAAGAAGAGGGATCAGGCCAGCACTGCAGCTGACACTTCTAACGAGTTCAGTGCCCATATAGTCATGGACGATGCGGAACCATGTTTACAGGTGGAGACTGTTACAGACCCAGTTTAATTCGCCAAACATGGAGGTGTTTGTATCCCAACGGCCCGTGCTTAGCCCCTCGACTGTGAGACTGGATTGTGACCCCGAACCCCGACTGCTTTGCCCCTGGACTCTGAGACTGGAATGTGATTTCAACAAGGGATTGTGTACTATATGTGTTGTGTCTTTCTGGACTGTGACTGGATTATATGTGCTTTCAGTTGGATTATATGTGTTTCTCTTGATTGGATTATACGTGCTTTCGTTTGGATTTACTGTGATCTCTATCGGATTATTTGTTTCTTCATACCTTGGATTATTGTGTTTTCATTTCGGATGTTTATTGGATTTCTCTGATTGTAAGTACGTTTTGTTTGATTCTCCAATTTTGTTGTGTATTTTTGAAATTGTATATAATATTGACAAAGTATTTTATATTGTTAAATATATATTTTAAGCTCCATGAGACCATATTTGTTTACCATATTTTTCCATATATCATACATAATGTTTAGCTACTCTACATTAAATTGCGCTGGCATAAGGACCGGGTCCAGAAGGAGAGTGTTGTGTGAAGAGTGGAAGAGAATGAAAGTTGATATTTTATTTTTGCAAGAGACGCATGTTGCTTGTGTGAAAGAGGGTCAGACTGTAGAGAGAGAGTTTGGATGCAAGGCCTTCTGGAGTTTCGGTACTGGTAATGCTAGAGGTGTAGGCATTTTATTAGCATCCCATTTAAATTATAATATTGTTAAATTTCATTATGATTTTGATGGTAGAATTTTTGTTTTAGATATTGATGTTTAATCTTCATTTTCGTTTAATCAATATATATGCTCCTGTTAATTACTCTAACCGCCTTGATTTTCTTTCAGCTTTAGATAATTATTTTGTAACAAGACGCCATGTTGTATTTGGGGGCGATTTTAATTTTGTAAATAATATTTCTTTGGACAAAGTTGGGGGAGATCCTAAAGGTGGCAAGGGTGGTTCCATCATCCTTAAAAAAATCATTCAAAATTATAATTTGATCGACCCTTTTCGGGCACTTTACCCAAATAAAGTAAATACAACATGGCGGAGTGGCAATATCTCTTGTAGATTAGATAGGTTTTACCTTTCTGCTGACTTAATGCTGATGGTAAAGAGTTGTGAGGTTAAGCCCTGTTCGATCTCGGATCACGATTATTGTGTTCTGACTTTTGAGCAGTTTGATGTCATCTCTTTGGGGCCTGGTTACTGGAAATTTAATAACTCCTTATTATCTGATAAAGCATTTTTATCACAATTTCGTGATTTTTGGGATGGTTTAAATGTAAACAATGCTTTATCTCTTTCGGACTGGGATGATCTAAAAGTTAAATTCAAGGAGTTTATTTCGGCTTATAGTAAAAGGGTGGCTATTAATAAAAATAAATTACTTTACCAGTTACAAAGGCGATACAGAGAATTGGTTGATGCAGAAGCCCAGAAACCTGGCGAGTATGCTGACCAAATTAAGGCAATCAAATCACAACTATATGATATTAATTTTGATAGGGCTAGGGGTAGTGTAATTCGCTCCAGAGTTCAAGTCTTGGAAAATAATGAACAACCTTCCAAATTTTTTATTCAATCGGAATTCAAAAACTCTGGAGATAAAACCATTCGGAACCTGGTAAATGGAAACGAAAGTTATAACTGTAATGATGATATCATCAACCATTGTAAAGATTTTTATGCAAATTTATATTCGGCTGAAGAAATTGATGTTTTTTTTATTGTTCGGAATTTATTGATGAATTACCTACTCTTGATAAAGCTTCGGCTGATAGTATAGAGGGCGCTGTAACAAAGGAGGAAGCTTTGGGGGCATTAAAGGGTATGGATAACAATAAATCTCCGGGGTTGGATGGGTTAAGTAAGGAATTTTATTTGGCTTTTTGGAATTTATTTGGTGATGTCTTAGTGCATCTCTTTAACTTGGCTTTGAGTCAAGATTCTTTAAGTAATTCTCAAAAATTGGGGTGTATCTCTCTCCTTTGTAAAGATAAGAATAATCCTCAGTTGTTACGAAATTGGCGCCCTATTAGTTTATTAAATGTAGATTATAAAATATTATCTAGGGTTTTAGAAGGTCGGCTGTCAACAGTTATTGCTGAGATCGTTCACCCTGATCAGACTTGTTCTATCAAGGGGAGGTCAATAGCAGACAATCTACATCTTCTTAGGAATGTTGTGGATTATGTAAAGCAGAAAGGTACCTCTGTGGCTTTCATTTGCCTCGATCAAGAGAAGGCTTTTGATCGGGTAAATCATGAATTTTTATTCGAAGCCCTACATAATTATGGTTTTGGAACCAATTTCATTAAATGGGTTAAGTTACTTTATACAAATATTTCTAGCAAGGTTTTAGTTAATGGGTTTTTTTCGGATATTTTCCCCGTGGATAGGAGCGTAAGGCAAGGCTGTAGCCTTAGCCCCTTATTATATGTTTTGGTTTTGGAACCTTTTCTAATTAAAATCAGGAGTGATAAGTTAATTAAGGGCATCAAAATTCCTGGGGTTAACGAGGAAGCAAAAATATCTGCCTATGCTGATGACGGGACAGGTATATGTGCGGATGAGTTGAGTGTGAGACGTTTGTTGAAAGTGAGTGAATGTTATTGTAGGGGGTCGGGGGCCCGTCTCAACATGGGTAAGACAAAAGCCATCGCTTTTGGCAAGTGGCGTGTTTCGGCGGATCATTCTTTTGGTATTTCATGGCCCGATTCATGTAAAATTCTTGGGGTGAAATTTGGCAATGATATAACTCCTGATGATAACTTGCACGAAATTCTTACAAAATTACACGGGGTTCTAAATTTTAAGTTTAGGGATAGGCATTTAACATTTTTTGGTAAATCTCTTATTGTTAAGGTGATGGCTATGTCTAAGCTTTGGTATGTTGCCTCTGTCTTGGACATGCCTAAGCCATATATAGATCTTGCCACTCGTATTAGTTTTGATTATTTCTGGGGTAGCCATTTATATGAGCCTTTAGCTCGCACTGTTTTGTATAACACTAAAGATTTTGGTGGTGTAAATTTTATTCATTTACCTTCACGTTTTCATGCCTTAAGGTTATATCATATCTATAAAGTAATTAACGGTTGTAATTCCAAATTTGTCCATTTTGCTATTTATTGGTTAGGTTTTAGCTTACGTAATGTCAATCCTAAATTTTCTTCTAATATGCTACTGCATTCTGCTGTCATGCCACCATTTTATAAAAATTGTTTAGCTTCATATAATTATTTCACTTCATTGTACTCTAACTTTAATTGGTACCAGCCTCTGAAGAGCTGTGATTTTTATGAAATGTTAATATCCAAAATATGTACTGCATCACCCATTGTTTTGTATTTTCCTAATGTTAATTTTCATGCTGCTTTTAAGCTGCTCGACAATTCTTTCATTGACCCCCATCTTCGTAATTTATCCTGGCGTTTAATTCATGACATTGTCCCCACAAACTTTAATTTATTCTGTAAACGCCATACCCTCATTAAATCTTGTACTTATTGTAATGGTATAGAATCTGTCGAGCATTTATTTTACAATTGTAATATGGTCTCAACTTTATGGAGCATCGTTAGAAATTGGGTTTTGGACTTGTCCTTTGGCTTAATTGATTTGAATCCAGAAATCATTCGGTTTAATTTGTTACATGGTGTTTCAGACCATTTCCGGAAAAATGTAATTTTGTACCTGGTGTGTTTGGCAAAGCATCAGATTTGGATTGATAGGTGTAATGTAAAGCATAAAAGGAAAGTAGTCACCAAGGAAAGTATGGTGACCATGTTTTTGGAAAGATTACGATTTCGAATCGTAGTGGACAAAGCCCGGTTGTCTGATGATTTATTTATTTCTTATTGGGTGCAACCCAAATTGTTCTGCACCTTTATAAATAATAAAGTGGAGTTTACCTTCTGAATCAATATTTGTACATCATGTCATTTTATCATCCACATTATATATATTTATCATTGCTTTAATTTTTAACAGAAGGTTACTCCACATGTCTCTGTAAATTCCCCTTCCTTTTTTCAACTGAACCATGATTGTTTCGGGCAGTTGTAGGACCCAGGCACTTTTATTTTAAACATCATCTACTTTTCATCATCATTTCATTTAATTGTATTTCTCCATTTAATCATCGCTGTCCTTCCCAAGTGCCTGGGGAGAAATGTGATAAGTCCTTCATTCATGTGAATAAACTTTATTCAAAAGAAAAAAAAAAAAAAAAAGCAAGGTTGTGGGCCCGGGGCGAGACCTTTCCATTGCACCTCGGCTTGGTTGACCCCTGCGATCTTCCCAAATGTGGAAGACTCGGGTGCGCAATTTATAAGTGTGGGGGACTGCGTTCGCGCTCTCCCCTGGTTTTCAAACTAAAAAATAGAACTTTCAAATCTCTCTCCCCTCAAAATCTTCCATCTACATGTCACTCCATCTCTTGTGTCGGCCCTAATACAACTTTTCACATTCCCACTCTATGTGTTGTTTTTATTTCCAATCAACTCTTAAATAAACAATACAAAAACATGTTATTACACGTTTATTTACATCTCTCTTCATTAATGTTAATAACAAGTCGCAAACTTCTTTTTCAGGCTCCTCTATTGCATTCCAACATTATTCACAAGACTCCGACTGCTGCACACTCCGAGTTCAGCCTACTTCCGGCCGTGCGTATCTGACGTAGGGGAAACGTTTATGTCTGCAAATTAGAGTGTCCATTTGACGAATTAAGGGTTGTTAAACTTCACTTTTATGAAATATCTTTTCATCACAATGTTATAAACATGTTATAGAAGGTGTGGACGCTCGTGTTGTATTTTTTAGAGTGCGCAATAATTAGCTTTGTTTATTTTGTCTTCTCTCACACCCATGCGAGTGAAAATTGCCGTTGAAAGGAGTCGAACCTTGCTCGGAGGAAAAGCATACTTACCTGGCACAGGCTCTACAATATGTGTTGTGTCTTTCTGGACTGTGACTGGATTATATGTGCTTTCAGTTGGATTATATGTGTTTCTCTTGATTGGATTATACGTGCTTTCGTTTGGAATTACTGTGATTTCTATCGGATTATTTGTTTCTTCATACCTTGGATTATTGTGTTTTCATTTTGGATGTTTATTGGATTTCTCTGATTGTAAGTACGTTTTGTTTGATTCTCCAATTTTGCTGTGTATTTTTGAAATTGTATATAATATTGACAAAGTATTATATATTGTTAATATATATTTTAAGCTCCATGAGACCATATTTGTTTACCATATTTTTCCATATATCATACATAATGTTTAGCTACTCTACATTAAATTGCGCTGGCATAAGGACCGGGTCCAGAAGGAGAGTGTTGTGTGAAGAGTGGAAGAGAATGAAAGTTGATATTTTATTTTTGCAAGAGACGCATGTTGCTTGTGTGAAAGAGGGTCAGACTGTAGAGAGAGAGTTTGGATGCAAGGCCTTCTGGAGTTTCGGTACTGGTAATGCTAGAGGTGTAGGCATTTTATTAGCATCTCATTTAAATTATAATATTGTTAAATTTCATTATGATTTTGATGGTAGAATTTTTGTTTTAGATATTGATATGTTTAATCTTCATTTTCGTTTAATCAATATATATGCTCCTGTTAATTACTCTAATCGCCTTGATTTCCTTTCAGCTTTAGATAATTATTTTGTAACAAGACGCCATGTTGTATTTGGGGGCGATTTTAATTTTGTAAATAATATTTCTTTGGACAAAGTTGGGGGGGATCCTAAAGGTGGTAAGGGTGGTTCCATCATCCTTAAAAAAATCATTCAAAATTATAATTTGATCGACCCTTTTCGGGCACTTTACCCAAATAAAGTCAATACAACATGGCGGAGTGGCAATATCTCTTGTAGATTAGATAGGTTTTACCTTTCTGCTGACTTAATGCCGATGGTAAAGAGTTGTGAGGTTAAGCCCTGTTCGATCTCGGATCACGATTATTGTGTTCTGACTTTTGAGCAGTTTGATGTCATCTCTGTGGGGCCTGGTTACTGGAAATTTAATAACTCCTTATTATCTGATAAAGCATTTTTATCACAATTTCGTGATTTTTGGGATGGTTTAAATGTAAACAATGCTTTATCTCTTTCGGACTGGGATGATCTAAAAGTTAAATTCAAGGAGTTTATTTCGGCTTATAGTAAAAGGGTGGCTATTAATAAAAATAAATTACTTTACCAGTTACAAAGGCGATACAGAGAATTGGTTGATGCAGAAGCCCAGAAACCTGGCGAGTATGCTGACCAAATTAAGGCAATCAAATCACAACTATATGATATTAATTTTGATAGGGCTAGGGGTAGTGTAATTCGCTCCAGAGTTCAAGTCTTGGAAAATAATGAACAACCTTCCAAATTTTTTATTCAATCGGAATTCAAAAACTCTGGAGATAAAACCATTCGGAACCTGGTAAATGGAAAAGAAAGTTATAACTGTAATGATGATATCATCAACCATTGTAAAGATTTTTATGCAAATTTATATTCGGCTGAAGAAATTGATGATTTTTATTGTTCGGAATTTATTGATGAATTACCTACTCTTGATAAAGCTTCGGCTGATAGTATAGAGGGCGCTGTAACAAAGGAGGAAGCTTTTGGGGCGTTAAAGGGTATGGATAACAATAAATCTCCGGGGTTGGATGGGTTAAGTAAGGAATTTTATTTGGCTTTTTGGAATTTATTTGGTGATGTCTTAGTGCATCTCTTTAACTTGACTTTGAGTCAAGATTCTTTAAGTAATTCTCAAAAATTGGGGTGTATTTCTCTCCTTTGTAAAGATAAAAATAATCCTCAGTTGTTACGTAATTGGCGCCCTATTAGTTTATTAAATGTAGATTATAAAATATTATCTAGGGTTTTAGAAGGTCGGCTGTCAATAGTTATTGCTGAGATCGTTCACCCTGATCAGACTTGTTCTATCAAGGGGAGGTCAATAGCAGACAATCTACATCTTCTTAGGAATGTTGTAGATTATGTAGAGCAGAAAGGTACCTCTGTGGCCTTCATTTGCCTCGATCAAGAGAAGGCTTTTGATCGGGTAAATCACGAATTTTTATTCAAGGCCCTACATAATTATGGTTTTGGAACCAATTTCATTAAATGGGTTAAGTTACTTTATACAAATATTTCTAGCAGGGTTTTAGTTAATGGGTATTTTTCTGACATTTTCCCCGTGGATAAGAGCGTAAGGCAAGGCTGTAGTCTTAGCCCTTTATTATATGTTTTGGTTTTGGAACCTTTTCTAATTAAAATCAGGAGTGATAAGTTAATTAAGGGCATCAAAATTCCTGGGGTAAACGAGGAAGCAAAAATATCTGCCTATGCTGATGACGGGACAGGTATATGTGCGGATGAGTTGAGTGTGAGACGTTTGTTGAAAGTGAGTGAATGTTATTGTAGGGGGTCGGGGGCCCGTCTCAACATGGGTAAGACAAAGGCCCTTGCTTTTGGCAAGTGGCGTGTTTCGGCGGATCATTCTTTTGGCATTTCATGGCCTGATTCATGTAAAATTCTTGGGGTGAAATTTGGCAATAATGTAACTCCCGATGATAACTGCCACGAAATTCTTACAAAATTACACGGGGTTCTAAATTTTAAGTTTAGGGAGAGACATTTAACATTGTTTGGTAAATCTCTTATTGTTAAGGTGATGGCTATGTCTAAGCTTTGGTATGTTGCCTCGGACTTGGACATGCCGAAGCCATATATATAGATCTTGCCACTCGTATTAGTTTTGATTATTTCTGGGGTAGCCATTTATATGAACCTTTAGCTCGCACTGTTTTGTATAACACTAAGGATTTTGGCGGTGTAAATTTTATTCATTTACCTTCACGTTTTTATGCTTTAAAGCTTTTCCATATCTATAAAGTAATTAATGGTTGTAATTCCAAATTTGTTCATTTTGCTATTTTTTGATTAGGTTTTAGCTCACGTAATGTCAATCCCAATTTTTCTTCTAATATGTTACTGCATTCTGCTGTCATGCCACCATTTTATAAAAACTGTTTAGCTTCATATAAATATTTCACTTCATTGTATTCTAACTTTAATTGGTACCGGCCTCTGAAGAGCTGCGATTTTTATGAAATGTTAATATCCAAAATATGTACTGCATCACCAATTGTTTTGTATTTTCCTAATGTTAATTTTCATGCTGCTTTTAAACTGCTCGACAATTCTTTCATTGACCCCCATCTTCGTAATTTATCCTGGCGTTTAATTCATGACACTGTCCCCACAAACTTTAATTTATTCTGTAAACGCCATACCCTCATTAAATCTTGTACCGTTTGTAATGGTATAGAATCTGTCGAGCATTTATTTTACAGTTGTAATATGGTCTCAACTTTATGGAGCATCGTTAGAAATTGGGTTTTGGACTTGTCCTTTGGCTTAATTGATTTGAATCCAGAAATCATTCGGTTTAATTTGTTGCATGGTGTTTCAGACCATTTCCGGAAAAATGTCATTTTGTACCTGGTGTGTTTGGCAAAGCATCAGATTTGGATTGATAGGTGTAATGTAAAACATAAAAGGAAAGTAGTCACCAAGGAAAGTATGGTGACCATGTTTTTGGAAAGATTACGATTTAGAATCATAGTGGACAAAGCCCGGTTGTCTGATGATTTATTTATTTCTTATTGGGTGCAACCCAAATTGTTCTGCACCTTTATAGATAATAAAGTGGAGTTTACCTTCTGATTCAATAAGTGTACATCATGTCTTTTTATCATCTACATTACATATAATCATCATTGCTTTTAAATTTTAACAGAAGGTTACTCCACATGTCTCTGTAAATTCCCCTTCCTTTTTTTCCAACTGAACCATGATTGTTTCGGGCAGTTGTAGTAGTAAACATCATCTACTTTTCATCATCATTTCATTTAATTGTATTTCTGCATTTAATCATCGCTGTCCTTTCCAAGTGCCTGGGGAGAAATGTGATAAGTCCTTCATTCATGAGAATAAACTTTATTCAAAAGAAAAAAAAAAGAAAAAAAAAAGCAAGGTTGTGGGCCCGGGGCGAGACCTTTCCATTGCACCTCGGCTTGGTTGACCCCTGCGATCTTCCCAAATGTGGAAGACTCGGGTGCGCAATTTATAAGTGTGGGGGACTGCGTTCGCGCTCTCCCCTGGTTTTCAAACTAAAAAATAGAACTTTCAAATCTCTCTCCCCTCAAAATCTTCCATCTACATGTCACTCCATCTCTTGTGTCGGCCCTAATAAAACTTTTCACATTCCCACTCTATGTGTTGTTTTTATTTCCAATCAACTCTTAAATAAACAATACAAAAACATGTTATTACAAGTTTATTTAGTTCTTTCTTCATAAGTGTGAATAACAAGTCGCAAACTTCTTTTTCAGGCTCCTCTATTTCATTCCAACATTATTCACAAGACTCCGACTGCTGCACACTCAGATTTCAGCCTACTTCCGGCCGTGCGTATCTGACGTAGGGGAAACGTTTATGTCTGCAAATTAGAGTGTCCATTT
The DNA here is from genome assembly GCA_916613615.1 of Steromphala cineraria. Lineage (NCBI taxonomy): Eukaryota > Metazoa > Mollusca > Gastropoda > Trochida > Trochidae > Steromphala > Steromphala cineraria. The sequence goes on from OU744723.1 coordinate 6,025,851, forward strand.
GACGAATAAAGGGTTCTTAAACTTCACTTTTATGCAATATCTTTTCATCACAATGTTATAAACATGTTATAGAAGGTGTGGACGCTCGTGTTGTATTTTTTAGCTCATCAGGACTGAAAGTCCAGATGGGCTTATGGCATGGCCCGTCGTCCGGCGTCCGTCCGTCCATCGTCCGTCGTCCGTCGTCCGTCCGTCGTTCGTCCGTAAACTTTTGACACTTTCGACTTCTTCTCATGAACCATACACATAAGAGAGCTGAAAGTTTGTGTACAAGTACCTTAGCATATGGAGATTCTAATTTGTAACTTTGTTGACCCTGTGACCCCAAATAGGGTCACAGGGGTCACAACCTTAAAAAACTATTTTCATCTTCTTCTCAAGTTCCGAAAGGTCTAGAGAGCTGAAATTATATGTGCAGACTCCTTGGCCAATGGGGATTCTAAATTGTAGATTTCGTGACCCCATGACCCCAAATAGGGTCACAGGGGTCACAACCTTAAAAAACTATTTTCATCTTCTTCTCAAGTTCCAAAAGGTCTAGAGAGCTGAAATTATATGTGCAGACTCCTTGGCCAATGGGGATTCTAAATTGTAGATTTCGTGACCCCATGACCCCAAATAGGGTCACAGGGGTCACAACCTTAAAAACTTTTTTCATCATAATCTTTAGCTCCTAAAGGTCTATTGAGCTGAAAGACTGCATGTAGACTCCTTGGCCAATTGGGATTCTAAACTGTAGGTTTTGTGACCCAATGACCCCAAATAGGGTCACAGGGGTCACAATCTTTAAAACCTATTTTTCTCCTTTAGATGACAGTCTATGGCAAATTTATTTCTCCTTGGATATTTTAGTGTTGACTTCTTTCACTGTCTGATATTGGCGATCTAGAAAGTGTTGAATAATAATACATTTGTTTTGTAATTTTTTTATAGGTTTTCTTGCAATAGGTAACATCAGTTTCATTTTTAGCTCATCTTGCCTGTATAAAGCAAACTTGATATGATGCCTGATGAGCTACAGAGCCAATGGCTCTATTTTTAGAGTACGCAATAATTAGCTTTGTTTATTTTGTTTTCTCTCACACCCATGCAAGTGAAAATTGCCGCTGAAAGGAGTCGAACCTTGCTCGGAGGAAAAGCATACTTACCTGGCACAGGCTCTAAATGAGCCGCTATGGGCAGAAGTATTGAGACGAATTCTTTTTTCAGATCTACAGGGAGGTTGCACTTGTGCTTTGTCTTCGGACGCCCCCTTCACCTTCCAGGATGAGATCTGTTGTTGTTTGGAGTGGCCAGATCCCCAACGACTGTGTGGACCACTCAGTGAAGGACTGCGTCGTCAAGTTCTCAGGACCTGACAGGTTTCAATCTTTTTTCCTTGGCTTGTTCGCAAGTGTTGACCAGACAGTGTGATCAGACTTACCAAACGGAACAGACTCCAAGAGTGGTACGCCACCTTAGCCTCGGAGACACTTGCCAACCAACTCCATGACCTGGAGGATGAAGACCTAACTGACAGACTGAGGGTGTCATGCTCGCTTGTAAACAGAGTGAGATCCAAGCTGCGCATCCACTGGCTCCCTGAGAGCTTTGGAACTGGGTTTCTGGAGAAGCTGCTTTCGGATTATGGAAAGGTCTTCTGATGTTCAGAGGAGTCATCGGAGAATGAGTTTGACAAGGGGTGTATGTTGGGACAGTACGAACTACTGCTCGAGTGTGAGAACGAGGCCCTGGACAACATCCCCCACCTTGTGCTAGTAGCCTTGTCGGAAAAACAGAACTCTCAGCTTCTAGTGACCATGGCAGGCAGGCCTCCACTCTGTCTGAAGTGTGAGGAGATGGGACATACCTGTAGGGAGTGTGTGAACTTTGAGGAGAAGCCACTTCAGCGCAGAGGTTCCCCAAGTTCCGACTCGTCCTGCTCCTACCTCAACATCAGCTCCAAAGCCCAAGGCAACATCAATACAGGCCGATGCCCCTTCTTATGCTGAGGCACTGAGAGGCAAGAAGGAAGAACAAGCAGCTAAGTTCGAGGACACTGTTCAAGATGCTGAGATGGAGGAGGACTTCCTGGACTCCAACGACTGGTCACAGGGCATGAAGGAGGGGAAGGAGATACAGTCCCAGGAGTTTCCTAAGGACAGCCAGGACAGCCAGCAACCTCAGGAGGTCACCCTTACCTCGGACGATGATGATCAGGGGACCATTACCGAAGTTGTGAACAAGAAGACGCATAAGAGGACTCACTCTGCAGACAGGACGGCGTCAGACCACAAGAAGAGGGATCAGGCCAGCACTGCAGCTGACACTTCTACCGAGTTCAGTGCCCATATAGTCATGGACGATGCGGAACCATGTTTACAGGTGGAGACTGTTACAGACCCAGTTTAATTCGCCAAACATGGAGGTGTTTGAATCCCAACGGCCCGTGCTTCGCCCCTCGACTGTGAGACTGGATTGTGACCCCGAACTCGACTGCTTTGCCCCTGGACTCTGAGACTGGAATGTGATTTCAACAATGGATTGTGTACTATATGTGTTGTGTCTTCCTGGACTGTGACTGGATTATATGTGCGTTCAGTTGGATTATATGTGTTTCTCTTGATTGGATTATATGTGCTTTCAGTTGGATTATATGTGTTTCTCTTGATTGGATTATATGTGCTTTCAGTTGGATTATATGTATTTCTCTTGATTGGATTATATGAAGACACTTTCTAATCAACTCAATGTCTGACAGACTGAAGGTGTCATGTTCGCTTGTGACCAGAGCGAGATCCAAGCTCAGCATCCACTGGCTCCCTGAGAGTTTTGGAGAAGCTTTTTTAAGACTATGGCAAGGTTTTGTGGTGCAGTGAGGAATCGTCAGAGAATATGAATTCGACAAGGGATGTATGCTTGGACAATATGAACTGTTGCTTAAGTGTGAGAACGATGCCCTGGACAATATCCCTCACCTTGTGTTAGTAGTTCTATCGGAGAAAAAGAACTTTCAGTTGTTGGTGACAATGGCAGGCAGGCCTCCACTCTGTCTGAAGTGTGAAGAGGCGGGACATACCCGTAGTTAAATAACACTTGTGACGTCATCCTATTGTTCTTTCGCTCCATTATTTTTCAGTAATGGAGCGTTGTATTTTACATAAAGTTTTTCACTTCAAATTTCCTTTTTTAAAAATATTTTAAGTTATGTTTTTGAAAAAGCATTCAGTTGAGTGTAATTTAAGTCGGTTAATATCCTCGTAACTCTCCATTCCTAAAAATTAATGAGCCTCGGGCCCTGGGATCCATTATTTTTTAGGAATGGAGAGTTACTCGGACATTAACCTATACAGAGTGTGTGAACTATAGGAGAAGCTACTTCAGCACGGACGTTACCCCAGTTTCGTCTCGTCCAGTTACTACCTCAACATCAGCTCCCAAGTTTACTACAAAGGCAGCGTCAGTACAGGCCAAGGCCCCTTCCTATGCTGAGGCACTGAGAGGAAAGAAGGAGGAACATGTAGCCACGTTTGAAGACACTGTCCATGATGCCGAGATGGAGGAGGATGACCTGGAGGACAATGACTGGTCACAGGGCATGAAGGAGGGGAAAGAACTGCAGTCTCAGGAGTTCCCTAAGGACAGCCAGGATAGCAAGCAACCTCACGAGGTCACGCTGACCTCAGACGATGATGGTCAAGGGACCTTTACAGTAGTGGGGAACAACAATACACACAAGAGGACTCACTCTGCAGAAAGGACGGTGACAGATCACAAGAAGAGAGAACAGAATGGGATGATCTAAATGATTAATTCAAAGAGTTTTTTTCGGCTTACAATAGATGGATGACAAAAATGACTTCATGCTATTACCATGAACTGTCCAAAGCCAACAAAGTCTTATTATTGTATGTATCTGTACATTTATGTAATCACCATCCATTCCAATTTACCACCAAATAGTATTCTTAGACCCCCCTTCATGCCTTTAGACCTTGCATTCTTTTAATAAAACTAGATGAGCGTTTGCGGGACACCGCAAAAGCAGAGCAGCCCTGAAACTTGGGGTTTCGCCTTGCCCTGTTCTGCCTTCTACAAGCCTCAGCATATTGGGCATTTTCTTATGGCCTTGACTTTTGACACTCAAGGTCACGCAATCAGTTTAGTTTATAAGTTTATTCACTTGAAGTATGTAGGCCATAGGCCCATGATACAGAATATATCGAATACATGTGTTACAAAAGTAATTCTCTCAATTGCATAGCTTTAACAATAAAAGTTGCTAATTGTTTTATCATAATTGGGTTACATGAAGACATTAAAGAGTAAAACTTAACTTTATTTGGGAATTGACAATATCTTTTCGGAATTAATTCATTCCTTAATTCATCATAACATTTGCATATTAATATAAAGTGATATTCGTCTTCTATATAATTACATTTACATACATTACATGTTCTCTCATTTCTAAGTTCCTTATTATGTCTACCAGTTTCTATTCTCAGATGACTAGAACAACATCTTAAGCGGGCCATTGCATATCGAAATTTGTCACAGGTTAAAGATGCTATGTACATTTCTGTTGAAAAACTGTGTTTATACATACAATATAAATAAGCTTTAGGACTATCTTGAACAGAAGAGTGCCAATCTTGTTCACAACATAATTTTAGTCTATTGAAAAACTCATTGACAAACAATGAAATACTACTAATACACTGCTGTTCCCAAACATAACCAAAACCGTGTGAACATAAAATATCTCTTACATTAGAAGCCCAATTAAGTTTACCATTGTTCAGGGCCTGCAGCTGCATATTATAACATTTCCTTACATATCTGTAATTAGGCATAGCTAAGATTTTACAATTCCAATTTACCACCAAATAGTATTCTTAGACCCCCCTTCATGCCTTTAGACCTTGCATTCTTTTAATAAAACTAGATGAGCGTTTGCGGGACACCGCAAAAGCAGAGCAGCCCTGAAACTTGGGGTTTCGCCTTGCCCTGTTCTGCCTTCTACAAGCCTCAGCATATTGGGCATTTTCTTATGGCCTTGACTTTTGACACTCAAGGTCACGCAATCAATAGATACATTTCATTGAATTTAACATTAATGTAACAAAATTTAAAATAATCAATTTTCTCAATATATGTTGACCTTGCTGTGACCTTGACCTTTGACCTTGAAAGTGAACATGTCATTGTAATTCCCAAGAGATGTAAACACTTATAGATGTTCATGAGTTCTGAAAAGCTTAATGGGATAAAGTTATATCCAAATTAGTTGCACATTGCAATAACACAAATCTCATGACCTTGACCTTTGACCTTCAAGGTTACAAATCAATGAACACTTTTCATTGAGCATAACAATCATCTATTGATTAAAAGTGTTCATAGTTAAAATAAAGCATTTTCGCAAAACCATGCTAAAGTAGTGGCCTTGACCTTGGACAGATTGTAGCGAAAACCTTTTGAAAATATTTTATTCTTCCAAGAATGATATATACCAAGTTAGAGCTTCATAGCACAAAAACTTTTCAAGTTATCGCATTTACAAGGAATTTTTTAGTGATTTTATAGCTCGTGAACTTGACCTTTGACCTTGAAAGTGAACATGTCAAAATCGTTCCCCCTAGGTATAAGCAGTAAGTTATAAATACAAGTTCTGGAAAGCTTAGTAGAAAAAAGTTATAACCATTAGTATGAGCGCGGCGGCGGCGGCGGAAACTGCACAAACACTGAAAGCAGCCCCGTGCTTTAGACTGGGCTGCTAACAAGGCTGTATCAAGCTTTCTTTTCATTCCAGGATAAGTATTCTTAAAGTCTTAGACACTACCCAGCTCCTAATTCCACCATAAAAGTTTTCATGGAGGATGAACCAACTAATAGCTGCATGGAACTACAACCAATACGTTGACCCACATTACTCTGTGTGGAACCAACCTGCAACTGATCAATGTGCCATGGTGAAATATAGATGGTAATTTAAATTATCAATTGCAGGTGTATCAGAGAACATCGACCTATACCTTCTGCACCTTGGCAAGCATGTTGCATGATTTCGTTTATTGATATGAAGCACTATTGTTCTACTAACGGTACCATGCTTCGATGGCTGAAATGTCATCTTCCTGTTGCTTGGTGAAGGAACATTGGCAGCAGTGGAAAATGACTTTCGCAAGATTATGTGTTCAAGGGTAGTTGATCACACCCTTGAGCGTGGCAAGTTCAGGATAGTGAGTGAGTTGGGGTCTAACGGGTTGTCACCAATTGTTTCAGCTAATTAACACGTGGATGTTGCCATCCAGAAGGGAGTCGACAGATCGGGGAGAAAGGTATTGAAAGGATGAGGAAAAGGACGGAAAGAGGGTCATAGTGGGAGATAGAAAGCAGGTTTCAGAACGACTCAAATAATCTGGCATAGGTCTCAGGTCACGGGAGCACACACAGCAAACATCACAATAAGGTGATGAGTCTACTGGTCAGCAAGACGAGTAAGAAGGCAATGTAAACACAAAATACAACACCTACAATATATATAGGCCTTATCTCTTGTCATGCAGAGCTCTGACCTGGTTAAGGATGGAAAAAGATAAATGGCCAAAGAGAAAATTGATTCATTATGGGGATGCTTCACCTTAAGTCTATCGACTGTTCAGCTGGCTTGCCACTAGACGTAGAGGTGTGAGTGAATGAGCTGTGATGTAACGTGCTGTCAGCAATACTCATTGATTCCGAGTATGAATCCTTTGCCATGTTGTATGTAGAAAGTGAGCGAGTTATTGTTTTACACCGCTTGGGCAATATTTTAGCCTTTAGCAGCTTGTACATGTAGAGACAACAATACAATACAATTTGTTATAAGCTATGCTACACTTCTAAGTCTTTGAGAGACAATACCATCGGGATAGTTTTTGTGGAAACTCAAAATGATGTAAGTTCAGCGTTGTTTTCATACAAACCCCAACCAATCGCGTACTACAAGTTAAAAGAACCTTTTCAAGATAAAGTTCACTCATTTGATCGTAAGTTACTGAAAAATATCAGCCGGTTGGTTTTCGATCAAGATTAATTCTTCTGATACTAATATTTGTCAACGTAATGAATGGATGAGCATTACAAGGATGTAGAACGTGTATGACATTTGATCAGCAGCTCCAAGTTTCCACCGCTGCCGCACATGATCAATTGGCTACAACCTTTTTCTACTAATAAGCTTATCAAGTTACGTATGCATATCCATTCTCTCCCCATAGAGGCAGATCAATTCAGGTTGATTTAACCTCTGTTATATTGCGCCGAGTTTGTGGTATGGAATGGGAGATGCCTGATTGGAGGCAATCAAAGTTAGTTGTGCAATCAGCGACGTTGTTCTTAAATCATCATCTTTGCTACTGAATCAAGGCAAAGGCATTGTGATATGAACCACCCTTTCCATGCGAGAAGCGTTATCATTTGATAAAGAAATTCAAGTGTAGTGTGATGAATTTTTTACGCTAGGGGAAACTGCGCTAGGGGAAACTGCCGGAACCCACGGATTTCAGCGTAATAGAACAGAGGCTAAATCAACTTGTTTTAATCTGCCTCTGTGGAGAGAGAATGATGCATATCATACTGCTCATACATAAATTTGTCCATGTTTACATTCAAGGCTAATACTACATAGCATAATATCGCTATAAAAAGCTTGTTAACACATTTTGGAATCACGCTATGAAGCTTTTATTTGGTACATATCATCTTTGGAGATTTTAAAAGGTCACGAATTGCAAAAACATGTGTTTCAACTATTTACACTTTAAATCATTACAATGGTTATTAAAAAACAAAAGTCGCAATTTATTTGGTGACCTTGAATGCCCATGGTCACGGTAATCATATATTGGTTATTGCAATGAACACCAAGTCTTCCAGAAGCTGCATTTATGTGTCTAAGTGCTTACTTACACCTCTGTGGAATTACTTGTTCACTTTCAAGTTCAAGGCCACGCTAAAACATGCCTTGTAAAAACGATAACTTGAGTGAGTGAGTTGGTGTTTAACGTGTTTTCAGCAATTTTGCAGCTATTAAACATGTTACCACCCAAAAGAGAGAAGACAGACAAAGGAAAAAGGACCAAAAGCATGAGGGAACAGATAAAGAAGAGATTTTAGAAGGACTTACATTTGGTCTGCTTCCACTCGTCGACCTGTCCAGCTCGGGCGACCCTACCAGGAGCATGTAAGCTCTAGCTGGCATAGATCTCTTGGTCGCCGAAGCAAACAAACCAACACACCACGATAAGGTCATGAGTCCAGTGGTGGTGATTACTTGAAAGGTGGTTAGTGCAATTAGGTCTTTTTTGGTAGATAGCATCCTTGGAGAAGTGAAATGATTTGAAAAGATTTCAAATGCAAACCCAAAAGACCAAGGTCAGAAATTATACATGGCTGAGCAAAAATGCTTTTTTCAACTAGTTACACATTTAATCATTACTTAGTTGTTAGACTATATATAAAGTGTTCAGTGACTGTGACCTTGAATGTCAAATTGCCATAAACGCCAATTTATGCATCACCCCTCAACGCTTATACCTCTCTAGAATTATTTGTATACATTAAAGACCAAAGGTCAGGGTCATTAGTAATAAAAATCCCTTGAAGAATCCTCTTACTTCATAACATCCAAATTTTAATGTGTAGTTTTCCCCTTATGACAACAATTATATTTGGCCAAATTTCAATAGTCTCAAAGTTTTCTAATTTTTTTGTTATTATTACACATTAGCGATTTTTAGTTCAATTAAATAGTCAATAAAATAGCAATTGTTATATCTGGAGAGGGCAATGCATCAAATTAATCAAAATAGTCCAACAGCACCCAGATTCAATTAACAAATTAGGGGGGTGCTTAATTAAGTTCTTTGTCTATATATACTGGATGAATTTGTCAACATCGACTTAGATGGCATCTTTATGAAATGATGTTATTACACCCGACCGTATTATGTCATGATCAGTTTCAGAAAGTTGCCAAAAACAATTCCTATCGTGACTAAGGTGATAAACCAGATTTCATTTTAGATTTCCGAATCTGAGACATTGTGTATACTGCACGTGCATCACACATTATAATTTTCTTTGCTCGTGCAAAGCGTGAATAATGCGTGTCAGGGAGGACTCGACATAGCGCTTTGATGAGCAGCTGAGAAACAAAGTGAGTGAGTTTGGGCGCAACGGGCTTTCAACGATATTGCAGTGATTAAACTGCTTGGTGACTGGACGTTGCCATCCAAAGATATTTAAGTGAAAGAAAGATGAGGGAAAGGGAACAACAGCATCTGCCCCCCTCCCCCCTCCCTTAATCCACAATTGAAATGATATTTAAGTAAAAAAAAATTGAGAGAAAGGGAACAACAGCATCTGCCCCCGCCCTGCCCATACGCCTTTGAGACCATGGAAGCGGGGTGCATGAAAGTTGTACAACTAGAGAGATGAGAGTCGCGGGGTACATTAGATAAAACGAGTCGATTGAAGGCCAATCAAAAACGAGTAATTTACTGCTAAGTAAGATAATAAATTTTATTCATCAGTTACTTAGTATTTCCCCTTTTCAGATTGTTTCGTCAATCCTATCCAACAAGACTGAAGAACTGTTCTGTAAAGGATACCATACAAGTATACCGTCCATTCGTGAAAACGAATGTACGAGCCGCGAAGTTGTGTACAACATTCAGCTTTGGTTTTGTGTGATAAACACTCCAGTTCAATTACACAACATACAATAACACAAAATACACGCTTCAATAAAATATTCCTTTGAGATGCCCAAATCTGGTAAACCAGTACATTCTTAATGCATGTGTAAACTGTTTAAACGTACGCGTCAGAACTACCGTGCCGGGACATTCTGAATGTACGCACGATCCAACTATTTAGCCAGTACATTCTTATTGCAAATGGTTCTGAAAGAAATGATCTGACATTCTGCCCGGTCATTTGGTTCTCGGAGGTAAAAAATGTCTGAGTATCCTCAATTTGAAGCATTTCATCAGACACAAGTCACACAGAAAGGGAAGAAATGTTTTGATACATGTGTATGACCAAGGCTAAATAATTTCATCGACTGACGACCGAATCTCATCTCAGGGTCATGGAAGCAACGGACGCTGTGGTTTGCTAACAAGTGAAACCACAATGACCTGTAGAAGACGGTAGATTTTGTTTCTCTACACTATCCTGATGGTAAACATTTTATGTTTTTTTTAGTAATGGTTCATGTTACAAGAAAGTGATTGTTTTTATTTTGGTTTCCATTTTAACAGTTTTTACTGTTTCAACATGTATTTAGGATTAAACTACATGAATGGTATTAATGGCTGTCGATGGAGGAAATCGTTAAGCGTCCGAAAACAGACTTTCAGAACTGATGTCCAGTGTGAGAGACGAACTAAAAGCTTCTATAACCGACGTAAAAACCGAAGTTACTGAACTGAAGACGAACGTCGATACTGTAGAAAACACGACGTAGCGGGACACGGTAAAGACATTTCACAACTTCGAAACTTCAGAAAATCCAATCTTCTTTGTTATGGTATCTCGAAAACACAGAGGAGGTTTTGAAGGATTTCTGTAGAGATAAACTTAAATTTTCTGCGGCCAGGGTAAACAATATCATGTTAAAAAATGCTCACCGACTCCGCCCTTCTGAAGCGACCAACATCATTGCTACATTTATCAAGATGTCTGACCGAAACGACATATTTGACGCGAATAAGCTCTTGAAAGGGACCGGGGAAAGTATCCAAACAGATATACCAGCACTTATGAAGAAGCGGAGGGCCATGAAGATCCGTGAAGATACGAAACTGTGGACAATAGTTCGCGTTGTGAGCACGGAGCTTGTCCTGAAGATGGAAGAACCACATAACCTTCTTCCACATGGAAGAAATATGACTGAAAGCTCTTTTACATAAACCGGAGTGATACTTTCCTTTAGACAATGAATATGAATGAAATCAATATAATCTGAAATGACTCATTAAATAACTAAGTTCTTTGCTTAAGAAATCACGATTTATATTATCAGCATAAACTGCTGAAAGTACATTTAATTTCAACGATTACATACAGTGTTACCTCAAAATAATATTTATATATCTCTTTGACTTTAACTAGTTGTACGTAGGCGGTATGCCTAAATGCACGTGCACCTCGTGAGCGGGAAAACGCCATGTGTTTGAGAACAGCCGATATACAGACACGGATACTACGGCATTTCTCTGATATGCACTGTATAATGTTTCATTTGTGTTATTTATTCATTAAGGAATTCAATATGGCTTTACCAGGAATGTGAATGACACTAAACCTGTAAGTATGTCACTTTAACGGAAATATTAAGGAAATAATTAAACGTTTAGAAACAGAAACCAATATCATTTGTGGAGACGTTAACCTAGTACAAGATCAACAGAATGATACTTTCAACTATAAACATATAAACAATCCAAATTCGAAGTAAATAGTTCAAGATATGATGGAGGAACTTAATCTGTTCGATCCATGGAGAGAAGCAAATATTGATTTGAAACGGTATACCTGGAGAAAACCCAAACCATTAAAACAGGCACGTTTAGATTTAGAAATTTAGAAAAATCAATTAAGTCAACAGCAATAACAACAAGCTACATATCTGATCACTCTATTGTTTTATTAGAACTAGAATTCACTAAATTAGACAGGGGGAAATTCATCAGACAAGGTGACCCGTTGTCGCCTTATATTGTCCTAATTTGTGCTGAAATACTTGCGCACACGTTACGAACTAATGAAAATATAAAAGGTATTGAAATGCTGGACCTTGAATATCTCCTTACTCAATTTGCTGACGATACGACAATAATTCTCGATGGAACTGAGAAATGTTTAAAAGCGACTATGGATACTCTGAATACATATGCATCTTTCTCTGGCTTAAAAATGAACATTGAAAAAACTGGACCAATGACAATATCTTGATTGACAACAAACCAGTCTTGTTAGACCAATATGTAAGATCAAATATACTTTTCATTAATGACTTTTTGAAAGATGATGGTTCATTCCTTGATTTAACTGAATTAAAAATATATACAATTTGAAAACAAACGTTTTAGAATTTACTGGATTGATTGATTTGCCATTTATTCCTGAAAAGTCTGAAAATACTGTTTACGGCAACCAAAGGATGTAAAGATTTTTTCATGAATCTGTCAAAATCATATTTGTCACATAACCGAGTCAGTAGTGAAATAAAATGGGAAATTGAGCTTGGATTAAATATAGATAAAGATGAGTGGAAGATATATAATTATATTCTTTTTAGGAGCACAATTAGTTTGAAGGTTTCAATACCGAATCATTCATAGAATATTAACAACAAATAAACGTGCTGCCATCTTTAGATTAAAGACGTCAGGACCCAGAGTCATTAGCTTGAGGGGACAGGCGAGATGTCAGTACCCAGAGTCATTAGCTTGAGGGACAGGCGAGATGTCAGTACCCAGAGTCATTAGCTTGAGGGAACAGGCGAGACGTCAGTACCCAGAGTCATAAGCTTGAGGGACAGGCGAGACGTCAGTACCCAGAGTCATTAGTTTGAGAGGACAGGCGAGACGTCAGGACCCAGAGTCATTAGCTTGAGGGGACAGGCGAGACGTCAGTACCCAGAGTCATTAGCTTGAGGGGACAGCCGAGACGTCAGGACCCAGAGTCATTAGCTTGAGGGGACAGGCGAGACGTCAGTACCCAGAGTCATTAGCTTGAGGGAACAGGCGAGACGTCAGGACCCAGAGTCATTAGCTTGAGGGAACAGGCGAGACGTCAGGACCCAGAGTCATTAGCTTGAGGGGACAGGTGAGACGTCAGGACCCAGAGTCATTAGCTTGAGGGAACAGGCGAGACGTCAGGACCCAGAGCCATTAGCTTGAGGAGACAGGCGAGACGTCAGGACCCAGAGTCATTAGCTTGAGGGGACAGGCGAGACGTCAGGACCCAGAGTCATTAGCTTGAGGGGACAGGCGAGACGTCAGTACCCAGAGTCATTAGCTTGAGGGGACAGCCGAGACGTCAGGACCCAGAGTCATTAGCTTGAGGGGACAGGCGAGACGTCAGGACCCAGAGTCATTAGCTTGAGGGAACAGGCGAGACGTCAGGACCCAGAGTCATTAGCTTGAGGGGACAGGCGAGACGTCAGGACCCAGAGTCATTAGCTTGAGGGAACAGGCGAGACGTCAGGACCCAGAGCCATTAGCTTGAGGAGACAGGCGAGACGTCAGGACCCAGAGTCATTAGCTTGAGGGAACAGGCGAAACGTCAGGACCCAGAGTCATTAGCTTGAGGGGACAGGCGAGACGTCAGGACCCAGAGTCATTAGCTTGAGGGAACAGGCGAGACGTCAGTACCCAGAGTCATTAGCTTGAGGGAACAGGCGAGACGTCAGGACCCAGAGTCATTAGCTTGAGGGGACAGGCGAGACGTCAGTACCCAGAGTCATTAGGCTATAAATAGACACTATGCAAGCAGTCATTCACTGGAAATTTTCAGACAGGTAATGTAGGTTACTTGCCTCCAATAGACACCATTCAAGGTGGATTTTATAACAGTAAGTCGCTGACAAAAATACAGTGAAATACAAAGAAGCGTTGTAAAATCTCTTTTAAAGGCCCATTCAGTTAGAGATTTACTTGATTGATGATTTTCTAAAAACGATCTAGGAACTTTAAGCATTAGCAGATAGTCATGAAACTTTCAGGACTGTGACATGTTTATCTTTACCTCTGTGAATTACATTAACACCATAAAGCGCTGAATCCGTTTGTCGTGGCTTGCGACTATATTTTAATTCCCCCGCAACAACGAAGTTGCGCGGGGTAATAAAATGTTTACCGTCCATCCGTCCGTCCGTTACACTTTGTGTCCGGCTCATAACTTTGTAACTAATCAACCATTTCAATTCAAATTTGTCATGGAAATGAAGAAACATGTAATAATATGTCATGAGTAACAATTTTGAAAAAATCTACATTTTGGAGAAAAAGTGGTATTCATATGAAATATTGTAGATATGATTAATGTTGATGATTCCATAATCAAATGCGTCATATATATTTCAAATCGTTGTTGAATCGAAACTAAATGAGGTGTTAGGTTTCTTTTGCCTGTCAGTTTATGTTCAGATTTTTTAATAAGATAGAATGACATGTGCTGACCTATTGTCAATCGTTCACAGATATGACAGACAGACAGGCAGATATTTTATTTCAGTCTCACCCCATAATTACAAAATAAAATACAGCGTCTTGGTAAAATTTGACACACTCCATGTATATTTACAAAGTAAATGCAATACAGTCAATATTATATGCATTGGGTAAAATAATTGCTAACGACCATAAAAATGAGACCTCCTTTTTTGTAAAATTAAGTAGCAGGTTTTGGCAGATAAAAAATACATTTCATGGCTGGATACTATAAAACACTCTTTTTCCACATCAGATAAAACATCAAAATTAAGACATGTGTTACGACAGACATTTAAAAGTTGACATCTTTCATCCTTTCTTTCTTTCATTTCATATAAAATCAGAACAATGTAAACAGAATCTTTCATTCACCGCCGTGCTATCATATCGTCCCGTTTCAATGCGAAAAGAGGCAGTACCACATCTAAAATTGGCAAGGGCTCGTCTGTAAGACCGAGGCATAAAACATGTCACATACAATTCACTATATGGAGAGTACTTAAATTACAATACAGTCTAAGTTTATTACCTCCCGTACCGTTAATGCTTGACGGCCGGCACACGTTCACGTGCTGTATCATGAACTTGGTATTGATTTGGGTTAAGTGTGTATTAGATATTTAATACAAATACATCTACTTTTTAATCTCATTGGATCGGCATTTACCACTTCTTTGACTAAAAGACATTACAAAAGCCTTGGAAATTCTAGTCACATATTCACATAGTACTTTTATGTTTTATTAGAGGAAGAGAGAGAGAGAGAGCGAAACGAAAAATTGTCTTGTCACGTGACTTTGTTTCGCTTGTTTTTATATAGCATAATCATAGATTAATTATTGAAACAAAAGGTTTATTTCGAAATAACATCATAGCGATAAGCTAGACAATGTTTTCTTCAGGAATCCAATCGCATTGTTTGAGTGTGATGTTGAACGTGAGAGCCGACAGCGGAAGTAAGGATTGTCTGAACACGGCAAATAAAAGGAACTCTCTTTCCGTTCATTGTTAATGTGGAAACAATTCACCATTGTTCTATAAATTAAATATATTGTGTGCTTCGATCACTTGACACAATACTTTGTCGGGATTGAGAACAATGAAAGCCGGAACTTACGTTACATATTGTTATGGTCGCTCAAGCTGAACGGGTTAATATAGAGAACATTTAGGTTTTTCAAACCCGACTTTACTACACCATTGCCTTTCTTTCCATTTACCACCGCCCTCATCCGCCTCATCGCTTTATTCCACCATTGCCTTTCTTTCAATTTACCGCCGCCCCACCCCCTCATCCCTTTATTCCACCATTGTTATGGTCGCTCAAGCTGAACGGGTTTATATAGAGAACATTTAAATTTAGGTTTTTCAAACCCGACTTTACTACACCATTGCCTTTCTTTCCATTTACCACCGCCCCCAACCGCCTCATCGCTTTATTCCACCATTGCCTTTCTTTCAATTTAACACCGGCCCCAACCCCTTCATTCCTCTATTCCACCATTGCTTTTCTTTCCATTTACCACCGCCCCACCGCCTCATCCCTTTATCCCACCATTGCCTTTCTTTCCATTTACGGCCGCGCCTAACCCCTTCATCCCTTTATCCCATCACTGCCTTTATTTCAATTTACCGCCGCGCCTAACCCCTTCATCCCTTTATTCCACCATTGCCTTTCTGTCCATTTACCGCCGCCCCACCGCCCCGTCCTTTTATTCCACCATTGCCTTTCTTTCAATTTACCGCCGCGCCTAACCCCTTTATCCCTTTAATCCACCAGTGCCTTTCTTTCCATTTACCGCCGCGCCTAACCCCTCATCCCTTTATCCCACCATTGCCTTTCTGTCCATTTACCGCCGCCCCAACCCCTTCATTCCTCTATTCCACCATTGCTTTTCTTTCCATTTAACGCAGCCCCAACCCCTTCATCCCTTTATCCCACCATTTCCTTTCTTTCAATTTACCGCCGCGCCTAACCCCTCATCCCTTTATTCCACCATTGCCTTTCTTTTCATTTAACGCCGCCCCAACCCCGAAATCCCTTTATTCCACCATTGCCTTTCTTTCCGTATAACATTTCATGAAATTCGGTCGATCCTTTAGGGCTGTAGAGGTGACACAAAATCGGTACAAATACACTCAGGGGCAAAAGAAAAGATACCATATAAAATGCATGATAGGTTAAGCTATGAGTGATATTTATGGCTGAAACAGGGTTAATTCATGTCTTCAACAGCTAACTGAACTAAGCTTTTAATTTCAAAGCTATATCTGTTAAAGATTTTGAAATACACGCCTTTGAAAAAACGCCGTTGAAAAATCTCCTTAACTAGACGAGAAAGGATATGAAAATGGCCCCTTTGCATGTTTTTAAACCAACTTACAAGCAAAATGCGTAAACAAATTAACTTCTTCCAGGGTTTATTATATTGATAACATCTTAAATTTATTAGATTTTTACATTTCATAATTTGTTTATCCCAATTCCAAAGATAATGACAAATAATAACATTGGAAAAGCTCTTTTGGGACCCCTCGTGTATTTGAACAGTCATACAATTATAATTATCATACTTTGATGTTTGAAATTGAGAGTACTTCTTCACAACTGATGTGCCTATCAGAAGATTTCGTAATCATATTATATTTACAACAGGATTTTGTTTTGTACTATTTTGAAAAGTTGCTATCGTTTCTTTTGCCCCTGAGTGTAATAATAAGAAGAATCCGAATAAAAACAATAGGTCTTCAGACTTTAATAACAGAAAACATTAAAATAAAGAGTCGTGGGGTTCCTTCATAACATGTCAGTTGTATATAGCAGGACATTGGCGCTACTTCCATGGACTAATATGTATATTATGTGTTGCACAAATAATCCTCCTGCTTTTAATTTCTATCTTATCAAGTTCGATTTTCGGACATATGTAGGGAGTCATATTGGCTATAATACTTTCTGTTTATTTCCCGATGTTTATCTAGGAAACGATTTCAAGCCGGTATTAACATTGCTGTGTAGATGTTTGCATGTTTAATATTTATATACATCTTTACAAAATAATGACACAATTTCTGGAATTTCAATCAGATATATACTAAATATACTGAACGAACTTAAACTTCTTCCTGCTGCAGGCCGCTAATAGAGCCAGCACTTTAATAACTAATTGACAGGTCATTGAAAGTTGACCCTTTGACATACACACGACCAACGTATGTGACGAAATTCCGTAAATGTTAACAAAGTTAATATTTTTCGAATCACAAATTAATAGCCTTTCTCGTGGTGAAAAATATAAGGATAAAGTTATCCGCTTTCAAGAAGTGACGAATTAAAAATATCGAACGTATTTTCAATAAGAAAAGCTACGTACAGGTGCGTGTTTTACTTACTAACAGCGAATTTACCTATCTTGTTGAAAGTGGCAAAGTTCGTTTCAAAGTGCTTTTAAAGTACTCAAGTGTTATATTATTCTGTTAGGAAAATAATATCCTATTACTCTTTGAAGTTCCGAAATAAAATCTTTCTCCATCATAAAACTTTAGGGAAAATAAGACTTTCTCGGCAAATGAAAACATCAAACGATCGATTTTTGAAAAACACTTGTAAAATTAACAGCGTAATTAACTTACGTTTTTCAGAATCTCATAATCCTCAAAAATTGAAAAAAAACATATGATCCAATTCCTTGTCAAGTACTAGTGCTGTTCCTAAACATTGCAAATATTCCTTAATAAAATACATCCCTATGAGTATCGCTTGTTTCAAAAGTCACATATGTGACGCTTCGCGCCCAATAATGGCATAACGGTATTTCAGCGATGTCAATGTCGTATTTTTTTCTCCATATTTCAAACGGTTCGGAGAGGAAAATAACAAGTCATATCAATAAATAGAATTAATCAAATCAACACAATTGCAATGTAGTTTTACCGCATTAGTCTAAAACAATGTTAATTGTCGTAATATGCATGCCGCAGCACTTAGTTTATCGACTACTCTTGACATTATTCGCATAATGTCAAATAGTCGTCATGAAGAACTTTCAAGAAAATGCCGTTTGCCAACAAAATATGAGTGAGCAATTTGACTGTTTTTATCTGTTTTTGATATGTATGAAATTGTTATTACATTTCTTGCTCAAATAATTATATAAGAATTAAACCGTAATCGTATTTGATTTTCAAGCGAGATGTGTATTTCCCCAACACGCTGACTCTGCCATTTGAACAAATCGAGCAAAGCGCGGTCTTGATCCCGGCGACTGTCGATGTTGCATCACTGGAATCGTTAATTTCATATTAGGTCGCCTAAATATGAAATTTTCGTACGATTAGGATTGTTCAGACATCCATGTCCACTATCAAGTTTAAATTTTGTTTGTAAATTGACTTAGTGTTCGTATTAACAATTTCGCAAAAAGTATTCGCGTTACTCAAATGGCACTGCCGTGTCGCTAATGAAGCCTTGGATGGGGGTTATCTCATAAAAAATGTTTAGCAGTAATAAACTAAATCCTGTTTTATAATCGAAAAAAATTCTAGAATTGTAAAACAAATTACATTTTAGACACCATACATGTTTTATTGTTGTTTAATGTTTCAGAATTATAATATAAATACGATTTGAAAATCTGTGTTACGTGATTGTCATGCAAATCACTATATCGCTTTGATATGTGCCCTGCCGTAGCGAAGACAATTTAAATCCGATTTAAAATGTATTTATAGTCGACAATTAAATTCCGTAAACCCTTTAACAGTCATTCGTAGAAATGTATTTCGTTTTTGGTTTTAAGTGGATAATTTACAGGATGACACTGCTCTCAAAATATCTCGATCTACACAGCATTGGCATCGGTCAACATTTTCGCGATCTTGCGAGATGTTACGACCTATTTTATCCGTGATTAGTGGCGATATCAATAAAAGATGGACGTATATTTGTATGAAAACGACAATATTCAATACTCGTATTTGGGACACAGAAAGGGAAATCGGTTACTTAGACTTTGGTGTAATTTTGAAAATGATTGATACGTTATTTGTAAAAACATCAACACGGAAGTAAATGGCATCGTTGAATAATGTGGAGATAAACCTAATTGTAGAAAATTATTAGATTATTCTGTGTTTTAGAAGGGGGGGGGAGCTAAATATGATAGAATCCAATGTGACGTCATTGTTAATATTTTACACCTTTGAAGCTCCAAGCAAAAACTTCAAAACAATCCAGCAGGCTGAAGGATAATACTTAGATGATATCAATTCAACCAGCAACGTCTTACCATGATAAAACAATAATTTTTCGTGAAAGCCACCACTGGATTCATTCCCTTATCGTGGTATGGTGGTTTGTGTACTTTGGCGACCCCGAGAGTTATGCCAGCTGGAGCATACATGCTCCTAGTAGGATAACCCAAGCTGGACAGGTCACCTGATAGAAGCCAGACCAAATGTGAGACCTTCTAAAACCTTTCTATTTATCAATTTGCCTTTCTTTCCCTCTTTTCACTCAATCAATCTTCATTTTGGTACTCAAAAGGCCGGAGGCCTATAGTATATGGCTTTATGGTTATACATAATTACAACAATCATGATAATATATGATTCTATAAACCGATACGTATAATATGTACATGGTCAGGTTTCCATTATTGCTAAGTGTTATCGTAAGTGTTAGCAGATTGGTAAACTTAAGCATATTTGGATCTATATAATATTTTTCTTTAATGTATTTCTTTCGGATGTTATTATAGCTAGGACATACAAATTAGAAATGATATTCATCTTTAATTTCATTTGAATTGCATAACTGACAGAATCTAGTGTCCAAAAGAAACGCTACCTATTTTTCAACGTCGTCCAAAACAAAATTCTATAATCTGACAATGTGGAATTTAAGTGCTTCTGACAGGCATATGTCTTGTGAACAGGTATGCACATTTTCATTATTCAGGAAAAGATACTTTTGATTTTGTATATCTTCAAACGCAAATTTCAAATTGAATTTTGCACAGAACTTTCGTCATTTCAGTATACGATTGGTAAAGTTTGGAATTTAGGTAAGAAAACACTATTGTCGATCTAATGCACTTTATTTGACAAACATTCATTGACGCGTCGTTGCTCCTGAACGTTTTAAAACAAGAAAAAGTGTCCAATTTCTCACTGCTATCTCGCCTAGTTAAGGAGATGCCAAATAAATGATTTTTATAAATGCGTGTTTCTCGCGAACATGAAAAGATAATGTTTCAAACTTTTGCATAGAAGTTAGTTGATTTCTGAAGAAATGATAAAACTATGTTTTAGTCGTATCAATCTGCAGTGGATTAAGTTATCTTGCGAATTATATGGTAGCGTTTCTTCTGGACACTTGTTTATATTCTGAATGTTGCGTATGATGTATAATGTTTATGGAAATAATATACTGTTTAAATCGGATATTTGGAAATACATATCTTTGAGGGAATGATTTTATTAATTTAACCTGTTTGAAATAAAAGTTGTTTAACATCGGTAACTCAATTTGTATGCCCATTTCTATCAAATAAAAGCATCATAATAATAGTATTTCTTTGGTAAACGATAAGAGGGCATACGGTTTTTGGAATACTTACTTTACTTGTAATTTTTTATTTGCATCATTGATGGTTTTTGTTATATTCAATGGAACGGCACTTAAAAAAGCTGAACGCTTGTTGTAGCAATATTATTACATGAATAGAAATATGTTTAAACCACATTGTTAATGCAGACACCATGTGAGGGATGGTCAGCCCAGAAAATATGGACAAAGAACTGCGATTATATGTCCCGAAAGTGTGTTTACCTAAAGTTGTAGCAAGGATAATCAGATTATACATTTTCGATGGTTTTGTTTCCACAAATGAAATTAAAATTATTATGTGTTTCACATGATTTGAAAATAATTGTATCTTCACAATAAATTGTGGTGGGTTTCATTTCTAAAGATTGAAGATAACACTTCAGGAAGAATAACAAATGATGTTCTGTCTCCTATCATAAAGTCCATGGACACCCTTACACCAAGCATTTGCTGCTTAGCACGGCTGGCAGTCAGCTGATATCCTGAACAGTCATATTGATATATAACTTCCCTAATCGTTGAGCATTTAAGGAGAGGGGTTTGGTTGCTGTTTGCTGTTACTTAGATGTATAGTGGATGACTCGTGGCTGATTGAACGACACAACCTCCGAATATTTGTCATTCTGTTTATAATGTAATGACGTTTTGTCTGTCGCAATGCTCCTGAGGTCAACAACCAGCACAATGGTAGGTCCCTTGTTATTCCAATGTTAGATATTGTCAGTCATTTTAGCTTTTGATCTTTTTATTTCGCTCACTATGTATGCTAGACAAATACAAGCTAATTACTCGTGTCTTAAGGGTAAAGTTGATATTTCACGTGTGGCGCAATTTCATCAACTTTACCCATGGCACTCGATGAAATAAACCTGGTATTTAGAAAACTATGTTAATTAGTCTATTAATTATATGATTTTTAATGAGATGTGCAATAGAAATTATTGGGAAACTGAAACGTTAACTCAGCCGCCCCTACCTTTTGTCACACAGCTGAAAGTAGTTCCGACACCTTGCCAGTGACGATATAATATATACACAAAGAACTTAATTAAGCACCGCCCATTTTGTAAAATGAAATTGGGAGTTTATTTAATATTGTGATATGTTTGATGTATTGACAACTCTAGATATAACAATTGCCGTTTTATGTACTATTTAATTGACGTAAAAATCCTTATAATACAAAATAATTGAAAATATGAGAAAAAATGTGAGACCACTGAAATTTTGCAAAATATAAGTATTGTCTTTGGTGAGAAACTACGCATGAAACCTTGGATTTTTTCAATCAAAAATAACATTTTTGATCCCTAGTTGACCTTCAATTAGAGAAACCTTTTTTTATCATGCACGATAAAAGCCTAGCAGGACATTGAATGTTCAGTACTTTTTTCAACCATAATAGAGAAAATTTCGAAATTTTTCAAATCTGTGAGTAAATTTGAGATTCTTTGAGTTGGACTTGTGGGTCAAACACTTCTTCTCCCTTTAGATAAGCCATTATCTTAAAGAGTCGCAAGTCTTTTCTTAGGGAAGCTTTTTGAAATTTGATATTTGATAATTTTGTGATTTTGAAGGCTCATACTGCTCTAACGACGAACATTTCCTAAGAGGTCCTTACTGAAAATTATCAATTCAGTCAAGAGGATAATCCTTATCATATTGCAGCAAAATATATTTACTTTCATTTTCAGTTATAAGTAAACTTGGATTTTCAAAAATACAAAGTCGGGGGAAATAAGTTATCAAGAGACAGTGAATCGTAAATTGAGTGAAGTTTTCATTTCTACATTGCTAAATGATCATTCTATCGAAAAACCCTAATTGTTTTTCTGGAACTTTGTATGGTTTATTAGCAGAAGCTTTTTTCTGAAAACATAGGGGGGTGCTTAACTAAGTTATTTGTGTATATATCACAGTGAAAACATGATATATCGTCACTGTTGCCTAATAGCGAGTTTATTTCGCTGATAAAACCCAGTATTTAATTGCTTTTCACATAATGAATCAACTCATCCTCTACTAGGGCTTTCTAGACTCAGTATAGGAGTGAAACGGATAATATTGTGAGACTATCTTCTGAGCATGTATAATGATCTGTTTCAACCTAGCGGCAAGCTTGGATAAAGGGGCAAGGGATCCGCTTAACTGAACAAGTATACGAACATGTAACGAATTTGCAAGGTTGCATACCGCCCTTGGAGTATTCGTCCTTTATGCTTTTTGAAAGTCGATATATCAGGTTTTCTGCTCGTGCCGTATATATTGAGAATAGGTTCTATCTTATACTGTGCTACGTAGATTTGATACCTGCCGCTCATATTCGTTCATGTCATCAACAGGCATCAAGTCTAAGTTTGAATCACAATATATTAAACTGGCGCTGTACCAAAATTGATACTCGAATGGTGTTGATTTATGTAGCTCATTTGCGTTTCAGATCTCCTGTTTACTGCTTCTGATAGTTTGTAGTGGTCTACAACTACCTAGCGTATTGATGGATTGTCTCCCTTGTTCCTGTCACCCCGACCTGCTTTATGGAGGAACAGAGGCCAACTGCTCTTACCTGGGACTGAGACGTGTGTCACTACCGGATCCTGGTAATGTCACAACACTTCTGTTTGATTATGGCAATGTCATAAGGCTGACCATTTCGGATTTTCAAGGAATGACTAACCTCCGTCACCTTAGTATGAGGGGTAACGCAATGACATCAATAGAAGAAGCCCCTAAAGCGGTCTTCACAAGCCTGGAATATCTCGATCTTTCGCGGAACTTGGACCTTGGACTTCCTCAAATTGTAAAGATAACCTCCTGGCTCAGGAGGGGCACTTTGAAAACACTTTTCCTTGATTTTATAACAACTCTGAATTCAATGATAGTTCCTCTGGATGGCTTGTATTGCAGTTTTTTACAACATACCGCTTTGAAAGAACTTCATTTTGATGGGAACGCATTTACTTACGTCGGGAAATCTTGTTTTTCATATTGGCCAAAAACTCTTGAAATATTAACAACCAGCTATACCATACTTGGCGATTTTGATGGTGCTAACCTTACAGGCTTTTTCGATTTTAAGCATTTGAGAGTAGTCGATGTTACTGGTTATACAACATGGCTTCCCGGTCAAGGACATTTTCGACCTTGGCACCAAACAGACATTCCCTCTTTAATACCTATTATGCCTTCACTTGAAGTGGTGAGACTTGGACAGAACCTACTGACAATTCAGGTAAATGCCTTGACCCTTCTCCCTATTAAAAACAATCTAACAACAATTGATGTCAGTCAGAATCGAATATCATCACTCATTGGGCCTTTTATTGGGTTTGATAATGTTGAATACGTTGACGTGTCACAGAATATGGTAGCTCAACTCGGAAAGACTTTGTTCCCGGATTCCAATAAATTGAAGTCTTTCAATCTCTCCAACAACGATCTTGGGCACTGGTTATTTGAAGACGCAGGTTCAGAAACATTTCAACAACTTCACAATTTAGAGGTTTTGGACATCTCTAACAACGGAATTACAACCCTACCAAAGAGAATGTTCGACACGTTGGTTAACCTTCGCTTCCTTAACATCAGTGGTAACTATCTGACAAATTTTGACATTGAAATCAGCAGATTACAAAATCTGACCGAACTGAATTTGCAAAACAATAAACTAGACAAACTTCCACACGGGATTATTGAACAGCTGAATTTACTCCCACGTGTGATGATAATTATGGACGGTAACCCTTTGATCTGTTCCTGTGACACGTTGGATTTCCTCGAGTGGATGCAAGACAACAAGCATATAAAGCCCATGGACACTAAGACATGAAGGTTGACAAACGGGCGTGATATTGAACTACAGCATCTGGATAAAATCTTGTCAAGTTTACAAAAGAGTTGTAAGTCTGATCTTGTGTTGGTTGCTTCTTCAGTATCAGGTGGAGTCGCACTGCTTGTCCTAGTTGCCGTCTTCATAGGATACCGATACAGATGGAAGCTCAGGTATCTGATTCATGTCGGCAGAAAAAAGTACTTTCTTTTGAATGATCAAGACGACTTTGACAATTTTGAATATGATGCCTTCATTTCATATGCTGATAATGATCGTGCATTTGTCATGGGCGAAATGCGTGTTGAGCTTGAAGACAAATCGGGATTGAAGGTTTGCATCCATCACAGGGATTTCACTCCTGGAGACATCATCACAGAAAATATTCTCAACGCAATCCAGAAGAGCAGGAAGACCGTCATTGTGTTGTCTCCCGAGTTCCTGAAGAGTGAATGGTGCGTCCATGAGTTCCACATGGCCAGACAGGACGGAATCTCTCGGAAATTGAACAACATCGTGGTGATTCTACTGGAGGAAGTTGATATGAAGCAGCTCCCGAAGGATCTGGCACTAATGATGAAAACAAACAGCTACCTGGAGTACAACACAGACGCACATGGAGAGGAGGTGTTTTGGAGTAATCTAACAGAGGGAATCAAAACCTTGAAGCGATTGGATTGAAAATAACTATCCTGCTTATAGGTTCGGCAAACTGACTATGGTGCTCCGATCCAAATGTTTTCAAAGAATGGAACTTCGTTCATTATCTAAAGAAAACAATTTTTTACCCAATTTGCACAATTTGTATTAGCACAACTTATTATAACTTCAGACTCTTCCATTCAATGGCCTCGCACGCAAACCCGCTTTAATGTATTCATTAAAATAGTTCATTATCACTTCACACGCATTTTGTTATTTATGAACAATTACATAACATTATCTTTGATACCACAAGACCTTCATCCCGATGATAAAACTGTTACATATCTGAACACTCCATTAGCCTAAACCCCTAAAGTGGTGATGTCACAGTACTGTAAGTTCATTTTCTTTATGACATCATATCCATAACCTTGTGATATATTACTATACATGTATGTTCAAGTCGTTCTAGCATTGTGAAGTATTTGTCTTTTTGACATCATAGCATGTTGAAGTAATTTTATTTATGACGTATTAACATAGTGACGTTTCTCCTGATATATAGAGGTTATCATGAGAGTGTGTTTTGGGATCGTAAATATCCTCCCTTAGTTATAAACATTGTATTTTGCGAGTCTTGGCGAGCATAATACATCTATTTTTATTGCTATTATATGATGTTAATGATACGGAAACACACGAGGTTAATAATTTCTTTATCATATAATGTCATTTTGAAATAAAAGGATTTAAACGAAAATATGATACCTTCTAAAACTATGTTTGACCTAGATTTCGCAGAGTAATTCCTTTCACAATAAACGAAGGTGAAGGTCATATTGTCGGCGATGTACAGTTGTGAACAGTCTAGAAATATTCCTTCATGAAATGATTTTTTTCACAGTGATAGAAACGTATACCCTTCAATCTATGAACATTTTCAGTCTGATTTCCAATGCACGAGTAAACATTGTATTTTTTAATAAACAAAATGTGTAAGAACCAGTTGTCAACGTCGCTACAACAGGGGAAGTAACTCTAACTGCATTTTGAAAAGCTGCATTGTCATTGATGTTACGCCAGTTACGGTATCCTTAGACTAAATGTCGACTATTTGCGAAGGTGAGGTTGTTGCGTTTGTAACTACGCTACTAGATAATCTGTACTATCACTAGAATATGATTTGTTTATGCGGATACGTTGGTAACCGACACGACCAAAGCGATCTAGGCCTATGTTATGCACGAAAATTGAAGCACCTATTTTTTCGATAGCCGATATTGTTAGCTGCATATCGTTTTATTTTTAAACGCACAATGAAAACAACTTGAAATGCTCGAAATGCTGGAAAGTTACCCTCTTTTGTTCACATGGCTGTTCCGGCACCTGACCAGTGACGATATAATATATCGTCACTGGTCACAGTGTAAAATATCATATATCATCACTGTTGCCTGATAGACAGTTTATTTCACTGATAAAACCCAGTATTTCATCGCTGATCATATAATAAATAGAGGTTATCATGAGAGTGTGTTTTGGGATCGTAAATATCCTCCCTTATAGGAATAAACATTGTATTTTGCGAGTCTTGGCGAGCTAAATACATAGTGTTTATCCCAGTCTGAATCGACTGTGATTTGAGGACAAAAAGTG
The DNA here is from genome assembly GCA_916613615.1 of Steromphala cineraria. Classification (NCBI taxonomy): domain Eukaryota; kingdom Metazoa; phylum Mollusca; class Gastropoda; order Trochida; family Trochidae; genus Steromphala; species Steromphala cineraria. The sequence continues at coordinate 6,052,843 of OU744723.1, forward strand.
TAAAAATATTATCTCTAGCAGGGTTCGAACCTCACCCAGCCGGGCTTTCCCCTCATTCACAGTCTGAAGGCACCCCTTTTACCCGCATGTTCTGACGCAAGCTCATCTAGCCAATCGAAAGGGGTGCAGTAAAAGCTTCGATATCATGCAGGGGCAGGTAACTCCAGTGTACCATTCGTTATACATAATCGCCGCTCGAACTAACGTTCTTTCATCTAATGTAACACACGTGGAGAGTCTGTCCCAATTAGGGGCAAGAGTTGCTTCCCTTCGGCTAAGATACAATGACAGATTGCGTTGAATAACGAACATTAACGGAGCACTACACCGGAAGATATTTATATTTTATATCTTTTATGTATTATATATTCCAATCCAAACTAAACATGCCTAACGAAAAGACCACTAGAATGGATAAATGAAGTGTTCCAACATGAGACTTGGCTTTCTCTTGTACCTGTGAGTAAAATTGTTTGGTCGGTTTCATTCAACCCGCGATGGCAGAGTTTTGACACAGATTGGTCACACACATGACTAAAAAAAACATACTGTTTTGTTGTAATTTATTATATTAAAGTCTATGCAATGTCTTATTTCTATTTTGATGACTTTCCGCTTCACTAAGGAAGTTTAAAATGTTAACGCTTGTGACGTCATCGGAATTTTCAAAAAGAAGTTCCGACCTTGACCTTTGAAGTTTGCATCAATATCCGTATATGACCCTTAGCCACGCCCGTCATTTATTTCTGATCGACAGACAGGGTACAGCCAGTATATTCACACGAGCGTAGCACCTTTATACAGACTTTACCCCGCATCGAGATGAGAGATAAGGGATATTACACTAAAAACAAAATATACTCTGTTTTTTTTATGCCTCTGTGATCGTAAATGTGATAATTTACATCGAAAACCTCATAACTCGAGAGTTGATTGTAACAATGACCTCATCCCCTCTGTGGTGTCTTCACTGGATAGAAATACCGATATCAAACTCACTGGTGAGAACGCTTTTTCTCGAGTTGACAACCATCAGTCTCTCACCGATTAGCATTAGTAAAATGAAAAACATGCATGATGCATGTCATTGACAGAAGCCAATTTTTATGCCCCCGAATCGGAGATTCCAGGGGTATATTGTTTTTCACCTGTCCGGCTGTCCGTTTGTCCACAAAAACTTTAACCTTGGTCATAACTTTTGATTGGTCAGAGCTAGGTCTTTGATACTTGACATATGGATCCCTTGTGATGAGACCTTTCGGATGACACCATGACTTTTGACCTTGTGACCTTTACCTTGACACAGCGAGCAGGATGCATACGGGGGCATTCGTGTTTCACAAACACATGTTGTTAATTTCTTCTAAACGATGTAGGTGACGATGACTGACATCGTTAGAATTGTGCTAGTAATGTGATGAGTGTAATTATATACTCAGAAACATATGTTAAGCGTCATTTATTTAAATTGAGTATATGTATATTTTCAACAATTGTAAAATTCTTCTAAACGATATCTCCTAGTAGATTGCTTTATCTTTTTTGATAAATGTAATTATAAACTCGGAACCCCTTAGTTAAGTTCATTTTGACGTTAGTAGTAGTCACGTGGTATAGAAGTTATTATATTCTGTTGAAAAACTGTGCATAAACATATCTATAGCTAGTACGAAGCGTAAAATTTAAATCAGAATGAAATTACTATTTTATATGCAAACATATACATCTCGTAGCGGCCGCAGTCTGAGTAAAATCGACTGTGATTCAAAGAAAAAAGTGTAAAATATCATTTCTAGTGGGGTTCGAACTTTAACCAGCCCGGCTTTCCTCTCATTCACAGCCTGAAGACACCCCTAGTACCCGCATGTTCTGACGCAAGCTCATCTAGCCAATCGCAAGGCGGGCGGTAAACTCTTTCGATAATATGCTAAGGGCAGGTGACTCCAGTGTACCATTTGTTATACAAACTTGACGCTAAACGATTTTTAAAAACGAGGATTTGAGTGGATAGTTCACGACTGGGTTTGTCTGCGCTGAACTGGTCATGGGAACTTGCGATAGAGTTTGGTGCATTCAGACCGAGACGGAGAGGATATATCGAGTGTTTCGAACCCCGATAGAGACACTATTGTATTCCTTGGAGCTCGGTCGATTTCAATTAGACTGGTAGCGGTCGCTTTCCCTCTTACAACATGGTTTGTCGTCGACGATTTCACACCTAGAAAACGCTCACATGCTATCACATGAATAACCTCTATATCTTAACAAACGTCTTTACTGAAACCTCAAATTTCGGAAGCATACAACAACAAAGGACATACTAAAGAATCAATATCTAAAAGAAAAGTTTAAAGAAAGGCCTTTGATTGACAAAATTTTCCTAACAAAACGACCTCATATATCTTTTTATCTTTGCACACCGATAACAGTAACAGAAATGAGAACAACATTATCAGCAAACAACAATACAATTATTCCAATAATTCCGGGTTCATTTGAATACCATGAACAATTTGACAAGAATATTACTTATGAACTCTGTGACGTGTTCAACGGAATACTTCGAATGTTTTAAACATGTTTATTTCACAATATACATATACATATACATTGTGAAAGGGATTGGCCAACAAGCTCACAGCGCTTATGTTAAGGCCTCTCCCTTGAACTTATAATGGATACATACTTGATACAAAGAGGTGATCATGCGAGTGTGTTTGGGATCGTAAATATCCTGCATTAGGAAAAAACATTGTATTTTGCTAAATACATAGTGTTTATTCCTAATGCAGGATATTTACGATCCCAAAAAACACGAGCACGATAACTTTTTTTCATACGATGTCATTTTAAAATTCAATTCGAAAAAATGCCTGATAATACTATTTTAATAGTTGACGTTGTTTTAAGATTCGCGCATTGATATTTACACATGAATAGAGCAATGACTCTGACGGTGAATTGACAAAATATAATTCCTCCTCATATAGGCCTTTTATTGCGTTAGAGTTATTTTGTCGCGGCTCCAAAGTTTTGAAATTTTATTTAAAATCTTTAAAATTCGATGATTTTAAAAATTAGACACATTTTAAATGGTCTTTGGCGGGAGCTTGCGTTGAAACAACGATCAATGAACATTGATGGCCGGAGAGCTAAACTAGATGAAAGTCTGTGGATTTCCAAATCCAAACTAAACAATATTAAAGCAAAGAACACCGAAGATGGGTAAATGAAGTGTTTGAACATGAGATTTGAACTGCCTTTGGTACCTGTGAGTAAAATTGTTCTGTCGGTTTCATTCAACCCGTGATGACAGTGTTTTGGCACAACTAAGTCATGCAAATGGCTAATTATCCATGTAGTGTTGTTTTTATTTCTTAGATCAACGTCTATGCAATATATCATTCATATTACTATTTAAAGGCATTCAAAATGTTAACGCTTGTGACGTCATCAGAATTTTCAAAAGAAGTTCCGACCTTGACCTTTGAAATTTGCATCGGTATCCGTATATGACCCTTAGCCACGCCCAACGGATACCGAAAATATCCGTTGGCTTTATTATGCCGAGAACACAATCTATTGTATGATAAATACAAGTCCCAAATATATAATATTATTCATAAATTTTAAACATGGTAAGACATAAATGACCAACAAAGTAATATCCAGAAGTGTCATTGTGATAGCAAGGCATGTTGTTTTGAAAAGTTTCCATGATGAAATCATGTACAGATTTTATGATATGTTGATTAATAGTCGATGACCTTTGATTGTTACCATAAAGGATTGATTGCAAGTCATATCATTTTACATAGAAATATTTTTTGTCGAAAATCATTATATAACGGGCACGTAAAAAAGAAATGAACACAATCTCTGAATTATAACCACATGAGCAAGAAGTAGAACTAGATACCGTATTTCCTCCAATAGGGGCCGGGCCTCTAATAGCGGCCGGGGGGTAAAGGTACCTAAACGTGAATAAGAGCCGGGCCTCGAATAGGGGCCGGGTCTAGTCATAATTATTCCCTTCTGTATATTCGACTTAAATATTGCTCCCTTTAACTACAACGCTTGTTTCAAACATTAGAATACAGGTCTCAAGTTGACTTTGAAAAACCTGTTTTCATAATAAGGACCGGGCCTCTAATAAGGGCCGGGGTGTAATACCCCCTAAATGTTAATAAGGGCCCGGGCCCCTATTAGAGGAAATACGGTATATGTCTAACCTTGGCGAAGTCTGCAATGAATTATTTGGGCAAATCTTTGTTCAAAATTTGAGTCAAAGTAGTATTTTTTTTAAATGTTAATGTTCATTTTTTTTAAGTTGCCGATTGAATCACTTAGTATTTGATCTTCTGTTAAGGAATTCCATTCTCTTACAGCAGATGGTAAGAATAATGCCGAATGTCTAACGGTATTACACCGAATGGTTTGTACACAGTTTAGGTTTCTAAGGTTGTAAGGGTTATAATCAGAGACGCTGTTTGGAACTAAGTTTGAAGATAAGATGGGGATAATGTATGGAACATTTTGTAGAACAAACACAATTTCTGTCTTCTACGCTTTTCACTAAGTGGGGTAAAGTTTGTTTCCTGGTTTAATTTAGTGTGGCTTGTTACCCTTACCAGCTCCACATATTGATCTCAATGCATCTAAGTGGAGATTGTTTTAAAGTTTTGCTTCGTGCATAGTACAGTTGTCCCATATATTTGAACAGTGATCAAAAAAAGGAAGAATAAAAGATTTATATAATATTTCAAGGCTCTTTCTATTCAGTCGATATTTTATACTTCTTAAACAGTTTATCCTTGGCCCCACTCTGCCGATTATCTCATTGATATGAGGGACCACTGACATAAGACTTAACAGAACTGACGACCCACGACTGTCTTGGTGTTTTATACACGTTCATAACAATTGACACCATATACATTAACAACATCTGCCCGGCCTATACAGACCTATAAGACACATAAGCATCGCATGAGCAAATAATTATTCATAATAACTGAAGCGACGACAGCAGTTTGTTTACTCCGGTTCACTTCATTTGCATACTTAAAGGTCACGTGACCGGAAGCCGTGGGCAAACCGACGAAGACAGTAATAGACAAATGAAGCAGTCCCATTGTTAAACCGGCAAACAGCTGTTTCCTCTGGTTGTAGACATAGAAGCTAGCAAAAGATCATACTCCGTGGAATTTATTATATCTATGATATTATATTACACATATTAAACGTTTTCATGTCGTATTCTAAACCGAAAAGCATGAGCGTAAAATCATCGTACAAAAAGATCTCCTTAGTAGTTTTTTATTTAATTCTTAAGATGAAGTTTTGTTTGAATAAACTGTTTAAAACTTAATGTTGGCATAACAAAATTATTTATCGACATAAAATTCATATTGTATGTACAAATCAGTAAATGTGCCTATTCAATTTACATATTCAAAACATTGTGAACATGAAAGATATTTGACAGGGGCAATTCTATATTTTAACCCTTTCTATATAAAGCAATAATCTAACCATATTAACCATACACTAATTATCTAATTCAAATTTCTGCAATTATATGGTAATGTGCCAAAACCATATGCATCACATTTCTGTTAGGAAATTAAAAAACTCGAAACACCATATACACTGTAAGTACTTATGTGTATCTTGTTGTCTCAAGCCACGCGTTAGTGCGAAATCGAATAACTCGAAAACTTTAGACTGGATTCTTTTTATTTCTGCAAATTGCTACATCACCATGAGAGAAAGGCTCCCATAGAGGTTCATTACCTTGACCTTCCTTTCAAGATCAAAACGAGACTTTGACATTTTACCCTTGTTGGTTGGATATCTCAAGAATAATTCACTGGATTCTCTCATAGCCTACATATAGCACCTTTTTGGGAAGACGCCGGGCCCAGTCGATTATGGTAACTTTCACATTAAAGAGACACAGGTCGAGTATGTTGATAGGATCACATATGTCAAATTTTGAAATCGATGTTATTACATCGGGAACCACTTACTGTTACTGAAAATAACAAGTTAAATGTCAATCAGTACATTTGAGCGAAAATACGGCCATTCAAAGTCGGGGTTTTGATCGAAAACCGGACAATGTGGCTGGAGTGGCGCGCGCAAATTCGCCAAACGTAATTTTGTAACCTTGTCATAAGCTGACAGGAAGATATATTCGATAGTGTTTATTAGGTATTGTAACTTATAGGTAGATTAATTGGATGCATAATTTCGAATATTAAACGTATTTGAGATGGGTTTTTTTATTTTTCGTAGAAAATAATTATTTATTTGATTTTAAACTTGACAGAGTTCTGTCTGTTTTCCCAGCAGCTTTCCAAGGGGGGTAACTCCTCCATGACTATTTCCCTTATTAATGTTATAAGCGGCTGTTGTTTATTTGTGACGCAAGGGGCCGTAGTTAAGGCGCCATTTTATGACTTTCTGCCAAACGGGCAATGTTGCAAGTAGCGCAATAATGGATGAATTTGATTTCGGTGAGTGGAGTAAAGCCGCAGGTCTACGGGAAACTACCCTACAAACATTATCATCCGAAGAACTTGTTGATAAGGAGTCACTTTTACGGTTATCTCGTGATGACATTCATGAACTGAAACTGTCAATCGGCCAGCGTAACGCTGTCATCGCCGCCATTAATCAACTGAAAAGCAGTAGTCCTAAGAACGATAATGCACCGCCGATAACTACGAAAGATTTAGCAAATGACTGTGATCTAAATCAGCTTGTGAAAGAGTTGTCAGACATTCATCTCAAAGATTATGTAATGTCGCCGGAAACAGACGGGAAAGCGGGTCAGGATGTTTCAACGGCTAAAGGTGAGAAACTGTACTTGATACCCGATTTTGTGACAAAGCCAAGGTCTTCAAACCAACATACAGAAACTCAGCTAATAGGTAGCGAAGACACTCAGTTTTTAATAAGATCCAAATCAAAACCTCTTCCTGAGCAGGTTAGTCTAGCTCAATGGGTGTCGGCCCAGGCACGGATCCTAAAACGACTGCTGGAGGATGGTAAGACTGATGTGTGTCAGATTAAATCATACCTTGACTATACTGCTCAAATTGGTGACCTCGCTCAGACCTACACTGTTCCATCAGTTATGCTGATGGATGAAGCACATCGTAAGCGCCAACATGCTGAACACATTAGATGGGACCAAGTTGCCTTCCATGACATGTTCTATCATCTTGAGAAACGTGTTCAGTCTCAGAATCCCGTAAGTTCACCACAAACACAAGTGGAAAACCAAGGCCAACAGATGAAATGGGGAGACAGATCTGTGTTAACTATCAACATCCCAGTGGTTGTAAGTTCCCTAACTGCAGGTTCTCACACACATGCATAGTGCCAGGCTGCAAAGAGAAGCATCCACAATACCTACACAAACAGGATTTCGAGATGCCACCTCGTTTTCGTGACAAATAATGTGATAGACAGCCCTTTGGGACGCCATCTGTCTCATTGGGAAAGTGAACTGTGTGATGATCCTGATGCCGAATTTATCATTAATGATATTTCAGATGGTTTTGATATTCTAGATGACAGTGTTAAGCTTAAGAGCACCTTCTGTGCTAATTATAAATCTGCTACAGCAGATGATGTGAGAGTTTTAGTGGAAGAACAGATTTGTGAGGAGATAGGGAAAGGTAATTATGTACCCTGTACTTTAAAACCTACTATAGTCAGTGGCTTAGGAGCAATTCAGAAAAGTGCATCAAAAGTTAGACTTATTCATGACTGTAGCAGGCCTTATGGTAAGGGTTTGAATTCATATGCGACAACCACCCCTTTTTCTTATCAGACAATTGATGATGCTTTGCGTCTCCTGCCGCCTAACGGCTACCTTGCAAAGGTTGATCTTAAAAATGCATATCGTGTAGTGCCTGTGCACCCAAGATGTTACGAAGCGACAGGATTGCAGTGGTTCTTTAAGGGATCAGAGAAACCTACATATTTGTATGACACCAGATTACCATTTGGTGCAGCAAAGAGTCCTCAAATATTTAATAAACTCTCGAAAGCAGTTACAAGAATGATGAAACGCAGAGGATTTCTGGTAATTGCATATATGGATGACTTTTTGGTTATATCCCAAAACAAAAGTGAATGTGTAGACGGTTTTAACACACTCCTAGATTTGCTTAGAAAACTTGGTTTTCAAATTAACTTTGATAAGGTTGTGGAACCTTGCCAAGAACTTATATTTCTTGGAATATTGATAAACAGTCAAAAACGTACACTCTCCCTTCCTAGTGATAAACTGGATAAACTAAGGGCTGATTTGGATCATTGGGTTTGTAAAAGAAAAACAACAAAAAGGGAGTTACAAAGCTTAACAGGGAAGTTGAACTGGGCAGCGCAAGTGGTCTATGGAGGGCGAACTTTTCTTAGACGTCTCATTGATTTATCAAATACTCTCAAACACCCATCTCATCATACACGATTAAAGTCTGAAGCGCGGATGGACATTCAGTGGTGGAGAAATTTTTGTGAGCAGTTTAAAGTCCCATTATCAGAATTTTAGTAATATAGATAATTTTTTAAGTATTTTTAACGTATTCTCTGAATATTCAGAAATCCATAAGTACAACCAAACCTGAAATCAGATTATTATTCGTGAAATAAGAATTAAAAAATCGAAACGGCTTTCCCGAACCGGCAGGTTGCTATAAATAGAAAGGGGCGTCTTTTTTGCAATGTCGCGCAAAGGTTTGTGGGAAGTGAACACGTGACGCAACTTTGCAGGCGATTTTACTTATCAATAAATTAAATACTTTCAAATACATTGATATCATTTGCATGTTTCGTCCATTTTGCAAGGCGGGAACAAATTAAGTTCATATGCCTTAGCCATTATCAATACGGGAATCTTTCGAATTTGCATAAATAAGTTGTAAGGCATAATATAATAGTCAGAAGGACGCAAATTTTGTTTTGTTCGCAGATTAAGACTTCCTTATATGTAGGCAGGTTTATGGTAAAAAATATTCAGCCTCTTGAACATCATTTTTCTTTATTTTTATGAATTATACTCGCCTTATTTTGGTTAGTTCATAACCAAAACTACTTTCTTAGAAAATAATTGAAATAATAACGATCGGGTGTAATCTTTGTATTGATCGTTTAGTCAAAATTACCGATACATGTTTTCTGTAAAATTGGTGAAATGACAGCAAGTAATTAAGATAATGCAGATGTTTGAAATTTGTACCTAAGTGTCTGTAGCCAGTCGGAGCGCAGCGTAATACACGCAGGGAACCTGAATGGCCATGATTTCGATAAACAGGAAATGAGGTGAATTCTACGCATGAAACAGTGATGTCACTGATTGTGGGGTCGTTTAAGGCTACGGCAAGTTTTTGAGGGTGGTGTACTTCAAAATTAAAGTTAGGTACTTTCCCGTTTATCAAATAATCTGATTTTGGTATCAAACATTTCCTGAAAGATTTTTCTACCCGTCTATGTGCTCCTGTGCCACAATTTTTCGGAAGGCTTAGCTGGATATGCAAGTCTGAATAAGGGACTTTAATGGAACGGTGCAGTTTGTGCAAACAAGCTCTGTGCCCATGCATGAATTCTCTACAGACGCATGTGTAGAAGGTGGCGCAGCATTCTTTTATGAAGATTGGATCTATAGCAATTGGAAAACTGACTTCCCTCAGATGGAAAATGAGCACATTAATCTTAAGGAGCTGTTTATGGTATATCTAGCAGCAAAACAGTGGTGTACTAAGTGGAAAGACAAACGCATTGTTGTTTATACAGACAATGTATGCGCAAAAGCCTACATAAACAAAGGAACCTGTAAAAACTTGACAGTCATGGGTTGGTTAAGAGATTTATTTTGGATGTCGGCGACCTACAACTTTAGGTTAATTAACAGCTAAGTTTATTCCAGGCAAACATAATACTGCAGCAGATGCACTTAGTCGGTTACATGATGTTACATATTTTGCTAAGGCACTCAGCTTCATACATTCATCATTGGTATTCTGTGCTAAATGTGATACAAAAATTTGTACTGTGAACTGCAAATACCACATGAGTGAGGAATCATTCTTGTACTTGCAGGACCAGTGGTGGACGCCCAGTGGTCTCTTCTCAAATCTGAACTGCAACGTTACAAAGGGTCTGCATATGCCGAGTCGACCAAGCGGACCTATGCAGCGATGAGGACAGCTTACCTGAGGTTTTGTCTTTACTTTGGCGTACCACCAGTCCCTGCTTCACGTGTTCAAGTGATGTTGTACAGTGTATTTCTGGCTCGCAGCCTGAAGCCATCCAGTATTAATGGATATTTGAATGTGGTTCGTCTGATGCACATGGAAATGGGATTAGAAAATCCACTTGACAACTGGGAGTATAGACTTCTATTGAAAGGTATTCTTCGACTTAAAGGTGTACCACCGAAGCAGAAACTCCCAGTAACCTTGAAGATTCTCCTAGAGATACATACTTGTCTAAACATGCACCTGTCCTTGGATAAAGCCTTCTGGTGTGCATGCCTTGTTGCATTTTTCTGTTTTTTTGCGCAAGTCTACTTTGTTACCAGAGTCGACAACAAAAGCCTCAAATTGCCTGTGTATGTGCGATGTGTCTTGGGGCAATGATTGTGCATACATGTTGATTCGTCATACCAAAACTATCCAATTTGGTCAGCGCCAGTTACGTCTACCTCTCTCTAGCATTGATGGATCCGTCCTTTGCCCAGTCAGGGCACTCAAGGTGATGTTAGACCAGTTCCCTCCTACCATGATCACGTCGGAAACCCCATTGTTCAGCTATACAGATGAAACACAGAACAATAGTTTTATCACTTACACATTGTTTGTGAACTTGCTGAAAAAGTACTTAAGGCAGTGTGGTTACAACCCAGACAACTACAGTGGTCATTCCTTTCGACGTGGTGGTTGTACATACGCATTCTCTATTGGACTTCCCCCAGCTTTGATCAAACTGCGAGGTGACTGGCGCTCAAATGCCTACGAACGATACATTGTTCTTGAAAATACCGTCCATGATAAGGTTGCACAGGCTCTAAGCCTGGCAGCATTAAATGTTGCTTAATGTTTCAAATAATTCCAGTTCATGTTTTGACTGATTGCCAATATGTTTTATCTCCTGTGTATTTCTCATCTTTGGGGGTTTGGAGGAATTTCCATTGCATTTTTGCCTTAGTGCCAAACAATTTACATTGTCAAGTTTTCAAAAAATAAACTTGACCTTATTCCCCCAAAGATGAGTTGTTATTTTATGCATTTCTGATTATCCAGTGTTGGAGAGTTTAAGTAGAAAATAATTATTTATTTGATTTTAAACTTGACAGAGTTCTGTCTGTTTTCCCAGCAGCTTTCCAAGGGGGTTAACTCCTCCATGACTATTTCCCTTATTAATGTTATAAGCGGCTGTTGTTTATTTGTGACGCAAGGGGCCGTAGTTAAGGTGCCATTTTATGACTTTCTGCCAAACGGGCAATGTTGCCCCGCCCACCTCACCGAAAACCGGACAATGTGGCTGGAGTGGCGCGCGCAAATTCGCCAAACGTAATTTTGTAACCTTGTCATAAGCTGACAGGAAGATATATTCGATAGTGTTTATTAGGTATTGTAACTTATAGGTAGATTAATTGGATGCATAATTTCGAATATTAAACGTATTTGAGATGGGGTTTTTTATTTTTCCATAAAATCAAGCATTTTAGAGATATTATGCATAAATGGATATATTTGCAAGTCCAGTGATAAGATATGAACTTCAGTCAGCATATTAGATATTTTGTCGCTTATCAAAACCAAATAAAATTTGAAGAAAGATACTCTGTGTCACTTAAATATCACGGTCGCAGCGACACTTTAAATTTCCGCATTGAAAACGGCTTATTAAGATGTCACCTTTGTCAAAAATACTTGTTTAGTTTACGACCATGTGAAATCACTGGTTCAATTTGTTCGCTTTCTATATGGATTGCGATTTCTCGCAAAAGGGGTAGATGAGGCAGGCCATACAACGTTCAGCTGGCGTTTGTCAACAGACCGAGGTTGTAGACAAGAAGAGTTCAAACTTAGTTGTCAAATCAGCGACGCTGTTCAAAAGTCGTCTTTTTGGCTAATGAATCACGACAAAGGCCTTGTGAAGGGAACCACCAAGCGTTTTCATTGGCTGAAATGTTTTCAATGGTCGGTAGTGCACAGTTATGCCACGAGGTAACGCTGCCGGAAACCAGTGATTTGATCTTTGAAGTACTGACGCTGACATTTCAAGAAGCGACCGTAATCGGAAGGGATGACCTTGCCAGATCTACAATCGAATGCCGACTTGACCCTGATTCCGAGGTCATGTTTCCATATAAAATTGAACTTTGATTGCTAATGTTGTGGAGGTATCTCTGATTGATATTGTTTCTCGGACCATTTAATCATAAACAAATAAACATTGTTTTACTTTGATCTCGATTTTTTTTATTTTGGAGAAAAATACTCTTAAATCGCAATTTATATTGACATCATCAGTCGGTAACATGTAATTGGACGGCAGAAACGTAGTTGCGGATGCAATCGCTTTCATGTGCAATGTTTCACAACAGTGTCGAATAAAATATTATTGTTTCACAACTGTATCTCCAAGGAGGGTGTAATGAATTTATAGTATTGTTATGTGTTGCTTAATAACTCTATTTTCAAACATAAATAGAGATCCACCGATTTGTTCCTAAGCGATGCTACAGTCACGTGAAGAATGTATGAAGATTGATCAAAATGCTAAAATACTTCTGAGCACCTCTTTTGTGACATCTCTATGTTGAAAGATGATACGTCGCCAAGTGTATGTTCTATCTGCTTGAGTGTATGTCTAACACGCCAGGTATTGGTGACTTTTGCAGGGCCTTGGTCATATTACGATTTTCTCTGGATAATGAAATCGACATTCGAAGTTCAAGATTTTGTTTGAAAACTACGAATGGTAGATATCACATTTCGTTACAGATTGTTCGTTTTATTTCTTGATGAGAGCATATAGAGATGGCAGTGGCAATTTAGGGGATCTTTAAGGCTCTTAACTCCTTGCATACCAGCTGGCTCTGCACAATTTCATTGAAAGCGATAAATAGGACAAATCTAATATCGAAGATTTTATTACAGAAATACAACATAGCTATATTTTTTAGAAGTTAAAAGCATTGAATATACAAGAACCTACTAAAATCTATTTAAAAGATACATAATTACATGTATGTACCTCTTAACAGTTTGGTGGATTGAGTGCAATGTGGATGAAATGCCTTGCCCAGAGACACAACACAGAATGAAACCATGGTCACAACGTTCAGCCATGGGATTCCTTTCTCTTACAAAAAATGAATAAAAAGTGTTCACACAAAAATAGCAGCCAATGGATTTTATGTGAATCTCTATGATTTATTCTCTGACTATGGATGATAGGCTTGTATAACGAGATTTTGGAACTTTCAAAATAACACACTAAGCATTAACGTACAATTATCAGTAAAAAAATAAAATATAGAATTATATAAAAAGCCTTTTTAAGCCTATGAAAAAAGTAATTGATTTTTGTTTTTGGCCCGTGTTAGTTTGTTGACATGTGATCAGAACGGAACGATTCTTCCTGTAGGCTAGAAACCAAATTAAAACATAAACTACAGGAATATAACTTTCTGTTCACTTAGGCCCTCGAAACAAACCATGCTCGCGGTGGTATAAACTTTACTGTTTTAGTTTTCTAATAATATGGAAAATTTGTTCTAATCGTTTATAACAAAATGTTGAAAAAGAAAACAAATCCGGCGATGCTCTATGGAGACCAGAGTTTCTTCTGTGTGCCTTATGGATTTGAATCGAGACTTTTAGATGAAAAGCACAATTGAGATTAGTCATAAATGAAGTACAACAAAAGTAACCATTACATTATTACATAGGGATATTCAAAGCAGACTGCCGTAAAATAATTGGGGAAATAATTGTCAATCCATGAATTACATGTTCATACAAGGCATTATTATCTAATTCTGACATGTTGACTATAAACAAATCCGTAATCAAGAAGACAAGGAGTTTATGGATGATCAACTTCTTTATTGTAAAAAGTAGCGATGCTTCGGTGTGGAACCTGGTACTTGAAAAGGGTTTGAAGATCTATACGGAAACGTTGCTACTTTCTACAAAAACGAAATTGATCAACCATAAATCTCCTTATGAACTTAATAATTCCAGTATTTAAAATGTCTCTCAAACAAGAAATTCGTAATGCATGTTCCAGGTTTGCCACACAGGTTTCACACAGACGAATCAGTTTAGCGGTATGCCAGGCGCGCAAAATCACTGTCACCACTTTACAGTTAAAACATTGCGGGAGCACATCAGATGGTTTAGTAATGCAAATATTTTATTTGAAAGGGACTTAACAAAACATCGGACAATTTGTAATTTGTAATTACGTGATAGTTTTTCCTCGGGTTTTGCAGTTAACCAATTGTAGTAGTTATTACAAAGATGAGATACTTTTTACTCCCATCGCTTCAAGGTTTTTATTCCCTCTGTCAGACTTGTCCAGACTTCCTCCCCATGTGCGTCTGTGCTGAACTCCAGGTAGCTGTTTGTTGTCATCATATGTGCAAGATCCTTTGGTAGCTGTTTCATATCAACTTCCTCCAGTAGAATCACCACGATGTTGTTCAATTTCCGAGAGATTCCGGACTCTCGGGCCATTTGGTATTCAAAGATGCACCACTCACTCTGCAGGAACTCGGGAGTCAACACAATGACGGTCTTCTTGCTGTTATTGATTGCATCGAGTATGTTTTCTGCGATGGAATTTCCGGGGGTGAAATCTCTGTGATGAATGCAAACCTTTAATCCGGATTTGTCTTCAAGTTCAACACGCATTTTGTTATGGACAAATGTGCAATCGTTATCAGCGTATGAAATGAAGGCATCATATTCGAAATTGAGGTCTTCATTATTCAAAGGAAGGTACCTATTCCTGCCAACATAGTAGAGATACCTGAGCTTCCATCTGTATCGGTATCCTATGAAGACGGCAACAAGGACAAGCAGTGCGACTCCACTTGATACTGAAGAAGCAACCAACACAAGATCAGACTTACAACTCTTATGTAGACTTAACAAGATTTTAGCCAGATGCTGTAGTTCAATATCACTCCCGTTTGTCAACCTACATGTCTGAGTGTCCATGGGCTTTATATGCTTGTTGTCTTGCATCCACTCGAGGAAATCCAACGTGTCACAGGAACAGATCAAAGGGTTACCGTCCATAATTATCATCACATGTGGGAGTAAATTCAGCTGCTTAATAATCCCGTATGGAAGTTTGTCTAGTTTATTGTTTTGCAAATTAAGTTCGATCAGGTTTCGTAAATTACTTATTTCGATGTCAAAATTTGTCAGATAGTTACCACTGATGTTAAGGTAGCGAAGGTTAACCAAGGTGTCGAAAATGCTCTTTGGTAGGGTTGTAATTCCGTTTTTAGATATATCCAAAACCTCTAAATTGTAAAGTCATTCAAAACTTTCTGAACCTGTGTCTTCCAATAACCATTGCCCAAGAGCGTTGTTGGAGAGATTGAAACACTTCAATTTATTGGAATCGGGGAACAAAGTCTTTCCGAGTTGAGCTACCATATTCTGTGACACGTCAACGTATTCAACGTTTTCAAACCCAATCAATGGCCCAATGAGTGATGATATTTGGTTCTGACTGACATCAATTGTTGTTAGATTGTTTTTAATAGGGAGAAGGGTCAAGGCGTTCACATCAATCTTCAAAACGGTCTGCCCACATCTCATCACTTCAAGTGAGGGCATAACGGGCATATGAGAGGGAATGTCAAATGCGCGCAGAGAAGGATAGTTTCCATTCCGAGGATTCCAAATGTGAAATCCGGTAACATCCAATACCCTTAATTTCTTTAAACTTAACAAGCCTGTCACATTAGCAACGTCCAAATTCCCAACAGTATTATAGCGGAAATTTAATATTTCAAGAGTTTTTGGCAAATAGGAGAAACAAGATTTTCCAATGTATGGAAATGCGTTTCCATCTATATGGAGTTCTTTCAAAGCGGTATGTTGTAAAAAACTGCAATATATGCCGTCCAGAGGAACTATCTTTGATTTCAGAGTTATGATGAAATCAAGTATAAGTGTTTTCAAAGTGCCCCTCCTGAGCCAGGAGGTTATCTTTACAATTTGTTGAAGTCCAAGGTCCAAGTTCCGCGAAAGATCGAGATATTCCAGGCTTGTGAAGACCGCTTTAGGGGCTTCTTCTATTGATGTCATTGCGTTACGCCTCATACTAAGGTGACGGAGGTTAGTCATTCCTTGAAAATCAGAAATGGTCAGCCTGATGACATTGCCATAATCAAACAGAAGTGTTGTGACATTACCAGGATCCGGTAGTGACACACGACTCAGTCCCTTGTAGGAGCAGTCGGCCTCTGTTCCTCCATAAACCAGGTCGGGGTAACAGGAACAAGGGGGACAATCCATAAATACACCAGGCAGTTGCAGACCACTACACACTATCAGAAACAGTAAAAAGGAGGACATCATGGTTTATCTGCAATGAAAATGTTTTGATAAATATACCATATTCTACAACATGATTGTTATTCGGTAGGGACAATATTCTATTGACATATTAAATATATTAAAAGGGGCTAAGGTTATTATGCTTTTTATATATTCTAGCAGTATAGCACCAGATGAAAAATGTTTCATAAATACATCATGGTAATGTGTTTATAAGGATTTTCTTTTTCACGCTACAAAGCTGCTAAATATCCAACATGATCATGGTGGTTTAGCTGCGAATATATTACTGATCACTAAAGGCACCAAAGCAATCGTTGATAACGCGAAGTTGTATCAATTGTAAGGAAAGACTACAAATAATTGCCATTTGCACAATATTAGTACACACAGTAAAGCCTGGTTATAAATACCATGTGTTTACCAGGAGGGACTTGTGCTCTTTCAATCACTTGTTATAGTCCCCAACTGAATAAAGTGCCATTTGCAATACCTTTTGGAACAAAAGTCAGTTTTTCCTGACTAAAATGCCAATGAAACTCCAATATTTAAGATATTGTTCAACTTATTAAGGTTAATGGGCATATCTGAAATTATTTCCCACCCTTGTGCATGTTTTTCGTCACCTTAATAATTATTAGTTGTTAAGTAATGGATAACACCCACATGAGTAGGCAAAGGCCTCTCTTTGCTAGAACGCCCGAGGATGAGGGTGTTATCTATCTTATATATACCGAAAACATCACAAATAATAATCTTTATGGCTTTTCTAACCGATGTCCAAAGCTAAGCGTTTGATTTTAACCAACTAGAATTTAGTGTAGTTTAATTGAACACAGCCCCGAAAACACTTATCACATGATCATCCATAACAATGTCCAAGGGTCATGTTTTATCTAATTCACAAACCGTCAAAGTATTGCGTTGATTTAACTGATAATGCAAAAGGAGAAACGGCCTTAAAATATCACAGGGACCAAAATATGAACCTAGTTATAAAAGGGTATAAGAATGCTATCCAACCATCTCATCAGTCGTGGTGCAGTGGGTATGACCGTCGACTTTGGCGTGGCGGGCATGAAGGACATGGTTTCGAGACGGCATATTGCCAAAACATTTGCGGTGTGGAAATTGATTTCAGAGTTATTTTTCATAAGTTTAACTAAGAAGAACTTTGAATTTCATAGAAAATCTGATCACTTGTATTTAATGAATGGTTAATTGAAGACAAATATTTGGAGGGCCTTGTTATGGTTTATACCCAGCTTGGAGGGCTTTATTCCGTCTAAAGCCTTCAAAGCAGGGTATTTTATAGTGTAAGGCCCTCTCGGTAATGCCCTATTCCCCTTCACAGGTATCTTCTACCGGAATAAAAACTATTTTCAAATAGTGTTAAATGGACTTTGAGGTATATAATAGGCATGAACTACTTGAATAACAAAGATTATTTTGACAAAATCCATGACTTCTCCTGGTAGTGGCTTTGTAACCAAGATATTTCCTTAAGCCCTGCCAGGGTCTAATGCCAACCTGGATATAGTAAGACCTTTTCTCTTGGACAAATGATAAATAAATAAATAATAACACTTTATTGTCATAAGTACAAAGGAAATTCGGGTTGTGCCTAAGCACCCGGCAGCCACAGTGCAGCGCCAGTAATGCGTTGTTCTGCCTTTACAATGCTGAGTGTCAAGCAAGACAGCAACAACTCCCAACTTTTAACGTCTTTTGGTATGACGCGACCGGAAATCGAACCCCAGTCTTCCGGGTGAAGAGCGGACACTCTACCACTGAGCTACGTCCCCGATGGCATTATACTCAGATATTACTGTGAATACGCGAGGACTAATTTGGCTGCTATCTAGATATCGGTACAAATATCCGGGGGTTATACATTCCAAAACCTTGTATACATCAAACATTTACAGGACTTATCATGAATAATATGTTTAGAAAATGATGATGAAATTTATCTTAAATAGTTTGTTTAGGAAATGATAAAAAAGCATATAAATAGTATATTTAAGAAATGATCATGAGACTTATCATGAATATCATGTTTTGGAAATGATGATAAGACTTATCATAAATAGTATGTTTTGGAAATTATATTTTGTTTCTTTTCTAGCTTGAACCAACCAAATGGTCAATTACAAGTTGAAAAGCAGAATATCAACCAACTTGACAAGCAGTATCTTAATGAATAATTAAGTAATCAACTAAAACAACAATCAATGACCATCCAATCAACAACCTATCAACCAATTATCACCAAACAATCAACTTATCCATGTTTACCTATCAACACATACTTTATTTGCTCAGAAATAGAATTGAACTGAGGAATGAAGATATTTTGAGAAGTATTGAAGATATAGGAGATATGATATGAATATTTACTATTTTGAATTTGGATATGAATATGGAAGTTTGAAGATTCACATGTATGGACATATGAATGAAGATGAGATTGAAGAAATGTAATAAGCATGGAACCATTATGACTTATTGAATTAAAGGTTGTGTACAAGAAGACTATTCCTTTTTATTTGCCTACAATAAGACTTATCATAAATAGCATGTTGTGAAAATGATTATGAAACTGATCATAAATAGTATATTTAGGAAATGAAAATAAGATTTATCAGAAAAAGTTAGTTTTGGAAATGATGATGAGACTTGAGAGGGCATAATGGGAAACTTACCTTAGTGGTTTAACGTCAACCCGAAACCCACTCAAGCAGGCGCAGGCTAACACACACTGAATACATCCAATGGTTGTCTCATCGAACTCTCAAGAGCGGATATGTCTCTTGAGAAGCATGCGTCAACTACCAACAGGGACAGTGGTGTACTGTGCAGTCTCGATCACTTTCCTGAAATACTTAGCTATTGAGGAAGTATAATGAATAAAGCTATCCTGGCAGTGAAGGAGAGGAAAGCAGGGCTGGTTGAGGTTCGAAACCCACTAAAGACATTTCTTTTCCTCGAAGCACAGTCAACTTTTATCAGATCTCAAATATACTTAGTAGAGTAAAGTAAATCAATCTGTACTAAGCAGGCGCTATGCTCTCTGTACAAGCTTCTCACTGGACGACCTCCCCAGTAAGGCTGCACGATCTTACCAGTCAGATGAAGTTTGTAAAGTTCTTTATTGTTTGATTATGCCTTTCCATTATAGTAAGCTAGAGAGCACGCTAGGACAAGGCAAGTGTCGGCAACAAGGCTTAAATTAGTTAGTTTAGAAACACCGTTGTGAGGAAGGTGTGATTACATGTGATTACTAAATTTTGTCCTTTTAAAGGCTTTCATTGTGCCTGTAAAGTCACAACCAATGCTTGTAAATTCCTTCAAATCGGTTGATTTTATGTATGAATGAAGTGCATTGTCAAGCGATTCCAACTCGGTCCTCTGGCTATCCACTTTACCCCTGTGCCTCTCTGTCTGATGAATTGAGGGGAAAATCTATGTTTACAATTTGTTTTGTCATGGATTATATCATGTCCATGCATAGGTCGAAACAGATCTTTATAAGAGAAAACAAAAACATAATATTTTCATAATGAGCACTTGTTGTTGATAATAAGGTGTTTCCCGAGAGAACAACATTTAACTGTGTATTATCAAATTCATTCTTCTGCTCCCCTTCTAGCTAACCCAAACCAAACTACCACAGTCCGCGGTCGACTTTTTAGCGACCAATTTTCAACACTTTTGAGTTTGTGTTTCTACCAAGCGGGTTGTAAGATTCCATTGCGAGCAAAACATTACCACATGTGACGTTTAAGGTCAAGCACGTTGAAACAGGGTTGAGACTTAAGAGAACGGTCGCATACATTGTAGGTCCTGCGGGATGAATCATGCAAGTGATTAGAACCTAGAGACCATAGCGACAGTTTCCAAGATCGACATGCGATCGACTTACAACCGACTTGCGATCAGTGCAATGGCCTGGGGGATCGCATGGTTCGTATCATAATAACAACACTCTTGGATCGGAATGAGATATCAACAAGAGCAGCTCTGCAACTCAGAATAGTATATAGGTGTTCAAACCTCTAAGGTTTATCGCAATCCGCTCGATGACGCTCTCCATTGATTAGTCGCATCGAAAGACGCATCACAAATCGCAGTCGCTGTGAGATCGCTTTATAGGCTCTTCAGGCGATCGCCACTAGTTGCAGTATTTGATCACCATTGGAATAAAAGCGCAACCATGCTGCGATTTGAAACGATCGAGTTGCGAGTTGCAACTTTATATGTTGCTGTTGTCGAATTTTGACTCTTGTGTGTCTGTTAAATATATTAACTATGTGTGTCTGTTGACTAGTTTGTCTCTGTGTGTCTGTTGACTAGTTTGACTCTGTGTGTCTGTTGACTAGTTTGACTCTGTGTGTTAATTGACTAGTTTGACCCTGTGTGTCTGTTGACTAGTTTGTCTCTGTGTGTCTGTTGACTAGTTTGACCCTGTGTGTCTATTGACTAGTCTGACACTGTGTGTCTGTTGACTAGTTTGACTCTGTGTGTTAATTGACTAGTTTGACCCTGTGTGTCTATTGACTAGTGTGACCCTATGTGTCTGTTGACTAGTTTGACTCTGTGTGTCTGTTGACTAGTTTGACACTGTGTGTCTGTTGACTAGTTTGACTCTGTGTGTCTGTTGACTAGTTTGACACTGTGTGTCTGTTGACTAGTTTGACTCTGTGTGTTTATTGACTAGTTTGACTCTATGTGTCTGTTGACTAGTTTGACTCTGTTTGTCTGTTGATTAGTTTGACTCTGTGTGTCTATTGACAAGTTTGACTCTATGTGTCTGTTGACTAGTTTGACTCTGTGTGTCTGTTGACTAGTTTGACACTGTGTGTCTGTTGACTAGTTTGACTCTGTGTGTTTATTGACTAGTTTGACCCTGTGTGTCTATTGACTAGTCTGACACTGTGTCTATTGATTAGTTTGACTCTGTGTGTCTGTTGACTAGTTTGACTCTGTGTGTCTAATGTTTAGTTTGACTCTATGTGTCTATTGACAAGTTTGACTCTGTGTGTCTGTTGACTAGTTTGACTCTGTGTGTGTGTTGACTAGTGTGACCCTGTGTGTCTCATGACTCGTTTGACACTGTGTGTCTATTGACTAGTTTGACACTGCGTCTGTTGACTAGTTTGACTGAATGTGTCTGTTGACTAGTTTGACTCTATGTGTCTGTTGACTAGTTTGACTCTGTGTGTCTATTGACTAGTTTGACCCTGTGTGTCTATTGACCTGTTTGACACTGTGTGTCTATTGACTAATTTGACACTGTGTCAATTGACTAGTTTGACCCTGTGTGTCTTTTGACTAGTTTGACACTGAGTCTGGTGACTTGTTTGACACTGTGTCTATTGACTAGTTTGACTCTGTGTGTATGTTGACTAGTTTGACTTTATGTGTATATTGACCTGTTTGACACTGTGTGTCTATTGACTAGTTTGACCCTGTGTGTATATTGACCTGTTTGACACTGTGTGTCTATTGACTAATTTGACACTGTGTCAATTGACTAGTTTGACCCTGTGTGTCTTTTGACTAGTTTGACACTGAGTCTGGTGACTTGTTTGACGCTGTGTCTATTGACTAGTTTGACTCTGTGTGTATGTTGACAGGTTTGACTCTTTGTGTCTGTTGACTAGTTTGACTCTTTGTGTCTGTTGACTAGTTTGAATCTGTTTGTATGTTGACTAGTGTGACCCTGTGTGTCTATTGACTAGTTTGACACTGTGTGTCTATTGACTAGTTTGACACTGCGTTTGTTGACTAGTTTGACTGAATGCGTCTATTGACTAGTTTGACTCTATGTGTCTGTAGACTAGTTTGACTCTATGTGTCTAATGTTTAGTTTGACTCTATGTGTCTGTTGACTAGTTTGACTCTGTGTGTCTGTTGACTAGTTTGACTTTATGTGTATATTGACTAGTTTGACTCTGTTTGTCTATTGACTAGTTTGACCCTGTGTGTCTGTTGACTAATTTGACACACTGTGTGTCTATTGACTAGTTTGGCTCTGTTTGTCTGTTGATAAGTTTGACCCTGTGTGTCTATTGACTTGTTTGACACTGTGTCTATTGACTAGTGTGACACTGTGTGTCTGTTGACTAATTTGACACACTGTGTGTCTATTGACTAGTTTGGCTCTGTTTGTCTGTTGATTAGTTTGACCCTGTGTGTCTATTGACTTGTTTGACCCTGAGTCTGTTGACTAGTGTGACCCTATGTGTCTATTGACTAGTGTGACCCTGTGTGTCTATTGACTCGTTTGACACTGTGTGTCTATTGACTAGTTTGACACTGCGTCTGTTGACTAGTTTGACTGAATGCGTCTATTGACTAGTTTGACTCTATGTGTCTGTAGACTAGTTTGACTCTTTGTGTCTAATGTTTAGTTTGACTCTATGTGTCTGTTGACTAGTTTGACTCTGTGTGTATGTTGACTAGTGTGACCCTGTGTGTCTCATGATGCGTTTGACACTGTGTGTCTATTGACTAGTTTGACACTGTGTCTCATGAATCGTTTGACTGAATGTGTCTATTGACTAGTTTGACTCTGTTTGTCTATTGACTAGTTTGACCCTGTGTGTCTATTGACCTGTTTGACACTGTGTGTCTATTGACTAATTTGACACTGTGTGTCTGTTGACTAATTTGACACACTGTGTGTCTATTGACTAGTTTGGCTCTGTTTGTCTGTTGATTAGTTTGACCCTGTGTGTCTATTGACTTGTTTAACCCTGAGTCTGTTGACTAGTGTGACCCTATGTGTCTATTGACTAGTGTGACCCTGTGTGTCTCATGACTCGTTTGACACTGTGTGTCTATTGACTAGTTTGACACTGCGTCTGTTGACTAGTTTGACTGAATGCGTCTATTGACTAGTTTGACTCTATGTGTCTGTAGACTAGTTTGACTCTTTGTGTCTAATGTTTAGTTTGACTCTATGTGTCTGTTGACTAGTTTGACTCTGTGTGTATGTTGACTAGTGTGACCCTGTGTGTCTCATGATGCGTTTGACACTGTGTGTCTATTGACTAGTTTGACACTGTGTCTCATGAATCGTTTGACTGAATGTGTCTATTGACTAGTTTGACTCTGTTTGTCTATTGACTAGTTTGACCCTGTGTGTCTATTGACCTGTTTGACACTGTGTGTCTATTGACTAATTTGACACTGTGTGTCTTTTGACTTGTTTGACACTGTGTCTATTGACTAGTTTGACACTGCGTCTATTGTCTAGTTTGACCCTGTGTGTCTTTTGACTTGTTTGACACTGCGTCTATTGACTAGTTTGACACTGCGTCTATTGTCTAGTTTGACCCTGTGTGTCTTTTGACTTGTTTGACACTGCGTCTATTGACTAGTTTGACACTGTGTCTATTGACTAGTTTGACACTGAGTCTGTTGACTAGTGTGATCCTGTGTGTCTATTGACGTGTTTGACACTGTGTCTTTTGACTAGTTTGACCCTGTGTGTCTATTGACTAGTTTGACCCTGTGTGTCTATTGACTTGTTTGACACTATGTCTATTGATTAGTTTAACACTGCGTCTTTTGACTTGTTTGACACTGTGTGTCTATTGGCTAGTTTGACACTGTGTGTCTGTTGACTAATTTGACACACTGTGTGTCTATTGACTAGTTTGGCTCTGTTTGTCTGTTGATTAGTTTGACCCTGTGTGTCTATTGACTTGTTTGACACTGTGTCTATTGACTAGTGTGACCCTGAGTCTGGTGACTAGTGTGACCCTATGTGTCTATTGACTAGTTTGACACTGTGTGTCTATTGACTAGTTTGACACTGCGTCTGTTGACTAGTTTGACTGAATGCATCTATTGACTTGTTTGACTCTATGTGTCTGTAGACTAGTTTGACTCTATGTGTCTCATGACTCGTTTGACACTGTGTGTATGTTGACTAGTGTGACACTGTGTGTCTATTGACTTGTTTGACTTTATGTGTCTGTAGACTAGTTTGACACTGCGTCTGTTGACTAGTTTGACCCTGTGTGTCTATTGACTAGTTTGACCCTATGTGTCTATTGACTTGTTTGACACTATGTCTATTGATTAGTTTAACACTGCGTCTTTTGACTTTTTTTACACTGTGTGTCTATTGGCTAGTTTGACACTGTGTGTCTGTTGACCAGTTTGACACACTGTGTGTCTATTGACTAGTTTGGCTCTGTTTGTCTGTTGATTAGTTTGACCCTGTGTGTCTATTGACATGTTTGACACTGTGTGTATTGACTAGTTTGACACTGTGTGTCTATTGACTAGTTTGACCCTATGTGTCTATTGACTTGTTTGACACTATGTCTATTGATTAGTTTAACACTGCGTCTTTTGACTTTTTTTACACTGTGTGTCTATTGGCTAGTTTGACACTGTGTGTCTGTTGACCAGTTTGACACACTGTGTGTCTATTGACTAGTTTGGCTCTGTTTGTCTGGTGACTAGTGTGACCCTGTGTGTCTTTTGACTTGTTTGACACTGTGTCTATTGACTAGTTTGACACTGTGTCTATTGACTAGTTTGACACTGAGTCTGTTGACTAGTGTGATCCTGTGTGTCTATTGACGTGTTTGACACTGTGTCTTTTGACTAGTTTGACCCTGTGTGTCTATTGACTAGTGTGACCCTGTGTGTCTATTGACTGGTTTGACACTATGTCTATTGATTAGTTTAACACTGCGTCTTTTGACTTGTTTGACACTGTGTGTCTATTGGCTAGTTTGACACTGTGTGTCTGTTGACTAATTTGACACACTGTGTGTCTATTGACTAGTTTGGCTGTGTTTGTCTGTTGATTAGTTTGACCCTGTGTGTCTATTGACTAGTTTGACTGTATGTGTCTATTGAAGTGTTTGACACTGTGTCTATTGACTAGTTTGACACTGTGTCTATTGACTAGTTTGACACTGAGTCTGTTGACTAGTGTGATCCTGTGTGTCTATTGACGTGTTTGACACTGTGTCTTTTGACTAGTTTGACCCTGTGTGTCTATTGACTAGTTTGACCCTATGTGTCTATTGACTTGTTTGACACTATGTCTATTGATTAGTTTAACACTGCGTCTTTTGACTTGTTTGACACTGTGTGTCTATTGGCTAGTTTGACACCGGTGTCTGTTGACTAATTTGACACACTGTGTGTCTATTGACTAGTTTGGCTCTGTTTGTCTGTTGATTAGTTTGACCCTGTGTGTCTATTGACATGTTTGACACTGTGTGTATTGACTAGTTTGACACTGCGTCTATTGACTAGTTTGACCCTGTGTGTCTTTTGACTTGTTTGACAGTGTGTTTATTGACTAGTTTGACACTGTGTCTATTGACTAGTTTGACACTGAGTCTGTTGACTAGTGTGATCCTGTGTGTCTATTGACGTGTTTGACACTGTGTCTTTTGACTAGTTTGACCCTGTGTGTCTATTGACTAGTGTGACCCTGTGTGTATATTGACTAGTTTGACCCTGTGTGTCTATTGACTGGTTTGACACTATGTCTATTGATTAGTTTAACACTGCGTCTTTTGACTTGTTTGACACTGTGTGTCTATTGGCTAGTTTGACACTGTGTGTCTGTTGACTAATTTGACACACTGTGTGTCTATTGACTAGTTTGGCTCTGTTTGTCTGTTGATTAGTTTGACCCTGTGTGTCTATTGACATGTTTGACACTGTGTGTATTGACTAGTTTGACACTGCGTCTATTGACTAGTTTGACCCTGTGTGTCTTTTGACTTGTTTGACACTGTGTCTATTGACTAGTTTGACACTGTGTCTATTGACTAGTTTGACACTGAGTCTGTTGACTAGTGTGATCCTGTGTGTCTATTGACGTGTTTGACACTGTGTCTTTTGACTAGTTTGACCCTGTGTGTCTATTGACTAGTTTGACCCTATGTGTCTATTGACTTGTTTGACACTTTGTCTATTGATTAGTTTAACCCTGCGTCTTTTGACTTGTTTGACACTGTGTGTCTATTGGCTAGTTTGACACTGTGTGTCTGTTGACTAATTTGACACACTGTGTGTCTATTGACTAGTTTGGCTCTGTTTGTCTGTTGATTAGTTTGACCCTTTGTGTCTATTGACATGTTTGACACTGTGTGTATTGACTAGTTTGACACTGCGTCTGTTGATTAGTTTGACCCTGTGTGTCTATTGACATGTTTGACACTGTGTGTATTGACTAGTTTGACACTGCGTCTATTGACTAGTTTGACACTGAGTCTGTTGACTAGTGTGATCCTGTGTGTTTATTGACGTGTTTGACACTGTGTCTTTTGACTAGTTTGACCCTGTGTGTCTATTGACTAGTTTGACCCTGTGTGTCTATTGACTAGTTTGACACTATGTCTATTGATTAGTTTAACACTGCGTCTTTTGACTTGTTTGACACTGTGTGTCTATTGGCTAGTTTGACACTGTGTGTCTTTTGACTTGTTTGACACTGAGTCTGTTGACTAGTGTGATCCTGTGTGTCTATTGACGTATTTGACACTGTGTCTTTTGACTAGTTTGACCCTGTGTGTCTATTGACTAGTTTGACCCTGTGTGTCTATTGACTGGTTTGACACTATGTCTATTGATTAGTTTGACACTGTGTCTATTGACTAGTTTGACACTGTGTCTATTGGCTAGTTTGACCCTGTGTGTCTTTTGACTTGTTTGACACTGTGTCTATTGACTAGTTTGACACTGTGTCTATTGACTAGTTTGACACTGAGTCTGTTGACTAGTGTGATCCTGTGTGTCTATTGACGTGTTTGACACTGTGTCTTTTGACTAGTTTGACCCTGTGTGTCTATTGACTAGTTTGACCCTGTGTGTCTATTGACTGGTTTGACACTATGTCTATTGATTAGTTTAACACTGCGTCTTTTGACTTGTTTGACACTGTGTGTCTATTGGCTAGTTTGACACTGTGTGTCTATTGACTAATTTGACACACTGTGTGTCTATTGACTAGTTTGGCTCTGTTTGTCTGTTGATTAGTTTGACCCTGTGTGTCTATTGACTAGTTTGACACTGTGTCTATTGACGTGTTTGACACTGTGTCTATTGACTAGTTTGACACTGAGTCTGTTGACTAGTGTGACCCTGTGTGTCTATTGACTAATTTGACTCTATGTGTATGTTGACTAATGTGACTCTGTGTGTCTATTGACTAGTTTGACCCTATGTGTCTATTGACTTGTTTGAGACTGTGTCTATTGATTAGTTTGACACTGCGTCTTTTGACTTGTTTGACACTGTGTGTCTATTGGCTAGTTTGACACTGTGTGTCTGTTGACTAATTTGACACACTGTGTGTCTATTGACTAGTTTGGCTCTGTTTGTCTGTCGATTAGTTTGACCCTGTGTGTCTATTGACTAGTTTGACTGTATGTGTCTATTGAAGTGTTTGACCCTGTGTCTATTGAGTAGTTCGACACTGAGTCTGTTGTCTAGTGTGATCCTGTGTGTCTATTGACGTGTTTGACACTGTGTCTATTGACTAGTTTGACACTGAGTCTGTTGACTAGTGTGACCCTGTGTGTCTATTGACTAATTTGACTCTATGTGTATGTTGACTAATGTGACTCTGTGGGTCTATTGACTAGTTTGACCCTATGTGTCTACTGGCTAGTTTGACTCTGTGTGTCTGTTGACTAGTTTGACCCTGTGTGTCTATTGACTTGTTTGATCCTGTGTGTCTATTGACTAGTTTGACTATGTTTGTATATTGACTAGTTTGACCCTGTGTGTCTATTGACTTGTTTGAGACTGTGTCTATTGATTAGTTTGACACTGCGTCTTTTGACTTGTTTGACACTGTGTGTCTATTGGCTAGTTTGACACTGTGTGTCTGTTGACTAATTTGACACACTGTGTGTCTATTGACTAGTTTGACACTGTGTGTCTGTTGACTAATTTGACACACTGTGTGTCTATTGACTAGTTTGGCTCTGTTTGTCTGTTGATTAGTTTGATTGTATGTGTCTATTGACTAGTTTGACCCTATGTGTCTATTGACGTGTTTGACACTGTGTCTATTGACTAGTTTGACCCTATGTGTCTATTGACGTGTTTGACACTGTGTCTATTGATTAGTTTGACACTGCGTCTTTTGACTTATTTGACACTGTGTGTCTATTGGCTAGTTTGACACTGTGTGTCTATTGACTAGTTTGACTCACTGTGTGTCTATTGACTAGTTTGGCTCTGTTTGTCTATTGACTAATTTGACACACTGTGTGTCCATTGACTAGTTTGGCTCTGTTTATCTGTTGATTAGTTTGACCCTTTGTGTCTATTGACTAGTTTGACCCTGTGCGTCTATTGACTAGTTTGACCCTATGTGTCTATTGACTAGTTTGACCCTGTGTGTATTTTGACTTGTTTGACACTGTGTCTATTGACTAGTTTGACACTGAGTCTATTGACCAGTTTGACACTGTGTGTCTATTGACTAGTTTCACTCTGTATGTATGTTGACTAGTTTGACCCTATGTGTCTATTGACTGTGTTTGACACTGTTTGTCTTTTGACTTGTTTGACACTGTGCCTATTGACTAGTTTGTCACTGAGTCTGTTGACTAGTGTGACCCTGTGTGTCTGTTGACTAGTTTGACCCTGTGTGTCTATTGACTAGTTTGACCCTGTGTGTCTATTGACTAGTTTGACTCTGTGTGTATGTTGACTAGTTTGACCCTATGTGTCTATTGACTGTGTTTGACACTGTGTGTCTTTTGACTAGTTTGACACTGCATCTATTGACTAGTTTGACCCTATGTGTCTATTGACTTGTTTGACACTATGTCTATTGATTAGTTTAACACTGTGTCTTTTGACTTGTTTGACACTGTGTGTCTATTGGCTAGTTTGACACTGTGTGTCTGTTGACTAATTTGACACACTGTGTGTCTATTGACTAGTTTGGCCCTGTTTGTCTGTTGATTAGTTTGACCCTGTGTGTCTATTGACTAGTTTGACTGTATGTGTCTATTGAAGTGTTTGACACTGTGTCTATTGACTAGTTTGACACTGTGTCTATTGACTAGTTTGACACTGAGTCTGTTGACTAGTGTGATCCTGTGTGTCTATTGACGTGTTTGACACTGTGTCTTTTGACTAGTTTGACCCTGTGTGTATATTGACTAGTTTGACCCTATGCGTCTATTGACTTGTTTGACACTATGTCTATTGATTAGTTTAACCCTGCGTCTTTTGACTTGTTTGACACTGTGTGTCTATTGGCTAGTTTGACACTGTGTGTCTGTTGACTAATTTGACACACTGTGTGTCTATTGACTAGTTTGGCTCTGTTTGTCTGTTGATTAGTTTGACCCTGTGTGTCTATTGACATGTTTGACACTGTGTGTATTGACTAGTTTGACACTGCGTCTATTGACTAGTTTGACCCTGTGTGTCTTTTGACTTGTTTGACACTGTGTCTATTGACTAGTATGACACTGTGTCTATTGACTAGTTTGACACTGAGTCTGTTGACTAGTGTGATCCTGTGTATCTATTGACGTGTTTGACACTGTGTCTTTTGACAAGTGTGACCCTGTGTGTCTATTGACTAGTTTGACCCTGTGTGTCTATTGACTGGTTTGACACTATGTCTATTGATTAGTTTAACACTGCGTCTTTTGACTTGTTTGACACTGTGTGTCTATTGGCTAGTTTGACACTGTGTGTCTGTTGACTAATTTGACACACTGTGTGTCTATTGACTAGTTTGGCTCTGTTTGTCTGTTGATTAGTTTGACCATGTGTGTCTTTTGACTAGTTTGACTGTATGTGTCTATTGAAGTGTTTGACACTGTGTCTATTGACTAGTTTGACACTGTGTCTATTGACTAGTTTGACACTGTGTCTATTGACTAGTTTGACACTGAGTCTGTTGACTAGTGTGATCCTGTGTGTCTATTGACGTGTTTGACACTGTGTCTTTTGACTAGTTTGACCCTGTGTGTCTATTGACTAGTTTGACCCTATGTGTCTATTGACTTGTTTGACACTATGTCTATTGATTAGTTTAACCCTGCGTCTTTTGACTTGTTTGACACTGTGTGTCTATTGGCTAGTTTGACACTGTGTGTCTGTTGACTAATTTGACACACTGTGTGTCTATTGACTAGTTTGGCTCTGTTTGTCTGTTGATTAGTTTGACCCTGTGTGTCTATTGACATGTTTGACACTGTGTGTATTGACTAGTTTGACACTGCGTGTATTGACTAGTTTGACCCTGTGTGTCTTTTGACTTGTTTGACACTGTGTCTATTGACTAGTTTGACACTGTGTCTATTGACTAGTTTGACACTGAGTCTGTTGACTAGTGTGATCCTGTGTGTTTATTGACATGTTTGACACTGTGTCTTTTGACTAGTTTGACCCTGTGTGTCTATTGACTAGTGTGACCCTGTGTGTCTATTGACTAGTTTGACCCTGTGTGTCTATTGACTGGTTTGACACTATGTCTATTGATTAGTTTAACACTGCGTCTTTTGACTTGTTTGACACTGTGTGTCTATTGGCTAGTTTGACACTTTGTGTCTGTTGACTAATTTGACACACTGTGTGTCTATTGACTAGTTTGACCCTGTGTGTCTATTGATTAGTTTGACCCTGTGTGTCTATTGACTAGTTTGACTGTATGTGTCTAATGAAGTGTTTGACACTGTATCTATTGAGTAGTTCGACACTGAGTCTGTTGACTAGTGTGATCCTGTGTGTCTATTGACGTGTTTGACACTGTGTCTATTGACTAGTTTGACACTGAGTCTGTTGACTAGTGTGACCCTGTGTGTCTATTGACTAATTTGACTCTATGTGTATGTTGACTAGTGTGACTCTGTGTGTCTATTGACTAGTTTGACCCTATGTGTCTATTGGCTAGTTTGACTCTGTGTGTCTGTTGACGAGTTTGACCCTGTGTGTCTATTGACTTGTTTGACCCTGTGTGTCTATTGACTAGTTTGACTCTGTTTGTATATTGACTAGTTTGACCCTGTGTGTCTATTGACTTGTTTGAGACTGTGTCTATTGATTAGTTTGACACTGCGTCTTTTGACTTGTTTGACACTGTGTGTCTATTGGCTAGTTTGACACTGTGTGTCTGTTGACTAATTTGACACACTGTGTGTCTATTGACTAGTTTGGCTCTGTTTGTCTGTTGATTAGTTTGATTGTATGTGTCTATTGACTAGTTTGACCCTATGTGTCTATTGACGTGTTTGACACTGTGTCTAATGACTAGTTTGACCCTATGTGTCTATTGACGTGTTTGATACTGTGTCTATTGATTAGTTTGACACTGCGTCTTTTGACTTGTTTGACACGCTGTGTCTATTGGCTAGTTTGACACTGTGTGTCTATTGACTAGTTTGACTCACTGTGTGTCTATTGACTAGTTTGGCTCTGTTTGTCTATTGACTAATTTGACACACTGCGTGTCTATTGACTAGTTTGGCTCTGTTTGTCTGTTGATTAGTTTGACCCTGTGTGTCTATTGACTAGTTTGACCCTGTGCGTCTATTGACTAGTTTGACCCTATGTGTCTATTGACTAGTTTGACCCTGTGTGTATTTTGACTTGTTTGACACTGTGTCTTTTGACTAGTTTGACACTGAGTCTGTTGACTAGTGTGACCCTGTGTGTCTATTGACTAGTTTGACCCTGTGTGTCTATTGACTAGTTTGACCCTGTGTGTATGTTGACTAGTTTGACCCTATTTGTCTATTGACTGTGTTTGACACTGTGTCTATTGAGTAGTTTGACCCTGTGTTTCTATTGACTAGTTTGACTCTGTTTGTATATTGACTAGTTTGACCCTGTGTGTCTATTGATTAGTTTGACACTGCGTCTATTGACCAGTTTGACCCTGTGTGTCTGTTGACTAGTTTGACCCTGTGTGTCTATTGACTAGTTTGACCCTGTGTGTCTATTGACTAGTTTGACTCTGTGTGTATGTTGACTAGTTTGACCCTATGTGTCTATTGACTGTGTTTGACACTGTGTGTCTTTTGACTAGTTTGACACTGCGTCTATTGACTAGTTTGACCCTGTGTGTCTATTGACTAGTTTGACCCTGTGTGTCTATTGACTAGTTTGACCCTGTGTGTCTATTGACTAGTTTGACCCTGTGTGTCTATTGACTAGTTTGACTCTGTGTGTATGTTGACTAGTTTGACCCTATGTGTCTATTGACTGTGTTTGACACTGTGTCTTTTGAGTAGTTTGACCCTGTGTGTCTATTGACTAGTTTGACCTTGTGGGTCTATTGACTAGTTTGACTCTGTGTGTGTGTTGACTAGTTTGACCCTATGTGTCTATTGACTGTGTTTGACACTGTGTGTCTTTTGACTAGTTTGACACTGCGTCTATTGACTAGTTTGACCTGTGTGTCTTTTGACTTGTTTGACACTGTGTCTGTTGACTAGTTTGACACTGTGTCTATTGACTAGTTTGACACTGAGTCTGTTGACTAGTGTGATCCTGTGTGTCTATTGACTAGTTTGACCCTGTGTGTCTATTGACTTGTTTGACACTATGTCTATTGTGTGTCTATTGGCTAGTTTGACACTGTGTGTCTGTTGACTAATTTGACACACTGTGTGTCTATTGACTAGTTTGGCTCTGTTTGTCTGTTGATTAGTTTGACCCTGTGTGTCTATTGACTAGTTTGACTGTATGTGTCTATTGAAGTGTTTGACACTGTGTCTATTGAGTAGTTCGACACTGAGTCTGTTGACTAGTGTGATCCTGTGTGTCTATTGACGTGTTTGACACTGTGTCTATTGACTAGTTTGACACTGAGTCTTTTGACTAGTGTGACCCTGTGTGTCTATTGACTAATTTGACTCTATGTGTCTGTTGACTTGTGTGACTCTGTGTGTCTATTGACTAGTTTGACCCTGTGTGTCTATTGGCTAGTTTGACTCTCTGTGTGTCTGTTGACTAGTTTGACCCTGTGTGTCTATTGACTTGTTTGACCCTGTGTGTCTATTGACTAGTTTGACCCTGTGTGTCTATTGACTTGTTTGACACTGTGTGTCTATTGATTAGTTTGACACTGCGTCTTTTGACTTGTTTGACACTGTGTGTCTATTGGCTAGTTTGACACTGTGTGTCTGTTGACTAATTTGACACACTGTGTGTCTATTGACTAGTTTGACTCTGTTTGTCTATTGACTAGTTTGGCTCTGTTTGTCTGTTGATTAGTTTGACTGTATGTGTCTATTGACTAGTTTGACCCTATGTGTCTATTGACGTGTTTGACACTGTGTCTTTTGAGTAGTGTGATCCTGTGTGTCTATTGACGTGTTTGACACTGTGTCTTTTGACTTGTTTGACACTGTGTGTCTATTTACTAGTTTGACACTGCGTCTGTTGACTTGTTTGTTGACCTTTGTGTGTCTTTTGACTTGTTTTGACACTGTGTATGTTGACTAGTTTGACCCTATGTTGACTAGTTTAACTTTGTATGTATGTTATCTTTGACACTGCGTCTGTTGATTAGTTTGACTCTATGTGTCTATTGGCTAGTTTGACTCTGTGTGTCTGTTGACTAGTTTGACAGTGTGTCTTTTGACCCGTTTGACCCTGTGTGTCTATTGGCTAGTTGGAATCTGTGTATATATTGGCTAGTTTGACTCTGTGTGTCTGTTGACTTGTTTGACAGTGTGTCTTATGACTCGTTTGACCCTGTGTGTCTTTTGGCTAGTTTGACTCTGTGTATCTATATAATCGTTTGACACTGTGTATGTTGACTTGTTTGACATGTATTTTCTAATATACGCAATATGAAACAATTCATCCATGTATTCATTTCAATAACTGTTGAATATTTTTCCCGTGCAATCGATACAATATGAAGCCATTATCCATTTATTTTTCAAACTCACTGTTTAAGTTTACTCATTGTAATAGACAACAATATGAAACCAGAATCATGTTTATTCCAGTATTTCAGGCCACATGACCCATTGTACACTTGTTTTAGAAAAATCAATATAACTTCTGTCAATGAACCAATTTTTACTTGGAAGATATAAATTATGTATTCTACATTCTTATCCAATAGTTTAAGACTTTAATCCGTGTTTTAATGAATAAGTAATATCGACCCAATTCTCCAAGAATAGCCTTATTGAAGCATATTTACCAACTCCTAGAAATATTTTAAAGAAACTTTTCTGTGCATTTCTACAACTCTGTAGTACTTTACTTCAAATATCTCTAAACAATATGTTAGAATAGTAGTTATTTTGAATCATATATTTAACAATCAATATATCTATTTTTATTCGGAAAATTAACTCTGGTTCCAATGCGTTACGCGCTTGCACAAGCTTATGTTCATATTAATATGGATGAAGTAGGTGTTTATAATAGGTGATAATTTCAAGATTTCTATAATTGCATGTCCATTTTTTATACTAAGTTAGGAGTCTTCCATTTCTGAAAACAATGATCATGATCTTCTTCTGTGATATGTCTTTGTTCACACTTACAAACAATACTCACATTTTACAGCTTGTAAACTGTATCCATATTCCCCCATCTTTCTTAAAAAGTGGCTCTACAAATTTCATATTTTCCATTTTTCCATGTGTTTTGCCTCTGTTGGAAAACGGTCTTTAAACATTTTAGAAACTCTACTAATAGCATCATTCACTTTCCTTCGCTCACGGCTGGAATAGAAGAATTCATAAGATATACTTTTAGTATGATTTCGTTTGAAGTTCCCTGTACTATGATGTAAGGCACACTGCACATTGCCAGTGATATTGGTTGAGTTCTTGAGGAAGTTGAGGAGCTTCTCCAGCTCGTGCTGCAGGTGCCCCTTGAGAGACTCGTAGAGCACGAGGTGAATATGACGGTGCTTGCTCCAGCTCGTGTGGAGGGAAATGTATCTGTCACTGCTCTTCTTGACGCTCTGAGTCCACGCTGTGGAGATGAAGCATACAATACTTAGAGGATGAATAGTTGCGCTTTAAACTTTTATAAGATTTATTGTTATTCAACACCCGCGAAATATAGTTTAAACCGACTACGTTTAATCCAAACAAAGAAATCCTTAGTGACAGTGTTAAACCTTTGCTTACGACGTAACGTGACAATGAAACTGTTCTTTTTACTTTCAGGTCACCATCTGGAAATAGAACCATTGCTTATTGCTACCGTATGTAATGTATAATATAACAAAACTAGACACTCACCTTTACAGAATTTATCCACCTGCACTACCCCTTTATGACTTCCACTTTCAAATCGGTTGAATTCAGAAAGGAAAGACTCGTACGGGTTGCGCACAATTATCACGCACCTGTTGAACTTGCTAATGTCCGGTAGATGTGTCTTAATCACGATTACCTCTCCTGTCGTCAAACCTTCTCCCGGGAATCCGTTTTGTAAAAGAGTTCTGTCCCTATACACAGCCCCTGTGGCGATACCTGAAACAATACATAGTCAATTGTACATGGCCCAAGTGGTAATACATGAGATAATACTTAGTCAATTGTACACGGCCCCAGTGGTGATACTTGAGATAATACTTAGTCAATTGTACACGGCCCCAGTGGTGATACTTGAGATAATACTTAGTCAATTGTACATGGCCCAAGTAGTAATACATGAGATAATACTTAGTCAATTGTACACGGCCCCAGTGGTGATACTTGAGATAATACTTAGTCAATTGTACACGGCCCCAGTGGTGATACTTGAGATAATACTTAGTCAATTGTACACGGCCCCAGTGGTGATACTTGAGATAATACTTAGTCAATTGTACACGGCCCCAGTGGTGATACTTGAGATAATATACACAAAGGACTTAGTTAAGCACCCTCAATGTTTTCAGAAAAAAAAGCTTTTGCTAATAAACCATATAAGGTTCCAGGAAAACAATTAGGGTTTTTCGATAGAACGATCATTTAGCAGTGTAGAAATGAAAAATTCACTCAAGTTACGATTCACTGTCTCTGGATAACTCATTTCCCCCCGGCTTATAATTAATAATGAAAGTAAATATTTTTTGCTGCAATATGGTAATGAGTATTCTCTTGACTGAATTGATAATTTTTAGTAAGAACCTCTTAGCAAATGTTAGTCGTTAGAGCAGTATGACCCTTCAAAATCACAAAATTATCAAATATCAAATTTGAAAAAAACTTTACTAAGAAAACACTGGCGACTCTCTAAGATAATGGCTTATCTAAAGGGAGAAGAAGTGTTTGACCAACAAGTCCAACTCAAAGAATCTCAAATTTACTCTCAGAATTGAAAATTTTCGAAATTTTCTCAATTATGGTTGAAAAAAGTACTGAAATTCAATGTCCTGCTAGGCTTTAATCGTGCATGATAAAAATGTTTCTCTAATTGAATGCCAACTAAGGATTAAAAATGCTAATTTTGATACTAAAAATCCAAAGTTTTATGCGTGGTTTCTCACCAATGACAATAGTTATATTTAGCCAAATTTCAGTGGTCTCACATTTTTCCTCATATTTTCAATTATTTTGTATTATAATGATTTTAACGTCAATTAAATAGTACATAAAACGGCAATTGTTAAATCTAGAGTGGTCATTACATCAAATATATCACAATATTCAAAGAGCTCCCAATTTAATTTTACAAAATGGGCGGTGCTTAATTAAGTTCTTTGTGTATACATAGTCAATTGTACACGGTCCTAGAGGTGATACCTGAGATAAAACATAGTCATTTGTACACGGTCCTGGTGATTCCTGAATAAATAAGGGCTACCTTACACCACGGTAAAACACGCACCTGTCATCTGTTGTATGAGGTGTCTCACCCACGTGTTGCCACTACCTGGGAAGCTGGCTAGGGCGGTTAATGGCAGGGTGGTCCTAGACAGAGCGATCTTGGGGCAGGTAGTATTGGCTCCAGGTGGCGCAAGGTAGAGTGACATATTGGAAGGCTTTGTTATCATGACTCGCGGGCCGTACTGTACATAGGCTCCAGAGAACAGAACAATGAGCGTCAGAAGACCCAGGACTGTCAGCTTGGGGGTATTTACTTGACTTGATGGCTGGAATGGAAAATAAATCTAACTTAACAATCACAACAACTGCAATAAATATTCAACTTTCTTGTACACGACGGCGACGACAGCAACAACAATGATAGTAATATCAACTTCACAAAGTATTCATAAACTTTGAAACATTATCTGGTTATGGTTCTTGATAATCAAGCGATTCAGGAATCTGCGTTTTTGTACCACCTAACTTGTCGAGCTAAAATAGTGAAGTACTGCTATAATTAAGGGAAATCAGGGGATCCTATGCGTCCAAAAAATGAGATTATAATGAATTACATTGGTGATAAGATCAACAAGGCTTGTTAATAACTGATTTCTATATTTTATCAATTGATTAATATCAAACATTCTTTTTCTATACAATTTCAAAATTGGCCACTTAAGGCCCTTTTTTTTGGTTTGGACAGTTGTAAATATCTATACATTTTTTACACATCTGAATTTATAAATCATTTTTAAAAATGCTTCATAACACAACATTATTTTGTGTGAAAGGTTGTATCGTTTCTTTTGCCCCTATAATAAAAGTACCGGTATGTTTTTTCGTTATTAATGTGTTTTAGTTTGAACAACGAAATTTATTTTTTCGGTTATTTTATGGAAGGGTGTATAAGAATATAATTTTAATATTGCCTACACAGGTCATGATAAACTAAACAAAATAAAAATATTTTCTAAATAAACATATAACGCTCATCATAGAAGAAGAAATGTATTCAGTATAACGGCCACAGGCCCATGTACATTGTATCCATTACAGATTATAATAATTTACGCTTTTGGTGCAAGATAATGAAACATCCTTATATTTAACAGGTTAATGAAATTTCAGTATACATCTAAAATAATGAAGAGCATAACATAAAAGCTTCTTTGATATAGTTTGCATACAAATATAGACAATTTACATTTTCTTTTTGCATTAGAGAAATTAGAGATGCATTACTTTTACATTGAATACTAGGCAAGTATTTCATTCTTACTTCTTTATACAAAGGACACAAAAGCATAAAATGTAATTCGTCTTCTAAAACATTTTTACAGAAAGGACAAAATCTAAACTCTCTCGGAATATTATTTCTCCTCCCGTTATTTTTCATTATATTCAATTCACCTATTCTGAAAAGTTTTAAAAATCTTCTTAAATCTTTATTGCGAATTACCAACAAATATGATTCCAGTTTAAAGGATGCTTTCACAGATGAGTAGAAATCCAAACTTGAATGTTCATTTAAAAGAGAGAGAATATTTTGAGTATTACAATCTTTAACTCTCTGAGCGAATTGTTTAATAAATATATCAATATTGACAATATTTTGAAACTCCCATGCATAATTAAAACCATATGTACATATTATGTTTCCTATATTCGTAACCCACGATTTACGATCATTTTCGTCAAGTCTTTTCAATATAAAGTAACATTGTTTCGGGTATCTATTTTTATTCATACACAATAATTTACACCAGAATTCTACACATCTTATAACTGTATTACAAAATATATTTTGACGTCCACATTCCGATAACACAGCAACATTTGTGGCGTTCATATTTACACCAAGAACATATTTACAAAACTTGACATAAAAGCTTTCCAACATTTTCCATTCATGAATACCCAATATTTCTGAACAACAAAGAATTATAGGCATTATTTGTCTGTCAAACATTTGAAATAAAATTGTTGGAGGGAGATTTTTAAATTTATAATTGAGTTGTTTGATTGGAATGAGAGCTTTATTAGCTTTATAAATAAGAGTTTGGACTGCTTTTGACCAAGAAAGTCTGTTTGAAAAGAGTAATCCCAAATAACTATAATATGTTGAAGTTGTTATTGTGACGTTATCAAAACTTATTTTTCTGTCTTCTTTACAATGCCTCCAATACGAAAAACAAGTATCTTTGTTTTGGAAAAATTTACTCTCAAACCCCATTTCGTACAAAATTGGGACAAAACATTTATTTTCTTTTGCAATCCTACAACAGTATCAGAAAACAAGCAGAGATCATCAGCATAAAGTAACAAAAAGAGTTCTAAAAAGTCTGGTCCAACAAAAATACCTCTGTCATTATCCATCATTAAATGCTCCTCAAGTTGGTTAACAAACATACTAAAAAGTAAAGGACTCAGTATACATCCCTGTCGAACTCCACTCAAGGAGTTAAAATAAATAAAAGCAGATATTGATATTTTGTACATATCCCGCACGATAAACAACATTTTACCACGTATGCCATTATTAGCAAGAACAAACCATAAAAGGTCTCTTTTTACACAATCAAAGGCTTTGTGAAAGTCCACAAATAAACAGTAAAATCAACCCTTTGACTTAGATAAAAAAATTTGAATCAAAGCCTGCAAGGTAAAAACATTATCAGCCGTAGAATAACCAGAGCGG
Source organism: Steromphala cineraria (assembly GCA_916613615.1). Taxonomy (NCBI): domain Eukaryota; kingdom Metazoa; phylum Mollusca; class Gastropoda; order Trochida; family Trochidae; genus Steromphala; species Steromphala cineraria. The sequence continues at coordinate 6,092,949 of OU744723.1, forward strand.
AAACCAGCTTGACACTCAGGATTCAAATTATTTAATTATACAAATGATTTTAGTCTTTCATTCAAAATGTAAGTAAATAATGTCCCCCAAATGTCCATGAGAGAAATGCCTCTATAGTTATTCACATCATTCAGTCTCCCTTTCTTATGAAGAGGGAATATAATGCTTCTGGACCAATCAGATGGGAAGTCACCGGAGACAAAAATACAATTAAAAAGTACATGTAGGTAAGATAGTAGAATGTTGCCCCCGTGTTTCCACATTTCGGGAGGAAGTCCGTCAGGACCACATGCTTTGCCAGGTTTTAAAGCAGAAAGGGCATTTGTAATTTCGTCTAAACTTATCTCCTATATAATACACTACATCAGGTTTTTTTGGGGGTAAATATATCTGTAAATGTGTAATTGCAATGTAAAATTTATCCTTAATTTGGTCCATTTTCAGTTTTACGTACCATGTTTTCAGCGAAATTTTCTCCCACTGGTACATTTATTGCATCAACCTGAATTAAAAAAAGAAGTGAGTTATATACTACATTCATTATCTCAAAATAGACCATATAGATCTCATCTTTAAAGTCTTAACATACATTATCTCAAGATAAAAGGTATAAACCATCTATAAATTCTTAACATACATTATCTCAAGATAAAAGATATAAACCATCTATAAATTCTTAACACACATTATCTCAAGTCAGACCGTATAGACCATCTACAATTTCTTAAAATTCATTATTTAAAAACAGATCATAAAGACCATGCATCAATTCTTAACATCATGTAACCCCGAGGGGTATACATTGCAGAAATAGATACAAAAAGATATGATAAATAACATCGATACTTTGTTTGTTCAAAAACATGCGCAAAAACGTCATTTAATGACAAACAAACATCACATTTTCAGTCTGTAAAAGTTCTCTCAGCCAATCATAACCTGCCAGATCACATGACCCTCCTCGCCTAACTGGTCGGGTCTAGGTTTATAAATTAAATTTAAGGTCTCTACGCAACTGTTATCTACGAACCTGGTGTCTCTACGAAAAATCGGCCTCTACGAACCTGTTTATCCTCGAAACCACTGATTCCCAACTGGTCAGACTAGTGCTATTGTTTACAGTATTGAGTCAAGCGGACACTTACTTACTTGGCGTATAGTTACTACACAAACAAAGAAAACAACTTTTCAGTATGACAGTTAGTTAGTGATACATATAATGAAGACATTTACTAATTTTGGTTAAATCTGTTTGACTGTTGAAAGCTTAATCACGGCTTTGACAGAGGAAAAGTCAATTGATCAATGAGATTACATGGTATGTCATGGTACGTTGTTTCGCAAATGACGAGATGGCCTATTCTTCTCTAGAAATAAAAGAATGTGGTTTAAAAATATTTATTTAAAAAGATAAACGGGGTTGACAAAAAATGTTTATATTAATGCCGCTCCCTAACAAAATAGTGACGTAACGTATACATAGACAGATCAGTAGACATATGATAAAGTGACAATGACAATATAGAAACAAGGATGTTTTAAAATATACAACAAAGCAATGTATTGCTCATGCTTATATCTTTAATTAATATCTAATTAAATGGTATAAACATAAGGATATTTCAGGAAGACTAAATCTAAATATTCAATCGTGTTCTGAAAATCTCTTAGATATTACGATATAGTGATGTACTGAATTAAGTAGTTCTTCGTTTACATGTTGTGATGAGCCTGGGTGGCCATATGAAATTGAAGACAAATTAAACAAGTTAGAGAAATGTTTAAAAAACTTATGAATAATCCTTAAGTAATGTCATATAATGTGAATGAGGTTTTTCTATCTACACACTACAAAATATTAGGAAACAGAGTGTCATTGAGGCATCATGTCATGAAATTGTATTTAGTTGCCCTGTTCGCAGTACAATTCATTACACCTTTTGACACCATGTCTTGAGCCTTTCTCAATCAAATACAGAAACAATGTTAGTTTACAAAGAGACAACCCATCAGCGTAAGATAATAACCATTCTATATCTTTGTTTGAGATAATGCTTTTCATATCAAAGGAAAAAAATGCTCCCTTTCGGGTTAATATTAATCTTTTAAATTCATCTTGATTAGTGACATAGTTTACGGATTGTGGCAAAACTTTTCATTGCCTAATGACATCGGGAACAAGAATCTAGCATAGAGTGCCGTTTTGCAGAAAATATTACGAATTTGTGCCGAATTTCTTAGAGTATAAGTATCATTATGTTCATTGTGGGGGATTAATTCCTGCTAGGAGTTGGTAAATATGCTTCAAATAAGGCTGTTCTTGGGGAAACGGGTCGATATTGTTTATTCATAAAACACAGATTAAAGTTTTAAAATAATGGATAACAACGCTCAGAATGGACATTTCACGCGTTCCAATACATTTATATATAAATGCTTAAGCCACATGATGAGAATGGTAAAATAAATTAAAGTCTAAAACTATTGGATAAGAATGTAGAATAGATAATTTATGTGTTTCAATACATTTATATGAAATACTGAAGCTACAGTATGATAATGATCGAGTAAATGGGTTTCTCACGTTCGTGAAATGTTGTTTTCAAGTGGTTTTAGTTATGTATGGATAATGCAAGATGTTGGTGATGCCAGTATGTTTATATCTGTATTTAAAAGACGTTTAATTGATATGTATATGCAATCTTGGAAACAAAATATAGAATCCTTATCATATTCAACACTTTTTCAGTATAAAGAATTTATTTCAATGCGAGTCATACATTAATAAGCTTAATAACAGGCAACTGATCAGATCCATGTGTAAATTCCGCATTTCTCTTCACGATTTGAGAGTGAATCATCAATGTAAGAAGAAGGTCAATGTGTCTGACATTGATTCTATCTGTTTGCATTGTGACCATAATGCTGTAGAAAATGAGTACCATGTTTTCTTTATATGTAATAGATTATCTTTTCTTCGTAATAAATATTTTATGTCCATTAACAAATATTGTCAAGCTAGGCTAACAGTGCAACACATACTTAACACACATGATGTAAATATACTTCAGTAACTTCTATTTATCTTTCTAAGATATTCAGGTTAAGATTTTCATAGTATAAGTTTGGTCATGTGAAAAATGTATTTATTTTCTCATACAATTGTACCATGGGCGATGCGGCCTACAATACTGAAATAAACATGATTTTTATTCTGATAAACGGTATAAACCATCTATAAATTCTTAACATACATTATCTCAAAGCAGATCTTATAGACCATGTTAAAATTATTAACATACATCATCTCAAAACAGATCCTATACCATCTTTGTCAAGTGATTCAGAGCACTGACAGCGAATAGAGAAAAGACGAAATGTTCACACTGTGTCATATTTCTGGTAAAAGACATTCTGTTTGTTATTGGATTCACAAATGCAAAATTTATTGTTGTTATTTCATCGAAAGGTTGTTTCTCTAACCGAAAGTGTCAATCAAATTAATATTATGCTACACTATAGTTTTTTGTAAGACCTGGATACCCCTATACCATTCCGTGATATTTTCAATACATTTAAGGTAAGGTTTTTTAAATTGTATATTCTCAATGTTTCACTGATAATTGTATGTTTATGCTAAATGAATCAGTTTGATAGTGTCAAAAATCTCACTACACAAATCAGTCATCCATAGTCAGAGGACAAAGTATGAAGATTCACATAAAATCCATTGGCGGCAATTTTTGTGTGAACACCTTTAATTCATTTTGTGTAAGAAAACGCAAACGTATGGCTAAACTTTACGTTATATATTTGAATTATTCCATTTAGTTTAAATACATTGTCTTTCAATTGGAACCATTCATTTTCTTTTTCTTGACATCACCTTATATTCCCCCCAAAACGTGCTACTGTCCCTTTAAGGTGAAGGTTAACAACTATTCATCTAAATATATCTTGTGTCCCATTAACCTATGAGGCTCTATGTTGTTTGTATATCTATTGATAGATGTCTGGAATGTTGATATAACAAAGTGTGACACATAACTACAATGTATTTATTCCTGAGTTTTTATTCAATATGGATAAAGGGCTTTAGAACTACGCACAAGCTTTGAGCGTCGTTTATTTGCTTCATGTTGCTTACAATAGTTGCTGGTTGGGTTAACCAATGTCACTACTGAATACTCACATGACGCAGCATTGTGTATTTGTTGAATGTCAGGGGACAACGAATACAGATTCACATGAAGTCCATCGGCTGCCAGTGTTGGTGAACACCTTTAATTCATTTTAAGTAACAAAAACAAAGCATCGCTGGACTTAACATTATGTTTTTGATTTATTACTGCTTCATTTAGATAAATACATTTTCTTTCAATGGGTACCATTTATTTTCATTTTCCTGCCATCACCTTATATTCTCCCTTAAAACGTGCAACTGCAAAACCCAAAATGTAAAAGTCTCACAGAATAAAAGGATGGACTAGAGTTCAGTAACAATGACAAGGAAGTAAGTCGCAAAGGGGTGGAAATGGTGACAATGCACTCCGGATGGTGCTACAAATTCATCTAGAGGCTTTTCGGAAACGTATTTTGAGTAAACAGGAACATAGATTGGAGCTGATAGATCTCTTTGTGATCAAGTGGCTGGGTGAGGGTGCTTGTGGTGATTGGAGAATGTTGTCAATCAATCAATCAATCAATCTTTATTTCATAATAACCACTCACCGTGATACATGAAAACTTACACATAACATATATGACATATTGGCTGTGCATATTGTATACTTTTGATATTCAAGTTTTGAAAGTGTTACATATTATTGAAATGAATGTTGCTAATTTCCTTAGTTCGGAATACTTCGTTTTGGAAGGGGTTCCTAGTAACAATTTTAATTTATTATAGCTTGGATTTTTATAATAAAATTCTTTTGGATAACATTCTCCATGTTTTAAGAAATATGGACAGAAAATAAGATAATGATACTCGTCCCCAACAACTTGTAGATTACAAAGTTTACAAAAACGGAATATGTATTTAATACCAGACCAACGCCCAGTCTCCACAGGTAAAAAATGGGTAATTGTACGGAAACTTAGAATAGGGGTTGATAGTTTACAGGGGAGATAAATATAACTTTCTTCCCCAGAATGGGGCTTTAAAAGACTATACATTAAACTTTATGGGAATTTGTCAGATCGGCCAGCCACTTTTGAATAAATTGATTTGACAAACGCTGAAATACTGTGGAAATAAGCCAATTGCGGTTATATAAATAAGGATAATAAAACACTTCAGACAATCCGTATTCATCTAATATACGTTGAACATTCAAAAGCCACGATGAAAAATATCTGCCATTCGCTTATTGATATATATTACTGTAGGTAATCTCCCGGTCTCCCCGTACAGCATGTAGGATGGTGTGCTCTTCCGTAGTTTAAAAACAGATTTCATAAATAGTCAATTGACGTTTTCTAAAATGTCTATATTTGAGAAGCCTCACACCTCACATCCATAAAGCAGGATTGGTAGGACCATGCAGTCATAACATTTGAATAAACATTCAGTTGGAATGTGGAGATTTCTGGCTCTTGATAGAATGATAAAGACACTTTACATTGCTTGGCCATGGCGCGTTTTAATTGCCTTGGTGAATTTTCGATTTCTATGAAATGTTATTTCGAGGTCAGTATTTTCTTCAACAATATCAACGGTTTGGTTATTAAAAGTGAACTCATGTTTGTTTTTTTTTTGCTGGTCCGGATCCAAAGATTACCACTTTAGTTTTGAGTAACTTCCATTCATTGCAGTATAAGTAGAATATATCAAGGCAGTGTTGAAGTTGTTCCGGGTTGTCGGCTAAAAGAACTGTATCGACAGCATATAACAACAGCAGTATCTTGATGTTCGATGTAATGGCTTAAGCTTCCACTGTAGTTCCCTTACAGTTGTGATCATTTACAATGTTTCAATGTCGTTTAAGAATAAAGAAAAGAGTAGCGATGATAGATTTTCGCCTTGGCGAACGCCTTTTTCACATCGAAGGAGGCCAGATATTTCATAGAGGATATTATATGAGTGTCAATGACATACTATGTTTACGACACGAGTGCCAAAATATTAGTATTTCGCGAGCGAGAGCGAGGGACATACTGATATTTAGGCACGAGTGTCGTAAACGTAGTATGTCATGGGCACGAATATAATATTCTATTTATTACCGAAATCCCAAATTTAACGAAAATACTCAAAAACTACATCTCAACATGGGCCGACTAGCCGCCGTCGACCCGTATAGATTGTGACGTCATAGGTGAACCGTGACGTCAAAGCATTGTTTATAACGTGACGTCACAATGAAAAAGTGATATTTTGCCCTTGGGCAATATGAATTGTTTTATTTGATACATGATTTGATATAATCATACATATTATAAACCATTGTAAAAAAAATCCCGTTTATTCCATACAAATAAATGTTTGCCATAAACCAAAGCCTTCTGGAAGTCAATATATGCGCAGTAAAGTTTCTTTTTTGTTGTTTCAGTATGTCTATCAAACTGTTTAAGTCAAACATGTGATCCCTAGTTGAATATCCTTTTCCTGAAACCGCCGGCTTGCACTTCAGGAAGTATAAGATTTTCTTCGACATATTTAGTCAGTCTATTATTAAGTATCGATGTCAAAAGTTTCCCAAGACATGATAATAAGGTAATTGGTCTGTAATTTTCCGCATTTCTTCTAACAAATGGGTTTAATGAATCCGGAAAGCCAGGTTTCTGGTACACTTCCACTATCAAGAACTACATGTAGGTTAAACAGTTCATAATAAAATGATGTAAAGATATGTTGAGTAGCTATAATCTGTTCGCTCTCTATCATGTTCAAACCAACTGCTTTGTTAGTCTTAAATATTTGGCCTTGTAAACAACAGTACACGATGGGTACATCTTATGAATTTGACCGCTTCTCCTTTCTCTAGATATCCCACAAGAGACACGCTCTTTGACTGTCTCTCCTTTCTCTAGATATCCCACAAGAGACACGCTATTTGACTGTCTCTCCTTCTCTAGATATCCCACAAGAAACACGCTCTTTGACTGGCTCTCCTTTCTCTAGATATCCCACAAGAGACACGCTCTTTGACGGTCTCTCCTTTCTCTAGATATCCCACAAGAGACACGCTCTTTGACTGTCTCTCCTTTCTCTAGATATCCCACAAGAGGCAGGCTATTTGACTGTCTCTCCTTTCTCTAGATATCCCACAAGAGACACGCTCTTTGACTGTCTCTCCTTTCTCTAGATATCCCACAAGAAACACGCTCTTTGACTGTCTCTCCTTTCTCTAGATATCCCACAAGAGTCACGCTATTTGACTGTCTCTCCTTCTCTAGATATCCCACAAGAAACACGCTCTTTGACTGGCTCTCCTTTCTCTAGATATCCCACAAGAAACACGCTCTTTGACTGTCTCTCCTTCTCTAGATACCCCACAAGAGACACGCTATTTGACCGTCTCTCCTTTCTCTAGATATCCCACAAGAGGCAGGCTATTTGACTGTCTCTCCTTTCTCTAGATATCCCACAAGAGACACGCTCTTTGACTGTCTCTCCTTTCTCTAGATATCCCACAAGAGGCACGCCATTTGACTGTCTCTCCTTTCTCTAGAAAATCCCACAAGAGGCACGCTATTTGACCGTCTCTCCTTTCTCTAGATATCCCACAAGAGGCATGCTATTTGACTGTCTTTCCTTTCTCTAGATATCCCACAAGAGACACGCTATTTGACTGTCTTTCCTTTCTCTAGATATCCCACAAGAGGCACGCTATTTGACTGTCTTTCCTTTCTCTAGATATCCCACAAGAGGCACGCTATTTGATCGACTCTCCTTTCTCTAGATATCCCACAGGAGGCACGCTATTTGACTGTCTCTCCTTTCTCTAGATATCCCACAAGAGTCACGCTATTTGACTGTCTCTCCTTTCTCTAGATATCCCACAAGAAACACGCTATTTGACTGTCTCTCCTTTCTCTAGATATCCCACAAGAGTCACGCTATTTGACTGTCTCTCCTTTCTCTAGATATCCCACAAGAGTCACGCTATTTGACTGTCTCTCCTTTCTCTAGATATCCCACAAGAAACACGCTATTTGACTGTCTCTCCTTTCTCTAGATATTCCATAAGAATCACATTATTTGACTGTCTCTCCTTTCTCTAGATATCCCACAAGAAACACGCTGTTTGACTCCTTTTCCTTTCTCTAGATAGTCCATAAGAGGCACGTTTTTTGACTGTCTCTCCTTTCTCTAGATATCCAAGAAGAGACACATTCTTTGACTTTCTCTCCTTTCTCTAGATATCCCACAAGAGGCACGCTGTTTGACTGTCTCTCTTTCTCTAGATATCCCACAAGAGACACGCTCTTTGACTGTCTCTCCTTTATCTAGATATCCCACAAGAAACACGCTCTTTGACTGTCTCTCCTTTCACTGGATATTCCACAAGAGGCACGCTGTTTGACTGTCTCTACTTTCTCTAGATATCCCACAAGAGACACGCTATTTGACTGTCTCTCCTTTCTCTAGATATCCAACAAGAGGCACGCTATTTGACTGTCTCTCCTTTCTCTAGATATCCCACAAGAGGCACGTTATTTGACTGTCTCTCCTTCTTTAGATATCCCACAAGAGACACGCTATTTGACTGTCTCTCCTTATTTAGATATCCCACAAGAGGCACGCTATTTGACCGTCCCTCCTTTCTCTAGATATCCCACTAGAGTTACGCTATTTGACTGTCTCTGCTTTCTCTAGATATCCCACAAGAGTCACACTATTTGACTGTCCCTCCTTTCTCTAGATATCCCACTAGAGTTACGCTATTTGACTGTCACTCCTTTCTCTAGATATCCCACAAGAGGCACACTATTTGACTGTCCCTCCTTTCTCTAGATATCCCACAAGAGACACGCTATTTGACTGTCTCTCCTTTCTCTAGATATCCCACAAGAGAAACGCTCTTTGACCGTCTCTCCTTTCCCTAGATATCCCACAAGAGGCACGCTATTTGACTGTCTCTCCTTCTCTAGATATCCCACAAGAAACACGCTATTTGACTGTCTCTCCTTCTCTAGATATCCCACAAGAGTCACACTATTTGACTGTCTCTCCTTTCTCTAGATATCTCACTAGAAACACGCTCTTTGACTGTCTCTCCTTTCTCTAGATATCCCACAAGAGACACGCTCTTTGACTGTCCCTCCTTTCTCTAGATATCCCACAAGAAACACGCACTTTGACTGTCCCTCCTTTCTCTAGATATCCCACAAGAAACACGCTCTTTGACTGTCTCTCCTTTCTCTAGATATCCCACAAGAGACACGCTCTTTGACTGTCTCTTCTTTCTCTAGATATCCCACAAGAGACACGCTCTTTGACTGTCCCTCCTTTCTCTAGATATCCCACAAGAAACACGCACTTTGACTGTCCCTCCTTTCTCTAGATATCCCACAAGAAACACGCTCTTTGACTGTCTCTCCTTTCTCTAGATATCCCACAAGAGACACGCTCTTTGACTGTCCCTCCTTTCTCTAGATATCCCACAAGAGACACGCTCTTGGACTGTCTCTCCTTTCTCTAGATATCCCACAAGAGACACGCTCTTTGACTGTCCCTCCTTTCTCTAGATATCCCACAAGAGACACGCTCTTTGACTGTCTCTCCTTTCTCTAGATATCCCACAAGAGACACGCTCTTTGACTGTCCCTCCTTTCTCTAGATATACCACAAGAGACACGCACTTTGACTGTCCCTCCTTTCTCTAGATATCCCACAAGAGACACGCTATTTGACTGTCTCTCCTTTCTCTAGATATCCCACAAGAGGCACGCTATTTGACCGTCTCTCCTTTCTCTAGATATCCCACAAGAAACACGCTATTTGACTGTCCCTCCTTTCTCTAGATATCCCACAAGAGACACGCTATTTGACTGTCTCTCCTTTCTCTAGATATCCCACAAGAGGCACGCTATTTGACCGTCTCTCCTTTCTCTAGATATCCCATAAGAGACACGCTATTTGACTGTCTCTCCTTCTCTAGATATCCCACAAGAGGCACGCTATTTGACTGTCTCTCCTTTCTCTAGATATCCCACAAGAGGCACGCTATTTGACTGTCTCTCCTTTCTCTAGATATCCCACAAGAGACACGCTATTTGACTGTCTTTCCTTTCTCTAGATATCCAACAAGAGACACGCTATTTGACTGTCTCTCCTTCTCTAGATATCCCACAAGAGGCACGCTATTTGACTGTCTCTCCTTCTCTAGATATCCCACAAGAGGCACTCTATTTGACTGTCCCTCCTTCTCTAGATATCCCACAAGTGTCACGCTATTTGACTGTCTCTCCTTTCTCTAGATGTCCCACAAGAGGCACGCTCTTTGACTGTCTCTCCTTCTCTAGATATCCCACAAGAGGCACTCTATTTGACTGTCCCTCCTTCTCTAGATATCCCACAAGAGGCACGCTATTTGACTGTCTCTCCTTCTCTAGATATCCCACAAGAGGCACTCTATTTGACTGTCCCTCCTTCTCTAGATATCCCACAAGAGACACGCTATTTGACTGTCTCTCCTTTCTCTAGATATCCCACAAGAGGCACGCTATTTGACTGTCTCTCCTTCTCTAGATATCCCACAAGAGACACGCTATTTGACTGTCTCTCCTTTCTCTAGATATCCCACAAGAGGCACGCTATTTGACTGTCTCTCCTTCTCTAGATATCTCACAAGAGTCACACTATTTGACGGTCTCTCCTTTCTCTAGATATCCCACAAGAGACACGCTCTTTGACTGTCTCTCCTTTCTCTAGATATCCCACAAGAGGCACGCTATTTGACTGTCTCTCCTTTCTCTAGATATCCCACAAGAGGCACGCTATTTGACTGTCCCTCCTTTCTCTAGATATCCCACAAGAGGCACGCTATTTGACTGTCTCTCCTTATTTAGATATCCCACAAGAGGCACGCTATTTGACCGTCTCTCCTTTCTCTAGATATCCCACAAGAGGCACGCTATTTGACTGTCTCTCCTTCTCTAGATATCCCACAAGAGGCACTCTATTTGACTGTCCCTCCTTCTCTAGATATCCCACAAGAAACACGCTATTTGACTGTCTCTCCTTTCTCTAGATATCCCACAAGAGGCACGCTCTTCGACTGTCTCTCCTTTCTCTAGATATCCCACAAGAGAAACGCTCTTTGACCGTCTCTCCTTTCTCTAGATATCCCACAAGAGGCACGCTATTTGACTGTCTCTCCTTATTTAGATATCCCACAAGAGGCACGCTATTTGACCGTCTCTCCTTTCTCTAGATATCCCACAAGAGGCACGCTATTTAACTGTCTCTCCTTTCTCTAGATATCCCACAAGAGACACGCTATTTGACTGTCTCTCCTTTCTCTAGATATCCCACAAAAGGCACGCTATTTGACTGTCTCTGCTTTCTCTAGATATCCCACAAGAGTCACACTATTTGACTGTCCCTCCTTTCTCTAGATATCCCACAAGAAACACGCTATTTGACTGTCTCTCCTTTCTCTAGATATCCCACAAGAGAAACGCTCTTTGACCGTCTCTCCTTTCTCTAGATATCCCACAAGAGGCACGCTATTTGACTGTCTCTCCTTCTCTAGATATCCCACAAGAAACACGCTATTTGACTGTCTCTCCTTCTCTAGATATCCCACAAGAGTCACACTATTTGACTGTCTCTCCTTTCTCTAGATATCCCACAAGAGACACGCTCTTTGACTGTCCCTCCTTTCTCTAGATATCCCACAAGAAACACGCACTTTGACTGTCCCTCCTTTCTCTAGATATCCCACAAGAAACACGCTCTTTGACTGTCTCTCCTTTCTCTAGATATCCCACAAGAGACACGCTCTTTGACTGTCCCTCCTTTCTCTAGATATCCCACAAGAAACACGCACTTTGACTGTCCCTCCTTTCTCTAGATATCCCACAAGAAACACGCTCTTTGACTGTCTCTCCTTTCTCTAGATATCCCACAAGAGACACGCTCTTTGACTGTCCCTCCTTTCTCTAGATATCCCACAAGAGACACGCTCTTTGACTGTCTCTCCTTTCTCTAGATATCCCACAAGAGACACGCTCTTTGACTGTCCCTCCTTTCTCTAGATATCCCACAAGAGACACGCTCTTTGACTGTCTCTCCTTTCTCTAGATATCCCACAAGAGACACGCTCTTTGACTGTCCCTCCTTTCTCTAGATATCCCACAAGAGACACGCACTTTGACTGTCCCTCCTTTCTCTAGATATCCCACAAGAGACACGCTATTTGACTGTCTCTCCTTTCTCTAGATATCCCACAAGAGGCACGCTATTTGACCGTCTCTCCTTTCTCTAGATATCCCACAAGAAACACGCTATTTGACTGTCCCTCCTTTCTCTAGATATCCCACAAGAGACACGCTATTTGACTGTCTCTCCTTTCTCTAGATATCCCACAAGAGGCACGCTATTTGACCGTCTCTCCTTTCTCTAGATATCCCACAAGAGACACGCTATTTGACTGTCTCTCCTTTCTCTAGATATCCCACAAGAGACACGCTATTTGACTGTCTCTCCTTCTCTAGATATCCCACAAGAGGCACGCTATTTGACTGTCTCTCCTTTCTCTAGATATCCCACAAGAGGCACGCTATTTGACTGTCTCTCCTTTCTCTAGATATCCCACAAGAGACACGCTATTTGACTGTCTCTCCTTTCTCTAGATATCCCACAAGAGACACGCTATTTGACTGTCCCTCCTTCCCTAGATATCCCGCAAGAGTCACGCTATTTGACTGTCTCTCCTTTCTCTAGATGTCCCACAAGAGGCACGCTCTTTGACTGTCTCTCCTTCTCTAGATATCCCACAAGAGGCACTCTATTTGACTGTCCCTCCTTCTCTAGATATCCCACAAGAGACACGCTATTTGACTGTCTCTCCTTTCTCTAGATATCCCACAAGAGGCACGCTATTTGACTGTCTCTCCTTCTCTAGATATCCCACAAGAGTCACACTATTTGACGGTCTCTCCTTTCTCTAGATATCCCACAAGAGACACGCTCTTTGACTGTCTCTCCTTTCTCTAGATATCCCACAAGAGGCACGCTATTTGACTGTCTCTCCTTTCTCTAGATATCCCACAAGAGGCACGCTATTTGACTGTCCCTCCTTTCTCTAGATATCCCACAAGAGGCACGCTATTTGACTGTCTCTCCTTATTTAGATATCCCACAAGAGGCACGCTATTTGACCGTCTCTCCTTTCTCTAGATATCCCACAAGAGGCACGCTATTTGACTGTCCCTCCTTTCTCTAGATATCCCACAAGAGGCACGCTATTTGACTGTCTCTCCTTTCTCTAGATATCCCACAAGAGGCACGCTATTTGACTGTCTCTCCTTTCTCTAGATATCCCACAAGAGGCACGCTTTTTGATTGTCTCTTCTTCTCTAGATATCCCACAAGAGACACGCTATTTGACTGTCTTTCCTTCTCTAGATATCCCACAAGAGACACGCTCTTTGACTGTCTCTCCTATCTCTAGATATCCCACAAGAGGCACTCCATTTGACTGTCTCTCCTTCTCTAGATATCCCACAAGAGGCACGCTATTTGACGGTCTCTCCTTCTCTAGATATCCCACAAGAGGCACGCTATTTGACTGTCTCTCCTTCTCTAGATATCCCACAAGAGGCACGCTATTTGACGGTCTCTCCTTTCTCTAGATGTCTCACAAGAGACACGCTCTTTGACTGTCTCTCCTTTCTCTAGATATCCCACCACAAGAGGCACGCTATTTGACTGTCTCTCCTTTCTCTAGATATCCCACAAGAGGCACGCTATTTGACTGTCTCTGCTTTCTCTAGATATCCCACAAGAGGCACGCTATTTGACTGTCTCTCCTTTCTCTAGATATCCCACAAGAGGCACGCTATTTGACTGTCTCTCCTTTCTCTAGATATCCCACAAGAGGCACGCTGTTTGACTGTCTCTCCTTCTCTAGATATCCCACAAGAAACACGCTATTTGACTGTCTCTCCTTTCTCTAGATATCCCACAAGAGGCACGCTCTTTGACTGTCTCTCCTTTCTCTAGATATCCCACAAGAGGCACACTATTTGACTGTCTCTCCTTCTCTAGATATCCCACAAGAGACATGCTATTTGACTGTCCCTCCTTTCTCTAGATGTCCCACAAGAGACACGCTCTTTGACTGTCTCTCCTGCTCTAGATATCCCACAAGAAACACGCTATTTGACTGTCTCTTCTTTCTCTAGATATCCCACAAGAGACACGCTCTTTGACTGTCTCTCCTTTCTCTAGATATCCCACAAGAGACACGCTATTTGACTGTCTCTCCTTTCTCTAGATGTCCCACAAGAGACACGCTCTTTGACTGTCCCTCCTTTCTCTAGATATCCCACAAGAAACACGCTCTTTGACTGTCTCTCCTATCTCTAGATATCCCACAAGAGACACGCTATTTGACTGTCTCTCCTTTCTCTAGATATCCCACAAGAGGCACGCTATTTGACTGTCTCTCCTTTCTCTAGATATCCCACAAGAGACACGCTATTTGACTGTCTCTCCTTTCTCTAGATATCCCACAAGAGGCACGCTCTTTGACTGTCTCTCCTTCATTATATATCCCACAAGAGTCATGCTATTTGACTGTCTCTCCTTTCTCTAGATATCCCACAAGAGGCACGCTCTTTGACTGTCTCTCCTTCATTATATATCCCACAAGAAACACGCTCTTTGACTGTCTCTCCTTTCTCTATATATCCCACAAGAGACATGCTATTTGACCGTCTCTCCTTTCTCTAGATATCCCTCAAGAAACACGCTATTTGACTGTCTCTCCTTTCTCTAGATATCCCACAAGAGACACGCTCTTTGACTGTCTCTCCTTTCTCTAGATATCCCACAAGAGACACGCTATTTGACTGTCTCTCCTTTCTCTAGATGTCCCACAAGAGACACGCTCTTTGACTGTCCCTCCTTTCTCTAGATATCCCACAAGAAACACGCTCTTTGACTGTCTCTCCTATCTCTAGATATCCCACAAGAGACACGCTATTTGACTGTCTCTCCTTTCTCTAGATATCCCACAAGAGGCACGCTATTTGACTGTCTCTCCTTTCTCTAGATATCCCACAAGAGACACGCTATTTGACTGTCTCTCCTTTCTCTAGATATCCCACAAGAGGCACGCTCTTTGACTGTCTCTCCTTCATTATATATCCCACAAGAGTCATGCTATTTGACTGTCTCTCCTTTCTCTAGATATCCCACAAGAGGCACGCTCTTTGACTGTCTCTCCTTCATTATATATCCCACAAGAAACACGCTCTTTGACTGTCTCTCCTTTCTCTATATATCCCACAAGAGACATGCTATTTGACCGTCTCTCCTTTCTCTAGATATCCCTCAAGAAACACGCTATTTGACTGTCTCTCCTTTCTCTAGATGTCCCACAAGAGACACGCTCTTTGACTGTCCCTCCTTTCTCTAGATATCCCACAAGAGACACGCTCTTTGACTGTCTCTCCTATCTCTAGATATCCCACAAGAGAC
Source organism: Steromphala cineraria (assembly GCA_916613615.1). Lineage (NCBI taxonomy): Eukaryota > Metazoa > Mollusca > Gastropoda > Trochida > Trochidae > Steromphala > Steromphala cineraria. The sequence goes on from OU744723.1 coordinate 6,108,610, forward strand.
ACGCTATTTGACTGTCTCTCCTTTCTCTAGATATCCCACAAGAGGCACGCTATTTGACTGTCTCTCCTTTCTCTAGATATCCCACAAGAGGCACGCTATTTGACTGTCTCTCCTTTCTCTAGATATCCCACAAGAGGCACGCTCTTTGACTGTCTCTCCTTCATTATATATCCCACAAGAGTCACGCTATTTGACTGTCTCTCCTTTCTCTAGATATCCCACAAGAGGCACGCTCTTTGACTGTCTCTCCTTCATTATATATCCCACAAGAAACACGCTCTTTGACTGTCTCTCCTTTCTCTAGATATCCCACAAGAGACATGCTATTTGACCGTCTCTCCTTTCTCTAGATATCCCACAAGAGACACGCTCTGTGACTGTCTCTCCTTTCTCTAGATATCCCACAAGAAACACGCTATTTGACTGTCTCTCCTATCTCTAGATATCCCACAAGAGGCACGCTATTTGACTGTCTCTTCTTTCTCTAGATATCCCACAAGGGGCACGATAATTGACTGTCTCTCCTATCTCTAGATATCCCACAAGAGACACGCTATTTGACTGTCTCTCCTTTCTGTAGATATCCCACAAGAGACATGCTATTTGACTGTCTCTCCTTTCTCTAGATATCCCACAAGAGACACGCTATTTGACTGTCTCTCCTTTCTGTAGATATCCCACAAGAGACATGCTATTTGACTGTCTCTCCTATCTCTAGATATCCCACAAGAGACATGCTATTTGACCGTCTCTCCTTTCTCTAGATATCCCACAAGAGGCACGCTCTTTTAATTGCTTTTCCTTTCTCTAGATAACCCACAAGAGACATGCTATTTGACTGTCTCTCCTATCTCTAGATATCCCACAAGAGACACGCTATTTGACTGTCTCTCCTTTCTCTAGATATCCCCCAATGGGCACGCTAAACCCTTCATATCACTGCAAGCACTTGCTCCTACCGTCTGTATAGGAGCGCTGCTGCTAGTGTTAATTCTTTGAATGAGAGTAATGAGATCCAACCTGACTCATTCTCTCTTATTGGAGGCACATGACATAACTTAACATGACATCAAATATTCTTTATTTCATAATATCGTCATATGAATGCTACAAACAGAACCTGATATAACCTTTCGGCCTTGCTTGAATACACAACTTAAGGATTGGAAATGGTATGAACCGGAAATCATTGTTTAGCCCCGGGTAATAGCCGGATTACGTCCACGGTGAAAATGATAATAGCCTGCTGTGGATAATCGCCGGGTCAGCTTTAGTAGTAGAATGTATACAGATGTCCGGCCATTAGACCTACGAGACAACTTTTATCCATTAAAACATAATATAAAGTACATAAAAACATTATGGAATAGAACTATAAAATGAACTTTGGCAATGTTACGGGTGATGGAGGAAGTAGTTTATAAATATTCAGGTATTACCTATATGAGGTCTCTTGTCGCACAACATACAACAATGGCTTATAATATGTTAAAATGTTGCATAAAAAGTGCATAAAGTTTGCAATTATATCTTGACTCGTGGGTTGCAGTTATATCATGACTCGTGGGTTGCAATTGTATCTTGGCTCGAGAGTTGCAATTATATATTGACTCGTGGGTTGCAATAATATCATGACTCGTGGGTTGCAAATATGTCTTTTTTTTTTTTTTTTTTTTTTTTTTTATTAGTTCCCAATGTTTACATAGTTACATATAGAATAACATACATAGGCAATGTTAAACAGATTAAACAATAAAGAGTACAACAGGCAATTTGAATATGGAATAGATTGGTGTTCACATAAGAACTGGAGTGAGGAGACGCCATTTATTTTCAAAATATTGATTTTTATTGTTTCTGGTTGCAATAAAATTTTCTACAAAGAATATTTGTTTCAAAATTTTTAAATATATATTGAAATTTAGTGATGGGTTTTTGATATTGCTAAGATATATATATCTTTTAGCAGAAATAATGATGTGATTAATTAGTCTGTTTTGGTGTTGAGTACCAAACCAGACTAAGAGTTTAGAAAATATCACTGGAGTTGGAAATGAGTTATTAAGCCAATCTTGTAAATTATTCCAAAAGATTTGTGTTTCCTCACATTCCCAGTATACATGACAGACACTTTCATCAACATTCTTACAAAAGCAACATAAGCTATTGTCAACTTTTTTCATTCTGAGTAATTCTCTTTTAGTGTAGATGATACCATGAAGAAATCTATATTGAAAATCCAGTAATTTAGTGTCTTTTAATGCCTTCATATAGATTGTAAATATGTTTTTCCAATCAAATATCATTTCAGGAAATAAAAGTTGCCATTTGTTACAAATGTTAGGGTATTCGACTGTTGAGATAAGTATGTCATAAAAAAGTCTTGAGCCTTTTGATGTTTTCATTAAATTCAACTGGCATTCAGTAACATTTATGCTTCTGGCATTTATTTCTGTACACGAGTGGGTAAGGGTATATTTCCATAAGTCAGGCAAAATATGTAGTAAGTAATTATAATCTAGAAATGTACCTTTGATGCTGTATTGATCTTTTATAGATTCCATTGATAGTAGACCTTTTTCATCACATATGTCATTAATAGTCATAATTCCTTTATTTGCCCAATCATTTATAAAGTGTGATCTGTTTTTGAAATTGTGATTAAACCAAAGAGGTTGGGGTAAAATATTATCTAAAATGTCAGGGTCAACATAATGTTTTTTGTGGAATACTTTCCAAGCCTTTAATACATCTTGCCAAAAAGGATTTTCTATCTTCAAATAAGTATCAGAGTTTGCTCCAAAATTAAAAATATCATCAAAAGGTATCTGACAGGGGTTATTCTTCATAGGGTTTTTTAGATACAATCTTAAGGTGGATAATTTCAAAGCATCTATAAATCTAGTTGTGTCAATCATTCTCAAACCCCCATCATCATATTTATTTTTTAGAACATTTCTTTTTATTTTATCATTTTTTCCATTCCATATGAATTTAAAAAATAATTTCTCAAGAGCAGTAATAAATTCAGCAGGGGGATTAGGTAAAGAGTTAAAGATATGAACTAATTTAGAAATTGCTAAAGTTTTTATCACTGTAATTTTACCAATAAGAGTTAAATTTCTTTTCCTCCATGATGATAAGAGTCTATTAATTTCTTCAAGTCTCTTTCGGGTGTTTATCACCCATAAGTTTTCAAGATCAGGCGTAAATTTAATACCAAGTACATCAAATTCACCCGTCATCCACTCGATATTGAGATCTTTACATATTATGTCAATAGATTTAGCTTTTGCTCCAATCCAAATTGCTTTTGATTTATCTAAATTAATTTTCAAACCAGACATTTTGTAGAACTTATTAATTGTGTCAATAGCAGCATACAAGCTGTCTTCAGTACCATCAAGAAATAATTCTGTGTCATCAGCATATTGATCAAGCTTATATTCAGTATCGTTAATAGTAATACCTTTGATTTTGTCATTATTTCTAATCATACAACCCAGAATCTCAGCCACAAGAAGAAAAAGGTATGGAGACAAGGGATCTCCCTGTCTACAGCCTCTTTCATTAGGGAAAAATTCAGAAATATGGCCATGTTGGATAACACATGAGGTAGTGTCATATGTCAAAATATTTATCCATCTAATCATTTCAGGTCCAAAGTCAAATTTTTGTAAAACTTCATTAATGAAATTTTTAGAAACAGAGTCAAATGCTTTTTCAAAGTCAATCAAAATTAGAAGGCCAGGAATGTTTTGTTTTTTAGTTTCAAAAATTATGTCATATAAGAGTCTTGTGTTTTCACTGATGGTTCTGCCCGGAATAAAACCGGTTTGGTTAGAGTGAATTAATTCATCTAATGTAGTCTTTAATCTATTTGCTATACATGAGCTGATAATTTTATAAACTGCATTAAGTAATGTGATAGGCCTCCAATTCTTCAGTAATGTTCTGTCTTTGTTTGCTTTTGGTATGCAAGTAATTACACCTCTCTTCATACTTAGGGACGTGTCATTCTTATTTGATACATCTTTAACAAATCTATAAATCCAAAATTTTAGATCTTTCCAAAAAAATTTAAAGAAATCTATTGGAAAACCGTCAATTCCTGGGCTTTTGTTATTTTTCATTTTATAAACATTTTTGCTGATTTCTTCCATACTGATTTCTTTTTCAAGATTTTCTCTCAGTGTTCTGTGTAAAGTTGGGGTCTTAATATCTTTTAGACAATCCTTTACTCTATCTTCATCATGCGAAGCATATAGATTCTCATAGAAATTCTTAACCTCATTAAGTATTGATTTACTGTCTGTGAATTCAGTTTTGTCCTTAGTTATTAGTTTATTAATTGATTTTTTTGAAAAGTTTCTATTTTCCAAGTTACAGAAATATTTTGATGGTTTTTCTCCCTCTTCATACCATTGGATTCGATTTCTGATTTGTATTCCTTTAATTTCTTCTTTTTTTATTTCTTCCAATTGATTTTTATATTTTGATAGTTCAGAGAGCATTTCCTCATTTATATTTTGAAAGTCTCTTCTAATGTTATCTTCAACTTGTTTAATTTTTTCCTCAAGTTCTTCTGTAAGTTTTGTTTTGGATTTCTTTATATAAGATGCAAAAGATATAGTCTTTCCACGAATTTTCATCAATAAAGTTTCAAGGAATAAAGAATTAGAAATAGTAAGGTTAATATCTTCAAGGGTTTCGAAGTCGTCAATCTTTTCTGATGCATATTCCTGTACTGTCTCATATAATGTATTTCTGACTAAATTCCCGTATTCTGGGTTTAGTAATAAAGAATTATTAAATTTCCAGTATCCTTTTCCTCTTTCTTGATTTAAAGTATTTGAGAAAGTTAATGTTATTGTTGAATGATCACTTTTATATCCTGGTAGGATATCAGAGTCCAATGTTATATCAAATATGTCATCGGAAACAATAAATAAACAGCAAATATGTCTTGACTCGTGGGTTGCAATTACATCTTGACTTGTGAGTTGCAATGATATATTGACTCGTGGGTTGCAATAATATCATGACTCGTGGGTTGCAATAATATCATGATTCGTGGTTTGCAATTATATCTTGACTCATGGGTTGCTAGTATATCTTGACTCGTGGGTTGCAATAATATCTTGACTCGTGAGTTGCAATTATATATTGACTCGTGGGTTGCAATAATATCATGACTCGTGGGTTGCAAACATATCATGACTCGTGGTTTGCAATTATATCTTGACTCGAGGGTTGCTAGTAAATCTTGACTCGTGGGTTGCAATAATATCTTTACTCGTGAGTTGCAATTATATATTGACTCGTGGGTTGCTAGTATATCTTGACTCGTGGGTTGCAATAATATATTGACTATCTATTTTATAGTCTGGACTACAATCCCCGCTCCACCCTAAATGAAGTCTACAGCGAAACCAAAAAACATGTTTGTTTGATAATTATCCAAACAAGCCGGTGTCATATAAGATCTAATCTTTAAAATGCCATTTTCACACCGTGTGCTTTCCACACAGTAGCAGACTAAATGCGCTACTCACAAGTATACATTTAATCTTTTTGGCAGGATCATCGTCCCAATAATAACATACGGGTCGGACTTTTGGGGATTTAGGAACGAGGAACGAACAGAGCGGACTCAGCAACATATCTTGAGGAGTTGGAAGTAAAACTACTACTTGTCTACTTAAGGAGGACGGTGGTGTATGAGTTAGATTGCTGGTCTGTCACGACAAAGGCTTGGGCTTGAATCACGGTGGGTACATAAAAAATGTGCAACCTGGGCTAAACACTGTGTTGTGTCCGTGTGCAAGCACTTCATCCATATTGAACTCACTTCCTAGCTGTACAAATGAGTACCTGAACATGGGGAAAGTACGGATCTAAATGGTCGTTCTAGGCGCTTAGTAGCTGATTCGAAAGTGCAATTCCTTCAGGGTAATAATATACATTGTATCGCCGTAAACAGTCCTGGATTGGATATTATTATCATTTCAGCTGTGTTAAGTGAAATGGTAAGGTATACTTTAGCAGTTATTGACAATGTATAAAATTTTGGTTAAAAGTCCTGCATTTGCCTGACGATAGACACCCGAAACAGTGCTATGAAAAGCTTGTCTCCCTTATTAATGATGACAGGAAGATCTGGGCTTAAGATATCAGGAATCTTGTACATTCCTTCGGTTCTGGTCACGTGGTATCACAAGGAGTAGGATGCGTGCAGAAGTTTATAACAGTTTTTACTCAACGGCTTAAAGACATGCAGATACAGAATTGGCCGTCATTCATCAACAATATCCACAAGCTTATATCTTACTGACAACTGAAAACTTTACTGATGCAAGAGAAATATTTGATCACTGTCAAGATTCATTATTTGAATAAATGTGTATATATATATACATGTATATGTGTGACAGAAAATGAAAATCATTTTTTAATTAGCTTCTCATTTTATAATAATAATTTTATTATAAAATGAATTATCTCAATGATTATGAGTATCTGAATATTTCCATAATAAGAATAATGTAGAAAATTAAAAACAAACTTGGATACTTGGTGCGTTTATGTGTTGGAATTATATACATGTATGTATCATTTATTACTTAGAAAACAATAAATGGAACATAAACATCATCAAAAACCATTTTAGATATCATTTTGTATAAACGATGTAATGGTCAGATTGTTACAAACAGTATTATTGTATTCTTGACCATTATATATATTGAATGAATTGCACCTCTGTGATATGGGCTGACTGAAATATGCATGAATAAACATTGGTCGATTCATATTATGTTCTATGGTAGGCAAATAGTTCTAAATGGGAAGTAGCACGTTTCGAGGGGGAATATCAGGTGATGTCAGGAAAATGGAAACAAATGCTTCCATTTGAAAGACAATGTATTTAAACTTAATGGAACAGTAATAATTCAAATATATAAAGTTTAGCCATGCGATTCCCTTTTCTTACTCAAAATGAATGAAAGGTGTTCACATAAAATGGCCGCTAATGAATTTTATGTGAATCTTCATACTTCGTCCTCTTACTATGGATGATTGGCTCGTGTAATGAAATTTTTGACACTGTCAAAATAATACATTTAGCATTAGCTTGCAATCATCAGTGAACATTCTAGAATATAAAATTATCAAAAAACGTGCTACTGCTCCTTTAAGTGGATTCTAGGCTTCAACAGTTTACATACCTCAGTAAAGGGGTGTCAGACAGTCCTTTCTTGGTATACAATATCCGAATTTCATAAAGTGCACATGTTCTCTGAAATAACGTTCCTGTGCTATTGAGTCTCTACATAACAGAAGAGAATTCGACAGTAACATTCATTGAGACCGAAGGCTTGTAACCAAACAAGAGGCTGATTTGTGTATGGGATCAGTTGCTAGACAACGGGATTTTCTCCATTGCTCAACTACGGTCATGAAAGAGGATTAACGAGTGTTACCTAATTACTGCCGCCAATCAACAGCGGGTACCCTGTGTTTGTACTAATAAACACCATTCAGAGAATTATTAAAATTATTTCATATGACCAATGGCCGATCTAGTCGGTAACTTAAATCGTCATTAACAGTGAAATTTGGTCAACATCTAATTTGAAATGCTTAAAAGGGGCAGTAGCACGTCTTTTGATAATTTTATATTCTAATTGTTTTACTCATAATTTAATGCTAAATTTATCATTTTGACAGTGTCAAAAATCTCATTACACAAGCCAACCATCCATAGTCACAGGACAACGTATGAAGATGCACATAAAATGCATTGGCGGCCATTTTTTGTGAACATCGTGAATTCATTTTGTGTAAGAAACAGGAATTGCATGGCTAAACTTTATATTACTGCTTCATTTAGTTTAACTACATCGTCTTTCAATTGGAACAATTAATTTTCATATTCCTGAAATTACCTTATATTCCCCCTAAAAACGTGCTACTGCCCCTTTAAACATATTTATACATGTATACGTACATGAAGGGATTGGCCAACAAGCTCGAAAGACCTTAAAGGGGCAGTAGCACGTTTTTTGAGAATTTTATATTTTCAATTGTTCACTGATAATTGTAAGTAAATGATAAATGTATTACTTTAATAGAGTCAAAAATCTCATAATACAAACCAATAATCCATAGTCAGAGAACGAATAATAAAGATTGACATAAAGTCCATTGGCCGCCATTTTTGTGTGAACACCTTTTATTCATTTTTATAAGAAAAAGGAATCGCATGGTTTAACTTTACACTTTATATTGGATATATTATTGAGTCTTTTAGATTAATATCTTTACCTTTCAATTGGAATCATTTATTTTCAATTTCCTGACATCAACTTATATTCCCCCTAAAAACGTGCTACTGCCCCTTTAAGGCCGCTCCAATACAATTACAAAACCACGTGAACACATTACCCTCATTCTAAAACAACTGCATTGGCTCCCAATCAAGCAAAGAGTAGTGTTCAAAGTTCTGACCCTGACCTATGCTGCTCTCTATGAGGACAACTCCCCTTCCTACCTTAAAGAGTTGATTAAGGCATACAAACCAACACGGAATCCCCGATCTCAAGATTTGCTGAATCTCTCCGTGCCGGTGACAACAACTAAATTTGCTGATCGGGCATTCTCGAAAATAGCTCCTTTCTTGTGGAACAGTCTACCATTTGAACTTAAAACAGCAATCTCTCATACGACCTTCAAGAGCTCTCTAAAACGTACCTCTTTAGAGACGCATTTATTATGTAATATTTCTCCTGTCCAGCGCCATTGAGCAGCTTTAAGTTGGAAAATAGGCGCTATACAAATACATTATTATTATTATTATTTTTATTACATGTGCAAATATATACAAACAAATTAATGTGAGTGACCTATGTCAAATCTTAATTCTATTTATAAAGCAATATAGTGGTAGTGCATGTATACCATTTTTTCTTTCAGCAGTCATTATAAATGAATTTGCTTATGAAAGTTAAAATCGATCAGATTTCATGATATAATTATGACTAGAATTCTATAAGTTTTGTGGTCATTTTTGTGAGAGATGTACATCCCCGCTATATTGTATTGATGGACAGTTCTTTCAAATAAAATAATCTTAATATTAATTCTATGTACCTATGGCATTTTTGGCACAAACTAACATGTGCTGAAACATTAAAACTATCCAATGTGTTGTATCATATCAGCCTTAACAAATACAAAAAAATATTATATCAGACCCATGGATTCATATTAACAAAACTTTATTAGATAGAACTGGCTTATCAAATGTATTTGTAAATCCTTCGGTATGCTCTACGTCTTTCCTAGTTCTAAAAGCTGGACAAACTCTAACTGATCAATGTATTCAACTATGGCGAGAAAACATCAGATCCAGCCCAAAAAGACTCTATTATCAACACTATAAACAATCACTTGTTTTTTGAAAATTATCTTCTTTTACCACGAAATATCTATAAGCCGATTTTGAAATTCAGAACATTAAACCTTCACCTACCAATTGAATTCGGAAGATGGCATAGCATACCAAGAGATGAAAGAACTTGTAAAATCTGTAACTTGAATGAAATAGGTGACAAATTACACTATATACTTACATGCCCATCATTTTATGAAAAACGAAAGTTATAATTACCCATTATGCAGAGTTTAAACGCTAAATGTAACCTTGCCCATGCTCTAACTCCATCAACTAAACGAAATATGAAATTTTTGTCAAGCTTCGTTATCCACTTTAACAATCTGTTATCCAATGTTTAATCACTAAATGATATTTTACACTGCAGTTATGAAACCAACTATGTGAGGGCTGTTAATTAATTATCTATGTAATCAATAATCGTCTGCCATAAGACGCATGCCTTTATTATGAATAATATGTATATATGTATGCTCTTGTACCACCGAAGGTGGTTTTTTGAGTGAATAAAAATCGTTGAATCGTTGAATCGCATGTGAAAACATACAGCATAGCACGTTCGATCGGTATAGCTGGTCGGTATAGCTGGTCGGTATAACAACACACCTGTAGATCTGTGTGACAAGGACACATTTATTATACTTTTTAAACACAATGTGTATTTTACGGCCAAAACCTGCTTTCTTATATTACAAAGAAGAAAGGATATCCTATATAGATAAATTACATGTGTAACATGATTATTCTATGATTGTATGTTTATTTTACATCATATTTATCATATTTTAAAATGAATATTTACTTTTTGATGATAGTCTCTCATAACCCGTAAAGGGTGGCTCACTTTTATGTTATTTTTACAACCGATTTTTACCATGTATTTTATGTGAGGTGAGACTGAAATAAAATATATGTCTGTCTGTCTGTCTGTCTGTAGACCAGAGAGTTTGTTTAACTGCGCCGACTCCATTGAGGACGAGTCCAATGTTTTACCTCCATTGTCCTTTATACGAGGAAATACGACAAAAGCTTTTAGAAATTTGTAGAGCGACCTGTGATAATTTCCTCAATTTCAGTGATACTCAGAAAGCCTGTTTTATTCTCTCCAGCCCAACTGTGATATTTGAAAGTTTAAAACCTGCAATCTTATATCAAGAAAACGTAGCAGTATTTTATTTAGGTCAAAAGAAATTTTCTTCATGAGCATGTTAATGTTTATCTCTATTTTTTAATATTTTTACCCGTCTGTGTATATGTTGTGTTTTCCTTTTTTAAATAGTCTCTCGTAACCCTGAATGGGTGGCCTGGCTCACTACTTTGATGTACATGTACTGTATGTTTGATGAATTTTATTGTGTATATATTTGTGAGGTGAGACCCAAATAAACATTTATCATATCTTCGATTGGGTGGCCACATGAACACGACTCATCGGCATTCAAGTCATTGCAATGAAGTCTGTGTCGGGAATGAATAATGTGGCAATTCTTGTGCCATAATTTAGATAGGAGAAAATAGGTCTATTTTTAGATACACAAACTGAATGTTTGAAACCGGACAAAGTATCAATATTGCGGATGTCAGGATTTAGGGAATTCCATCATTTTATTATACATGTACGTGAATTGGGTAAAAACGTCCTTGCATTTGACGACGTTATAAATTTCACTAATCGCGCGGATAATTTTGTCCAAGATTATGTTGTAAATAATAACCCGGTACCGAGGAGTTATGGAAAAACACCTCGCGAGGGCGTAGCCCGAGCTGAGGTTATTTCCATTACCCGAGCCGGGTAATAAATAAATAAAAAATACCTATGGAACCCGCTATGCAATGTTAAAACTTATATTGTAAAAGGCGAAGATGGCAAGAGGTTACAGAGATTCTTCTTATTGTTCATTTATAAAAAAAGTAGTCAGTTTACTTATGTATTTACGTTTTATCAATGGTTTCATAATCGTTTCTTCATCAAGTGCGTCATGGCGTATCTGTTTCACAACAAAAAGTATTGATCTTTGAGGTGCAGTAGCACGGTTTTAGGGGAAATATAAGTTGATGTCAGGAATATGAAAATTAATGGTTCCAATTGAAAGACATTGTATTTAAACTAAATCGAGCAGTAATTAATCAAATATATAACGTAAAGGTTATCCATGCGATTTCTTTTTCTTGCACATATTGAATTAAAGGTGTTCACACAAAATGGCCGCCAATAGATTTTATGTGAGTCTTCATACTTTGTCCTCTGACTATATGGATGATTGGCTTGTGTAATGAGATATTTGACCGTGTCAAAATAATATATTTAGCATTAATTGAGAGATATATTTAAAACTGGTGTCCATGTTTCATCAAATAAAATTTATCTACAACACCTTTCCTCTCAAGTAGCTACAAACCTGACAGTTTGAGTATGGGATTGTATTTTTTCTAAGATTAAAAACATTGATTTTCATTGGATAATGTCAACGTAAAATATGAAATAGATATGATTTCTTTATAAAAAAATGAACAAAAAGCATTGCCAGTTCTTTAATTACAAAAAAAATGTGATACGAAAATAAGATTATGGTATTTTATATATCACCTTTGTGTCTTTTAAAATTGGGCACTTTTCCCCAATATGCTGGGCCAAATCCAACTCCTTTGTCTAAATATATTCTCATAAGTATCTTCTTAGGCAGTTAGGTGAGATTAAAACAAAGTATTTGCCATAGTATTTGCGATAGTCTCCTAAAGTTACATTCTACATATTTTAAGTGACACAGAGTACATGTATGTTGATGGGATCACATATGTCAAATAACTAACTGTTAATGAAATTCATAAGATCAAGGTCATTTGCTGAACGAAAATACGGCCATTCAAAGTCGGGATCTAAAACCGGAGGACGTGTGGCGCGAGCTGATTCTGAAACCTTATCAAAAGCTAATAGGAAGATATATTCGATTCGATAGTATTTAGTAGTGATTTATAACTAATATTTAGGTTAACCTGATGCATAATTACGACTATTACACTTACTTTAGATGTTAATTCGATATTTTATGAAATGAAGCATTCTAGAGATATTAACCATAAATGGATAGATTTGCAAGTTCAGTGATCAGATATGAACTTTAATCAGCATATGAGATATTTTGTAACTTTTCAACATAAAATAATATTTTATGAAAGATAACCAGTTTACGGGGCAAAGTTCACCTCCGTTGTCAAAATACAAAAGTATCTCATTATGCAGTTATGTGAGATTAAAACAAAGTATTTGCCAAACGGTAGTCTCGCTGAAAGTTGCATTCTAAACATGTAAAAACACAATAAGGGAGCGTGCTTTTACCTGGTGTCCACCATGATTAAATAAATAACACACAGAAATGACAAAACGTCATGTAGAAAAGAATGCCAACAAATGAGTTTATTTCCCTATAGACTCAACCAGAGGCGTGTTGAGCTGCAGCCTGCTTAGCTAGAGTCTGGAGATGCTTCAGTTCCTTCTCCATGGCGCACTTGACAGCGTCGGCCTGGTGGTGCTTGGTGCAGTGCTGACAGCTGTGGGTAATCTTGTTCTCACACGCGTCGGCCTTACACTCCTCCTGGGCCACATCTACCAGGAGAAAAAGGAGATGATGAAGAAGAAAACGAAGGAGAAGAAGATGAAGGAGAAGAAGAAGAAGAAGTAAATGATGATGAAAAAGAAGAAGAAGAAGAAGGATGAGGAGGAGGAGAAGAAGAAGAAAAAAAAGAAGAAGAAGAAGGAGAAGAAGCAAAGAAGAAGAAAAACGTTGAAGAAGAAGATGGATGAGAAGAAGGAGAAGGAGGAGGAGAAGGAGGAGAAGAAGAAGAAAATGAAGGAGAAGAAGAAGGAGAAGAAGCAAAGAAGAAGAAAAACGTTGAAGAAGAAGATGGATGAGAAGAAGGAGAAGGAGGAGGAGAAGGAGGAGAAGAAGAAGAAAATGAAGGAGAAGATGAAAACGATGAAGAAGAAGAAGATGAAGGAGCAGAATGAGATGAAGATGAAGAAGAAGAAGGAGAAGAAGAAGAAGATGCAGATGAAGATGAATAAGACAAGAAAAAGATGAAGATGGAGAAGAAAAAGGAGGAGAAGAAGAAGAAGAAGTAGGAGAAGAAGAGGAAGATGATGAAGGAAAAGAAAAAGAAAGAGAAAAAGAAGAAGATGAAGAAGAAGAAGAAGAAGAAGAAGAAGAAGAAGAAGAAGAAGATGAAGAGTATCTTATTCATGTGTCACATGATGTCCATCATTCTCTCCCCACAGAGGCAGACCAAGTCATGAAATGTTGATGTTGGAAAACTTGTACCACAATCCATTTGAATTTGTTAAGCTAATGACAACGCTTCTGGCATGGAAACTGTAGTTCATATCGCAATGCCTTTGCCATGATTCAGTAGCCAAAATTATGATTTTAAAACAGCGTCGCCGATTGCACAACTAACTTTGATTGTCTCAAATCAGGTATCTCCCATTCTATCCCACAAAGTCGACGTAAAAGAATAGATGCTCTATCAACATTTCATGACTTGATCTGCCTCTGTGGGGAGAGGATTGATGTCCTTTTATATATCCACAGTGTACAGAGCTGTTAAAACTCAGCACCCACCCATAAGGCTTAAGACATGCAATAAAAATTACAAATCTACGAGGAGTTTAAATAACTTGCTGTTCTCAACTTTATAAAGTTGAAATGTTATTCTAGAAATGTCAAAGACAATACCCGATTTCATATCTTTAATAAGAGTAATATTCACAATAAGCAAAGCATTTGAAGCTAATAGACGTTGCATACTGACAATAGGAAGGTTTAAAGCTTACCATTGTGATTGAGAACCGGACAATGACGCACGTCAATCAGTCAAACATAATTTGTAAATTCTCCCCCTTTATAAAGGTTTTCTGATTGTGTATGTTGTCGGTCTAAGTAAATCCTCCCTTAATATTACCCGTTTCACTCCGATATTGAGTCAAAAGAGGTATAGTAGAGGGTCGCGTCTGCCCATGTATCGAATTGACCAATCAGAACTAATCTTATCAAGCCACAATAGTCTGCCTTCGCATCTACAACGTTGAAGGGTCATAGGTCGGCTGATGCGACCCTCAACAAGACCTTTCTAGACTCAATATCGGAGTGGAACGGGTAATATTGAGGCTAGGTTTACTTAGACTGTGCATGTTGATTACTTACGACTGATAATGATCCTCTTTCCGAAGTGGACGCTGCATTTGTGCATGTTGTAGTCGATGGTCAGCTGGGTCCCTGTGATTGGGATCTGCAACACAATAGTCTCGATGACTGGCTTAACTTTCTTGTAGGTAGCTGTGGTCCGATCTACCTTTACCCCATGACTCTCTATCTTGAATATAGACTTAACTTTCTTGTAGGTAGCTGTGGTCCGATCTACCTTTACCCCATGACTCTCTATCTTGAATACAGACTTAACTTTCTTGTAGGTAGCTGTGGTCCGATCTACCTTTACCCCATGACTCTCTATCTTGAATACAGACTTAACTTTCTTGTAGGTAGCTGTGGTCCGATCTACCTTTACCCCATGACTCTCTATCTTGAATACAGACTTAACTTTCTTGTAGGTAGCTGTGGTCCGATCTACCTTCACCCCATGACTCTCTATCTTGAATACAGACTTAACTTTCTTGAATACAGACTTAACTTTCTTGCAGGTAGCTGTGGTCCGATCTACCTTTACCCCATGACTCTCTATCTTGAATACAGACTTAACTTTCTTGTAGGTAGCTGTGGTCCGATCTACATTCACCCCATGACTCTCTATCTTGAATACAGACTTAACTTTCTTGTAGGTAGCTGTGGTCCGATCTACCTTTACCCCATGACTCACTATCTTGAATACAGACTTAACTTTCTTGTAGGTAGCTGTGGTCCGATCTACCTTTACCCCATGACTCTCTATCTTGAATACAGACTTAACTTTCTTGTAGGTAGCTGTGGTCCGATCTACCTTTACCCCATGACTCTCTATCTTGAATACAGACTTAACTTTCTTGTAGGTAGCTGTGGTCCGCTCTACCTTCACCCCATGACTCTCTATCTTGAATACAGACTTAACTTTTTTGTAGTCTTGTAGATAGCTGTGGTCCGATCTACCTTTACCCCATGACTCTCTATCTTGAATACAGACTTAACTTTCTTGTAGGTAGCTGTGGTCCGATCTACCTTTACCCCATGACTCTCTATCTTGAATACAGACTTAACTTTCGTGTAGGTAGCTGTGGTCCGATCTACCTTTACCCCATGACTCTCTATCTTGAATACAGACTTAACTTTCTTGTAGGTAGCTGTGGTCTGATCTACCTTTACCCCATGACTCTCTATCTTGAATACAGACTTAACTTTCTTGTAGGTAGCTGTGGTCCGATCTACCTTTACCCCATGACTCTCTATCTTGAATACAGACTTAACTTTCTTGTAGGTAGCTGTGGTCTGATCTACCTTTACCCCATGACTCTCTATCTTGCATACAGACTTAACTTTCTTGTAGGTAGCTCTGGTCCGATCTACCTTTACCCCATGACTCTCTATATCTTGAATACAGACTTAACTTTCTTGTAGGTAGCTGTGGTCTGATCTACCTTTACCCCATGACTCTCTATCTTGAATACAGACTTAACTTTCTTGTAGGTAGCTGTGGTCCGATCTACCTTTACCCCATGACTCTCTATCTTGAATACAGACTTAACTTTCTTGTAGGTGGCTGTGGTCCGATCTACCTTAACCCCATGACTCTCTATCTTGAATACAGACTTAACTTTCTTGTAGGTAGCTGTGGTCCGATCTACCTTTACCCCATGACTCTCTATCTTGAATACAGACTTAACTTTCTTGTAGGTAGCTGTGGTCCGATCTACCTTTACCCCATGACTCTCTATCTTGAATACAGACCTAACTTTCTTGTAGGTAGCTGTGGTCCGATCTACCTTTACCCCATGACTCTCTATCTTGAATACAGACTTAACTTTCTTGTAGGTAGCTGTGGTCCGATCTACCTATACCCCATGACTCTCTATCTTGAATACAGACTTAACTTTCTTGTAGGTAGCTGTGGTCCGATCTACCTTTACCCCATGACTCTCTATCTTGAATACAGACTTAACTTTCTTGTAGGTAGCTGTGGTCCGATCTACCTTTACCCCATGACTCTCTATCTTGAATACAGACTTAACTTTCTTGTAGGTAGCTGTGGTCCGATCTACCTTTTCCCCATGACTCTCTATCTTGAATACAGACTTAACTTTCTTGTAGGTAGCTGTGGTCCAATCTACCTTTACCCCATGACTCTCTATCTGATCTACCTTTACCCCATGACTCTCTATCTTGAATACAGACTTAACTTTCTTGTAGGTAGCTGTGGTCCAATCTACCTTTACCCCATGACTCTCTATCTTGAATACAGACTTAACTTTCTTGTAGGTAGCTGTGGTCCGATCTACCTTCACCCCATGACTCTCTATCTTGAATACAGACTTAACTTTCTTGTAGGTAGCTGTGGTCCGATCTACCTTTACCCCTTGACTCTCCTACTTGAATACAGACTTAACTTTCTTGTAGGTAGCTGTGGTCCGATCTACCTTCACCCCTTGACTCTCTTACTTGAATACAGACTTAACTTTCTTGTAGGTAGCTGTGGTCCGATCTACCTTTACCCCTTGACTCTCTTACTTGAATACAGACTTAACTTTCTTGTAGGTGGCTGTGGTCCGATCTACCTTTACCCATGACTCTCTATCTTGAATACAGACTTAACTTCCTTGTAGGTAGCTGTGGTCCGATCTACCTTCACCCCATGACTCTCTATCTTGAATACAGACTTAACTTTCTTGTAGGTAGCTGTGGTCCGATCTACCTTCACCCCATGACTCTCTATCTTGAATACAGACTTAACTTTCTTGTAGGTAGCTGTGGTCCGATCTACCTTTACCCCTTGACTCTCTATCTTGAATACAGACTTAACTTTCTTGTAGGTAGCTGTGGTCCGATCTACCTTTACCCCATGACTCTCTATCTTGAATACAGACTTAACTTTCTTGTAGGTAGCTGTGGTCCGATCTACCTTTACCCCATGACTCTCTATCTTGAATACAGACTTAACTTTCTTGTAGGTAGCTGTGGTCCGATCTACCTTTACCCCATGACTCTCTATCTTGAATACAGACTTAACTTTCTTGTAGGTAGCTGTGGTCCGATCTACCTTCACCCCATGACTCTCTATCTTGAATACAGACTTAACTTTCTTGTAGGTAGTTGTGGTCCGATCTACCTTAACCCCTTGATTTTCTATCTTGAATACAGACTTAACTTTCTTGTAGGTAGCTGTGGTCCGATCTACCTATACCCCATGACTCTCTATCTTGAATACAGACTTAACTTTCTTGTAGGTAGCTGTGGTCCGATCTACCTTTACCCCTTGACTCTCTATCTTGAATACAGACTTAACTTTCTTGTAGGTGGCTGTGGTCCGATCTACCTTTACCCCTTGACTCTCTATCTTGAATACAGACTTAACTTTCTTGTAGGTAGGTGTGGTCCGATCTACCTTTACCCCATGACTCTCTATCTTGAATACAGACTTAACTTTCTTGTAGGTAGCTGTGGTCCGATCTACCTTTACCCCATGACTCTCTATCTTGAATACAGACTTAACTTTCTTGTAGGTAGCTGTGGTCCGATCTACCTTTACCCCTTGACTCTCTATCTTGAATACAGACTTAACTTTCTTGTAGGTGGCTGTGGTCCGATCTACCTTCACCCCATGACTCTCTATCTTGAATACAGACCTAACTTTCTTGTAGGTAGCTGTGGTCCGATCTACCTTTACCCATGACTCTCTATCTTGAATACAGACCTAACTTTCTTGTAGGTAGCTGTGGTCCGATCTACCTTTACCCCATGACTCTCTATCTTGAATACAGACTTAACTTTCTTGTAGGTAGCTGTGGTCCGATCTACCTTTACCCCTTGACTCTCTATCTTGAATACAGACTTAACTTTCTTGTAGGTAGCTGTGGTCCGATCTACCTTTACCCCATGACTCTCTATCTTGAATACAGACTTAACTTTCTTGTAGGTAGCTGTGGTCTGATCTACCTTTACCCCATGACTCTCTATCTTGAATACAGACTTAACTTTCTTGTAGGTAGCTGTGGTCCGATCTACCTTTACCCCTTGACTCTCTATCTTGAATACAGACTTAACTATCTTGTAGGTAGCTGTGGTCCGATCTACCTTTACCCCATGACTCTCTATCTTGAATACAGACTTAACTTTCTTGTAGGTAGCTGTGGTCCGATCTACCTTCACCCCATGACTCTCTATCTTGAATACAGACTTAACTTTCTTGTAGGTAGCTGTGGTCCGATCTACCTTTACCCCATGACTCTCTAACTTGAATACAGACTTAACTTCCTTGTAGGTAGCTGTGGTCCGATCTACCTTCACCCCATGACTCTCTATCTTGAATACAGACTTAACTTTCTTGTAGGTAGCTGTGGTCCGATCTACCTTTACCCCATGACTCTCTATCTTGAATACAGACTTAACTTTCTTGTAGGTAGCTGTGGTCCGATCTACCTTTACCCCATGACTCTCTATCTTGAATACAGACTTAACTTTCTTGTAGGTAGCTGAGGTCCGATCTACCTTTACCCCATGACTCTCTATCTTGAATACAGACTTAACTTTCTTGTAGGTAGCTGTGGTCCGATCTACCTTTACCCCATGACTCTCTATCTTGAATACAGACTTAACTTTCTTGTAGGTAGCTGTGGTCCGATCTACCTTTACCCCATGACTCTCTATCTTGAATACAGACTTAACTTTCTTGTAGGTAGCTGTGGTCCGATCTACCTTTACCCCATGACTCTCTATCTTGAATACAGACTTAACTTTCTTGTAGGTAGCTGTGGTCCGATCTACCTTTACCCCATGACTCTCTATCTTGAATACAGACTTAACTTTCTTGTAGGTAGCTGTGGTCAGATCTACCTTCACCCCGTGACTCTCTATCTTGAATACAGACTTAACTTTCTTGTAGGTAGCTGTGGTCAGATCTACCTTTACCCCATGACTCTCTATCTTGAATACAGACTTAACTTTCTTGTAGGTGGCTGTGGTCCGATCTACCTTTACCCCATGACTCTCTATCTTGAATACAGACTTAACTTTCTTGTAGGTAGCTGTGGTCCGATCTACCTTCAACCCATGACTCTCTATCTTGAATACAGACTTAACTTTCTTGTAGGTAGCTGTGGTCAGATCTACCTTCACCCCATGACTCTCTATCTTGAATACAGACTTAACTTTCTTGTAGGTAGCTGTGGTCCGATCTACCTTTACCCCATGACTCTCTATCTTGAATACAGACTTAACTTTCTTGTAGGTGGCTGTGGTCCGATCTACCTTCAACCCATGACTCTCTATCTTGAATACAGACTTAACTTTCTTGTAGGTGGCTGTGGTCCGATCTACCTTCACCCAATGACTCTCTATCTTGAATACAGACTTAACTGTCTTGTAGGTAGCTGTGGTCCGATCTACCTTCACCCCATGACTCTCTATCTTGAATACAGACTTAACTTTCTTGTAGGTAGCTGTGGTCCGATCTACCTTCACCCCATGACTCTCTATCTTGAATACAGACTTAACTTTCTTGTAGGCAGCTGTGGTCCGATCTACCTTCACCCCATGACTCTCTATCTTGAATACAGACTTAACGTTCTTGTAGGCAGCTGTGGTCCGATCTACCTTTACTCCATGACTTTCTATCTTGAATACAGACTTAACTTTCTTGTAGGTAGCTGTGGTCCGATCTACCTTTACCCCATGACTCTCTATCTTGAATACAGACTTAACTTTCTTGTAGGTAGCTGTGGTCCGATCTACCTTTACCCCATGACTCTCTATCTTGAATACAGACTTAACTTTCTTGTAGGTAGCTGTGGTCAGATCTACCTTTACCCCATGACTCTCTACCTTGAATACAGACTTAACTTTCTTGTAGGTAGCTGTGGTCCGATCTACCTTTACCCCATGACTCTCTATCTTGAATACAGACTTAACTTTCTTGTAGGTAGCTGTGGTCCGATCTACCTTTACCCCATGACTCTCTACCTTGAATACAGACTTAACTTTCTTGTAGGTAGGTGTGGTCCGATCTACCTTTACCCCATGACTCTCTATCTTCAATAGGGGAGAGCGGGGTCAATTGTAACATTTTTTTACTTTAGTTGTCCTAATTTGCTGCTTGTATCTCTGTTGATGAATTAAGCGATACTACAATGTAAATTGGGGTTATTTGGGGTTATTTTACTTGCAGTTATTAAGTTATGATCTTTTGAATAAGGGTACCCAAAGTGTTACAATTGACCCCAGCGTTGCGGCAATTGTAACAGTGCGGTGGGACAATTGTAACACGTAGGGTAAACTAAAAATAACTTTTTTTCAAAGGTGAATTTCGTCTAAGACTGTTGAAATATATCATCTTCATCAACTGGGGTAACAATAATAGCTAGTTTTATTGTTTGTCGTAATTCTCAATTTCAGCAATTTTATTTATCAAATTAATGTTATTTTTTTAATTTGGTAAACTTTATAGATTTTCCATTTTCGAATTTTACTCTTGTAATAATTATTCTGTGGATTTTCATTAACCGAAATTTCTATCCAGAAAAGATTGAACCGTCTAGAATTCACGTATTTAGTTTCAGGATTCTTATTTTTACAAACGGTTGAAACACGGTGTTACAATTGCCCCCAATGGGGATAGTTCTATTTCATGACATTTTACGAGTAAACCGCTTAAAGTTTTAAATACATTTCTGCATTGTAATTTGGCAGTATAGGTCAGGGTCACATATAGATATATCAAGTTAGTATTTTGTAACTCAAAACACGTCCAAACGATTTCTTATTGTTAGTGAACAATATACTTCAAGTGTAAAAATTCGACTTTTTGTCATTTTTATCTACCACTGGGGAAACTGTTGATCAACACCCTAACGCTAAACAAGAGGAAAGCAAGGGGTTTAATGTTATATAAGTTGGACTTTGCTTGAACGCAAACTTTTGGAGTAATCGCCCCTTTTACAATTGCCCCGTGTTACAATTGACCCCGCTCTCCCCTACAGACTTAACTTTCTTGTAGGTGGCTATGGTCCGATCTACCTTTTCCCCTTGACTCTCTATCTTGAATACAGACTTAACTTCATTGTAAATGAAGGTCGCTCTGGTCCGATCTATGTTTTGCAGGAAATATTGCAGGAATTATATTGTGCAGTCATTTGGGTTTTCATGGTATTGATAACATTGAACTGCAGCTTGCCATCTCCATCAACATCCTTCAATTTCAAGGCATGAGGTAAGTTGAGGTTGGCTTAAATTCCACTTTCAATAGTATTTCACTTATATCAGGATTGTTAGTATTGTTGCAGGTAGAAAGCCCGCGCCACTATTGTGACTATGCATTGCGGTTAAACCTGCGAGAAACGACTGGAACTAACGAACCATGGGTGGCAATGCGCTGAAATTCAGTGCAGCATTGCACCCAAACCTTACTGCGTGTAGAACAAAGTTGCAAAGCCCATAGCAGGATTCGAACCACGGACCTTGACTTGACCTGAATCCGAACAGGCTAACGCGGGTGAAAAGAATAATCAATTTTTGACCACGTATTATCAACTTACAACCTGAGAATGAAGGGTTCCCTGGGACAATAAATGTGCGACAACAATCACATTTAACCGATCAGAGAGCTCCTACGTAAATGTCCGTGTCTCGACAACTACTCACGTGTCCTTTCTTGCCGTTGAAGAATCCGGTGACGTCACCAACCACCTTCCCGATGAACTCGTTCAGATGCAGCTTGTCCATGATGAGTTTGGACAGGAAGGGTTCAGCAGCAGCCAGGGCGATACCCAGTTGTCTCTTGGCCTGCTCCGCATGAGCGACAACCAGCGTGGAGATCAGCAGCGCAACTGGTTAAAAAGTTCACAGTAATACAAGAATAAAAGAAAATATTATCAAAGTATTTATTCTAAGACTTGTGACACATTTATTAAAGTAAAAAATTCTATGGATAAAGAGGTTTGGTTTTCAATATTGGTAAGACATAACAGTTTGAAAATTTTAACTTTGTTATTCAAAGTAATGCAATGGATGTCATTGCCGCATCTGAAATAACAGAGTTTTCGGATGTTCAACTTCGTTATTAAAAGTTATGCAATGGATATACTTACCGCATCTGGAATAACAGTTTTCGGAATTTCAATTTTCTTTTTTCAAAGTTATGCAATGGACATGAGCAGCTCATATAGAATAAAGGAGTAAACGATATCATGAATTCTTTTTCAATATCCAAAGACATGAAACGTTTGGTTTAGTAGTTATATTTTGGTCATTTACGTTTTGAAAACCAGCGGCGTCTAGGCGGAATTCTAAGTAAAAGAGGTTTTAACATCTCCATAGGAACAGATTTGTTGGCTGATGGCACGTTGTCTGGTAAATAGCTCTTCTTCTTAAATCTTTTGACTTTTCGATTGAATTCTTGAGAGGCATATAGAAGTTGGTAGTTAATATGACAAAGAGTAGGATGGATTACAACTTCTTTATTGTATTTGCAGGATGGATTACATTAAACGATGCAGCCCCCAGATTAATCGTGATCAAGGTGTTTTCTTACCCAACGCATGGTGCATTGATCAACAGTAGTTTCAGTGCTGGCTTCCACTCACTCTATGTAATTCTATCAGTTGTATAAACACTGTAAGCCACTATGTAAACACATCTATTACACTCATTGTCAATGTCAATCAATTTTAAATACATGTATGTCCATCTGATTAACTGGCTTCTTGTACATATATACTATATATTCTGCTTATAACTGTCATTGTCACTTACCTGATGAAGGGGCACGGAGTTGCCTTGAAACGTCGTATGCAAATACAATAAAGAAGTTGTAATCCATCCTACTCTTTGACATATTTTCGATTGAAGGTTACATATATGTGAATTAAAAGTATTAAATTGGATTCTAACATATGAACCACCACTCGTCCTGGTCCTATAAATTTGGGTTTGAGAAACAATTCTACTTGTCACAATGACCACTTCAAGTAAAGGATAACATCTCTTTATAACAATACATTTCAGATTATCAAAATAATATTGCTTCAAGTCCGGGATGGAATCTTATTAAGAATAAAAATATCAGATTATGAAATATACTTATTTAGGTCCACGAAAATATTTATAAACAAAATCAACAGTAAAGCCTCTGTACAGCCATGAATCCAGGTAGTCGTAAATAATATCGTTCACAACAACCGATATCGTTAGAAAATACTGAAATTTGTTTATTTTATTTTTTTTCACAAAACCCTAAGGTCCTAAGATCGGTCCTTTAACATCTTTAACACCTTATAACTAAGGCTAACCTTATCCCTCATACTTTAACATTGCACCAAGGTGACCATAAGGACTTTTATGAAACTCGTGAATGGTATAGGTATACTGACGGCCAAATCGTTAAGTATGACGTCACATTGTCAGCGGACCGACCGCAATGGTCATCGGCCGACGATGTATTTAAGCTAGTAATAAATAAAGTATTTTACTCTGTCCCGTTAATGACACTTTTATGAAACTCGCTTTCTCTCGTCAATTACCAAACCATTCACTCGTTGCATAAAAATGTTATGACACGGGACATCGTTGAGTATTCTATATTTATGAGAGGAGTTGTGTACTAGATACCTACCGACTATCTTCATATTGTGAGCGGAGTAGATGCTTGGAATATAACCTTCAGATAGTCGACTGCTTTTATAAAGAAGAGCCGCTCCCCGACTTTAATCATCAACACAAGCACAAGCACAGTCAGGTTCCCACGCATGATAAGAAAGTGGGTGATTTTGCTTTTAAATATACCAAAGTATATCAGCGAGTTAAAATAGTTTCACTTTTGAATATATCATCTAATGCCATTTTAACTTTTCTGAACATAATATCTTGTCAACTAATTTGTTTGCTATTTACATTGGTAGTAGAACATTTTAATGGAGGATATTAGGTATGTGTTCTGGGGTAAGGTGATCTGCGGTTTAACGCCGCTTTCAAGAGTTGGATGTTGTACCATGATTTTCTCAAATAAAAAAAACCTTTTTGAACTATTTTCTTCTTATCTCAATCATTATTGATGTTTATGATCTCATGTACACATTAAGTATATGAATGTGTGAGTTAATGTGATGTATTTGTCTGTTTGTCTTTTTGTTTCCTTTGAAAACTACAAAGAACTCTGTTTCTTTAATAACTTCAAAACAAAAGGGGACCCTGCTTTCCTGGGCTGGAGTTCCCTTGTTCTGTTACTGGGAGCTCTGTCTTAAAAAATCAAAAAAAATCAACTTCTCTGACGGGCATTCTAGAAGTTGCAATGATGAAGAAAGAGGATGAAGATAATATTATGGATATGTGTGTATCCCATGAAATTATCTTTATCTTTTAATGCGATATTGACGATCGGTAAACTCATTTTAAGAAGGTTTAATCTTATATTACAAACATTTGTACTTTTAGAACAGGAAGTAAACTATTTCAAAGCCACTCAGAAAACAACTAGCAGGTTTCTGTTGGATGTTTCAAATATGTTCAGTGTTATGTCAGGTTTCTCACTAAACAATGCATAGCGTATATGAATATACTTATCTTTAAGTTTCCATATCCTTATACTTTCATCCGACTATATAACTATCCTTAAACGATTTCCACGAAGTTCATTTTATCCCTTATTCTGCATATACAGTGGGTACATCAATTCAGGGTTATGTCAGGAGCTCACAAATAATGCATAGCTTATGCGAATATACTTATCTTTAAGGGTAAATAAGGCATAAGTTCGCTCCTAAAATACAATTCTATATTTTTCTATCAGGGTACGACAATAGAACTAGCCTTAGACGAGTTTACACCAAGCTCATTTTATCTCTACTTGTCCTTTAGTGAAACAATCAGTTGGCAGATAAGGCAGAAGTGTTCTCTTCCTCTACAGTCCTTTATTTGTTCTGTGTAGCCGAAATTCCAGGTGTCCCTAATGCGTAATGCGTAATAAAACACTTCATACTAATGTAGTTAAATTTGATTCCTTGTACACGAAATGATTTTGGCGTTCCGTTATGCATACTGTGTATTTATACACTTTATACGTATGCAGTTATAAATGATTTCATGTACGCGAAATGCGTTGTACGCCATGCGTAATGCGTAGTGCGTGTTCGCATTACGCGTACATGGAATCAACTTCTACAATTGGTGTGAAGCGTTTGATAACGCATTGCCCACTACGCATTACGCACTAAGGACACATGATTTGGCTTTAGAGTACACTGAAGCAACGGAACATTTTACCGATTCTGTACAGATCACATAGCAATATGTTACACAAGTGGATAAGGAATAAGTAATAACACAACGTTGATAAGGACTTTGCATTACCTCTTACACAATTAGTCACTATTGAGAAAAAAATAGATTCCTTTTAAAGTTATTGATAATGTACTATTAGTACACACTTCACAGGACAGGGTGTAGATAAACAAAGCCAAAATAACTATAAGCACTGTGTGAATATAACTGGGTTATCTCCCCCTTATCACACATGACCTCACACATGATTAAAACTAGACCCGGATTTATTACATGTACATGTCAATACAATATATGCATTTATAGAGAGCAATCATGCGTTGTCTCCAAATTATCACAATTGTTTTGGTCATAATTTTCGAAATTATATACACATGAATATAATTCTTCTTCGAGCTTCGAGGCAAGCAAAGTTAAAACATTACTTTAAACACGTAGCGGCATCAAATGACGTCATGCGATTGAAAGGATTATAATTCTTTGATGGTCCAATAGAACACTGCCCGTAAAGCGTTCATCGTGTATGCAAATTAACAATATCAATATTACATATATGTATATTATACTACAGAATGTTTTAGTAGAGAAATGAACACAGATCACAGAACAAGAAATCTAGCTCTAGATGTTTTGAAACACTGTAATCTATCTTTTATTTCGGTCCTCAAAATGCCTCAGGCCTATAGTACATTAAATATACATTTGTTTATACATTTCATAACATTCATGACACAATGTGGTATCTATATACAGATGCGTAAAATATATACATGGACAGGGTTTCAATTTCTTTATTATTCAAACTGTTTAGCAGGTTGTTAAATTTAAGCATATTTGGGTATAAATAATATTTTTCTTTGATATATTTCTTTCGGATGTTATTATAGGTAGGGCAGACAAGTATGAAATGGTATTCGTCTTCAATTATATTTGAATGGCATAACTGACAGGTTCTTTGTTCTCTAGGTATATTTTGATATCTTCCTCTCTCGATAAATAGTTCATGAGACGAGCACACTGTAATGTATTATGTATATTTGACGTGACCAACTTCTGACGGTTTTTCTTTCAAATGATACAATTCAAGTACAAGGTTAATGTCAAATTACGGTCACCCTAATTCAAGACTTCTTATCTCTTGCAGTCACGATGTCCTACTGAAACGAAACACAAACTGATAAAGCAAAATAGGCGCTGCATCACATTATAAGGTCATGCTTAGTTTAATTTTACCACTATGAAGACAATTAATATATCAACCTTTCTTTAACTAACCTACTAAGAATTTCAAATTCAAATTCTATATTCTATATTCACCACAAACGGTGGTACAAGAGCATATATATGAGATGTTATATAAATGTACATACTATGTTTACGACACAAAATATTGGTATTTCCCGAGCGAGATCGAAAATACGGATATTTAGGCACGAGTGTCGAAAACATAGTATGGCATGGGCACGAATATATAGAGACTATTTAATTGTTTTGCCGAATATCATTTCTATCTCATCGAGTAGAGTGAGAAAGTGATATGTTCACGAGTGGCGAAGCTACGAATGAAAATTACACTACATTGTATTTTACTTCACGAGATGAGATAAAAATGATATTCGGCAAAAACAATGAAACAGTCTATTTATTATATAATTTTATGATCATAAAACGCAGTTGTCAGACATCGGAAGGCAAAGTTTCGCTGTTGTGACAGTCTAGCACCTCCATTTATCCTTTCTCGGTAACACATAGTTCGATAGAAATAATTCGATATTTAATCGAAAATAGTTGTTAATAAATATATAATTTGTAAATATTTCTTGACATCAGATCCAAAATATCTTTTTGGTTTAACTAAGTGATACAAAGGTTCCTTGTGTATTTTGGAAAGTCAATTTTGACGCGAACTGATACAGTGAGTGAAGCGCTTTGTCGTTGTGACAGATATCTCGCTTCGTAAATTTATTTTGCGATAAAATGAAGAATTATTAACAACAGCAACAAGATACTTCGGGTGGCTTTTCGATATCGAGGATTCATTGGCACTGCAAAATGTTAACAGTTACATACCGAAAACATCGCAAAGAGTCGTTTTTCTTCAATCGTAACGAACACCGTTACGCAAGGCATGCGTTCGATTTCATCAAAGGGAGATAATCGTGTTTCAAAGGGATGTAAAAGGTTCGGTTCTACTTTTCTCACTGCAGTAAACATATGTCTTTTATCTGCTTTTCTTAAAAAAAGGGATTATATTTTATCATACCATTGAGTCTTTTCGATCGGAAACTGCTCAAAGAAACAGAGGTTAAATAGATTCTCAGAAAAGGTAAGATAATTTGCCCAACATTTTTGTCTATAATAAGTGTATATGATAGCAATGTATTTAATGATGAAAATCAGCTGTTTTTATTTTAAGGCCGCAAGCAATATCTTAAATCTCTTTCACTAAGCTATTCTTTTTATTAAACAATGATTGCTTTTTTACTTAATATGAATGTATGTAATAGAAACATAGTTAATGACCTTTTTCTTACTTGCATTAAAACGCTGTTTTAAATAAGTAACTGAAGCATTTAAATTTGTTCTTGATAGGGTCAGGACATCTCATCCATGAAAAAGAAGCTTCGAGACTGCTGGTGGTGACCAAAAGAGAAGTTGTTAGAAGCTGCTGTGATGTTCATAAAGCATGCATACAGATGACACTGTTAACACTATAGGGTGAAGAAGGTCGCCCTGTCAAGAAGTTTTACCTTGATTTTATGGGATCTAATTTAGCCAAAACATTTGCATTTGCAATTTTAGGGCTTCCTTTAAAGATATAAGTGATATCAAACCTCAAAAACTTAATATATGGATGTTAGCTGATATAAATTATTCACTGAAACGTGGCCTTCTTTTCTCCATGTGTGATAATTAAATAAAATGTTTTGGACTATGTTACGGAATGCCTTGGTTTTTTTTTAAAGCAATAAACAAGTTTTACTTTTGAACTGTCTTCGTCGTTTTCTTGTGCGTTATTAAAGATATATATTCTAACGTGTTAAAGAGCAGTAGCATGTGTTTTTGATAAAAACACTTTCGTCAACGTGTTTTGATTTTAATCACTTTATGTGTTTAGGATTTAAACATGTTTAGATTATTTATGTGTTTAACAAAACAGGACAGGCTATGTGTTTTGCCTTGCGTTAAATATTAAAAGACCATTTTTGCAGTGCTACAAGAGGCGTTTACAACCACAACATGTTCAAACTTATTCCACAACATATTTACATGAAAACACTTTCCACAACACGTTTTAGATAAAAACACTTTCCACAACACGTTTAAGATTAAAACACTTTCCACAACATGTTTTAAATTGAAACACTTTCCACAACATGTTCTAAATCAGAACGTGTTTTGATATTAAACACTTTAGTTTATGTGTTTAGAATATATACATGTTTAGATAATTTAAATGTGTTTAAAAAACATATTGTGTATAATACTAAAACACCATTTTTGCAGTGTAAACTCGCTCCCATTAGATAATATGTTTATGAAACTTGTAAATTGTATAGGTGTTTAACTTGCTCTTGCTCGTTCAATACCAACCCATTCACTCGCTTCATAGAAATGTTTTTAGACTGGATGTCGTTTAATATTCTCTATTTTGCTCCTTTCCTCGCATCAACCTCGAGTTTGTTTGGCGATGCTTGAAGCGCATCAACATTCAGAAAGGAGATGACAAGGTCATCAACATCCCTAGCATGGTAATTGGTTTTCATTATAACCCCTAATTATATCACGGAACAAGGGACATAACTCTGTATAAACTGTATAAAAACAATTGCATTCCGCTGATTTGTTTAACTCCATTAAGGTATTGCTATCCTGAAGACACAGCATAGTCTCTGAGAACAGCTGTCACCTTAAACTCGGACCGATGCACGCATGCATACACGGACGGATGGAGCAGAAACCGACACCAACCTTCCTCCTCCTCCGCCCGAATTCGTGCCGGGGGAAAAACAAGATAATGATAAACTTATTAGATGACAACCTGTTTATTTCCTTCTCTCAACCTGCGTGTTGAGCTGCAGCCTGCTTAGCGAGAGTCTGAAGGTTCTTCAGTTCTGCCTCTACAGCGCACTTGACAGCGTCGGACTGGTGGTGCTTGGTGCAGCTCTTGCACGTGTGTGTGATCTTGTTCTCACATGCACTCGCCTCACAACGCTCCTCAGCAACATCTGCAAAAGTTCAAGTATTGCAAATAAAATCTTTATGCTTAAACAGTTCATCAAAAGTCGTATCGAAGTAGTTAAAAAACAAACAATTATTGACTTCAAGTGAGGTAATCCAATGGTTTGTCGACCTTGGGCACGTGATATTCACCGAGGCAACGTACCTTGGACACGTGATATTCACATCTATAGGCAACGCCGAGGTGAATATCACGTGTCCAAGGTCGAAAACTCATTGGATCTAGAAGTCTATAATTGTTTTATTATATGAAAAATGTTCTTGAATCACGTTTCTTCTGTGCAAATAAGGGACATCACTCTAATATGTTTAAAACCGTAAGGGACATAACTCTAATTCAGCACAGGCGAGAGGCGATGCCTATTGCTTGATTAACAGCGTAGCATGTGATGTGATGAGTTCGAGACGTAATTCTCAAATCTATGTTTATCCATTGGAGGTGCTGCCCAACAAATCGACCTTGGACACGTGATATTCACCTCGGCGTCGACAAATCATTGGATCAACCTCACTTGTAGTCAAAAATTGTTTAATAACAACCCGAGCAAAATAAAAACCCGAGTGCTGAAAAGACTTACGATTAATGATGATTCTTTTCCCGAAATGTAGTTTGCATTTGTGCATGTTGTAATCGATCGTCAGCTGTGTTCCTGTGACGGGTATCTGCAACACACAGGTTAGTCCCTCCTTTATTATGCGATTGGCAGTGAAATACCGAGATCTATCTATGGAAATAAACCTTGATACGAGTCACTAGTGACAATAACAATGGCACGTGTTATCAGCCACAAGTGACTAATAATAACAATGACATGACGTCATCGAACAATGCTCGAAAGCAATAACACGCTCATGAAGTGATCTTGTTGCTTTTGAGACAGCCTCTCCATCAAGCCGACTGAACGTAAATTACTGGTCACTTAATTTCGTGATACAATGTAAACATAGTGTCCAAAAACTTCGATTGACACAATGTCACACAAAAATGATTGCAAAACCGGAAAGAAGTTATTGTGGCGAAATCATGTTGCTTGATGACGTCTGAGACTTGGGCCGTCCAAAAACAGTCGGCATTGAATCGGGCATTGTTCTTCCTTCATGTCAAAAGTGATGGATGTTGTGTCATGGACCTATACTATCATTCCCCAAAAAAACTGTCAAATAATTCATGTTAGGTTTCAAGCATCTTTTGGTCGACTTGACATAATCATTGTTCATTTTGGAAAGTGTTTTTTTTTTGTGTGTAGATAAAATCCATTCATTAAACATATTGGGATTGATATCTGTAATTAACATAACGAGGGCATCTGTTTTACAAGCATCTTGCATACTCTGGTTCAAACGATGTATATACAGAAAAGAACAAATACAAGATTATAGGGGAAATCCTTTGAAGTCACAATGCAACAACCTTTACAATGAACTTCCTTATCATCAAATGTAAGATTGACAACTATATGTGGCGTCCTTATTTAGAAATCAATCTATGCTTACTTCATCGGTGACCAAAATGGGATAAATATTTTATTAATGAATAGCAACGATATTAAATCCAAGCCACGATGTTTCGAAGCATAGGCCTATTTTTTCATAGATGAAGATATTTATTTACGTGGTGCTATCATATCTTAGACGAAAACGGCCTCGGATGTAGAATCATTCGACTATAACGAATTAGCATGTTATAGTGATGAATCCTCCTTAATTACAAATGATAAGGTTGTGATGGTCCTATTTAAAGCACAGTCTGATTAAAATCTACTGTGGTGAGAAACAAATTAAAATAGCAAAAATATTGTCTCTATCGGGGTTCGAACCAGCCGGGATATCCTCTTATATCCGTGGCTGAGAGAATATTCACTTTGGATTAAAATAAAGACAATATTTTAACAATTGTATTCCTCAGAGCAGTTTCATCAGACTGATCACCGGGCAAGTTGTCCACTTAAACAATACATATAAGAGAAGCGATACATTATGTCTGTGCCTCGGAAACCACTCACTGATCCTTTCTTGCCGTTGAAGAATCCTGTGACGTCACCAACCACCTTCCCGATGAACTCGTTCAGATGAAGCTTGTCCATAATGAGTTTGGAGAGGAAGGGTTCAGCGGCTGCCAGAGCGATACCAAGTTGTCTCTTGGCCTGCTCCGCATGAGCGACAACCAGCGTGGAGATCAGCAGTGCAACTGCATGAAAAGTACACAGTATTACAACAAGAATAAAGAAACAAAAATCTAAATATTTATTCACAAAGCGATACCCAGTTATCTCTTGGCCTGCTCCGCATGAGCGACAACCAGCGTGGAGATCAGTAGCGCAACTGCATAAAAAGTACACAATTTTACAACAATAATAAAGAAACAAAAATCAAAATATTTATTCACAGAGCTATACCCAGTTGTATCTTGGCTTCTTCAATGTGTACCACGACTGGCGTGGAGATCAGCAGTGCAAGTGGAATAAATCAAGAAAAGACTTTGACCGTATTTTCTTTCATAGACCCAAGATGTTCCAATTCTGTGAATACGAAATTGTTCCGCGGTTTCCTAACACTTCACCATCACCAGGTCGTAGTATAACATGAAACAATGACAACCTTTAACTGATATCTATTTCTTTATTCAATCTATATTCGGTTGTATAGTAATTGTTTTGTGAATAAAGAAATGTTAATGGTATTCGACAACGAGAGGAACAATACAGTAGGAAAACGTTATCTTATCTTAAAGTGTGGGCTGCAGGGCATTCTGCGCAACGTGAAATATGCCATCATTTGATCTATAGGCACAGATATAGAGGTTATCATGAGAGTGTTTTGGGATCGTAAATATCCTGCATTAGGAATAAACATTGTATTTTGCGAGCCTTGGCGAGCTAAATACATAGTGTTTATTCCTAATGCAGGATATTTACGATCCCAAAACACACGAGCATGATCATAGAACTTCTTTATCATACAATGTCATTTTAAATTTTATTCGACAAAAATGCTTGATTATACCATTTTGATAGTTGACATCGTTTTAAAAGATGCGCGCATTGATATATATGCAAATGAACGGTGTAATGGCTGCGACAGTGAATTGACAAAATATAATTCCTCCTTATAAATGCCTATAAATACCGTGCAAGTTATTAAGTCACAACTCCAACGTTTCAAAGTACTATAAAAACGATGATTTTCATATTAAAAACATTTAAACATGTCTTTGACGGATTCGAACACACGTTCTATCACATTCAGGAACAAAGAGGGCGAGTCTATCTCACTTAGGGGCAAGAGTTGCTTCCCTTCGGCTAAGTTGCAATGGCAGCTGCTTGCGTTACAACGCGCATAAACGGAGAGCTAAACTAGAAGATAGGCTGTGCAGTCTCTAATCCAAACTTAACAAGCCTAAAGTAAAGAACACTGAAGAACAGTAAATGAAGTGTTTTACACATGAATCTTGAACTGCCTTTGCTACCTGTGAGTAAATTGTTCGGTCGGTCCATTCAACTCACGATGGCAGTGTTTTTGCACTGCTAAGTCATACATATGGCTAAAGAACCATACAGTTTTGTTGATTTTTCTTAAGTTAATCTATATGCATTGTATAATTTATATTTTCACGTCTCTCCCCGTTACCATGGCGTTAAAAATATTAACGCTTGTCGACGTCATCGGAATTTTCAAAAGAAGTTCCGACCTTGACCTTTGAAATTTGCATCTCTATCCGTATATGACCCCAACGGATATAGAAAATATCCGTTGGCTTTATTATGCTGAGAACACTATCCATTGTATGATAATTGTTTGTTTGTGTAAAGCACTTTAGGTATGTACTATAGAGGATGTAAATATATGCCTTATGAATATATCTATTTGTAATGCATCGTTATTGTCTACAACAGAGGAAGCAGTTTTTACTTCTTCCGAAGCCCATAAAGATAATAGAAATCAATAAAGAGTCATGCACAATAGGGAACTAATTTCTAAATACACGATACCAATGAAAACGATACATTTTAATTATCGAGCTACGAGTATGACTGAAACTAGGTTGCTTCATGTCAAGGGCCAGCTAACGTAAGTTATGAATGTTTAAATAATATATGTTTGTGTTACACGTTCATGCTTGTTTTCTGTCGACCTTATGTCAAATAAACTTTACAATTTATTAAAAAACAAATGTTGATACCTTTTGGCGAAAAAACATTGCAAAAGCGTTTTCCGGTCCCCGAAAGTGGATAATTCTTTAATAATTCTTGTATAATTCTTATATAATTTCTTCCCGCTAATAATCTATGAATATTTTCGAAGCCAGTATTTAGATGATTAACAATCAACTAAATCAAATATTTAATTTAACCGTATTTTAAAAATGTATTTTGATAAAACAAAATTCTCTATTGACATAAAATTAAATGTTAATCTTAAAAATTAGCAGGAGCCAATATTCGTTTCAACTACTACACATATATACTGTTATGATGTGAGATAATCAAATTTATCATATATCTAAATGTAAATAAGTGGAGCTACTCACAATATTTTTCTCAAACTTAACTCTTTGTAATGAATGATCGTTCTGTTATTTTTATGACTTTTTAATTCTGTTTCAATACTTTTTATCCATTATTATTTTTAAGATAATTTTTTGGCCGGAGAAAAAAGTTTGATATATGATAAAAAGGTTACAAAATGTTATTTTTCATATCATACCTCATATCAGCCCTCATATGAAAAATGACATGTTATAACCTCTAAGTATCACATGTTGCTTTAGATATTGAATAAATCAAAGTAAACTGCGATGTGTACTTTCTGATGTCCCTCAGTTTAAATCACGAGAAAAACAGAGAAAACTTCTCAGTGCATTTCCTTATTGTCGTAATGTCTTAAGTTTGAAATAAATCTCTGAATTAGCTACTTACGGCACTTCACGATTAGGGTTAAGGGAATATTCAATTTTTGTAACATTTGCATTAATTTTCTACCGCTTCGCCTCGGTTAATACAGACCAAAACATCCTGTCATAACACTTTCTTTAATCCACTGTAATGACGATGAATGTTACTTACCGACGATTTTCATCTTGTCAGAAGGAATGATGCAAAGTCACTGATGGCACCTATAGATTTAGCAGTTATATATGCACGCCTATCCCTCTTTATCAGTGCCATATGGTTGCATTCTCATTGTTTCCCACTGCACACTATCTCCAAATCATTAATGAATTAAGGTCTTTTCATATGCTTTATCACCTTCGACACCCGTGCTACAATATCACTATATCACTCGCTCTCTCAAGGAAGTACGTAATTGTTATTAGAACAGTTTATGACATGTATTTTATAAATTTATCGGATGTGGAACAGTTTGCTTTTATAATGTCTAGTCCTTTATTATGTAATTTAACAGCCAAGACCTGCAATGATGTTTCAAGAGAACGCCGCATTCAACTGTATAATTGATATGTGTATTTGTTATTATGCTATATATATTTATATCTTATTTATTCTGTATATTTTTATGTGTAAATAGTCTCTCGTAATCCTTTTAAGGATGGCTCATTTTGTATATTTCTTAAAATGTTTATTTACCTGTATATGAGGTGAGACTTTTAATAAACAATCTGTCTGTCTGTCTGCCTGTCTGTATCGGATAATGGCAGGGACCTTTTGCCCGAGAGGCCCATCCGAGGCATCCGGATAAAATCAACCACAAAATTAATAGTTTTATATATAATTTCAATTTTCTAAAACCTTTAAAGAGCCCCTTCACTGATTTATGAATGAAGTGTGTGGTTATATAAAGGTTGTAGGAGCACGTGCTCGCGTGTCTTTATTAGGTGATTTGAATAATTTGATTTGAAAAACATGTTAGTATTATCATTGTATTCGAGCGTTTCTTGTTTGATTATTGATACTTCAAGTTCACGGCTATGTCTATGTTGTTGATTAATTGTTTTATACCTTGTGTAGGGAAGGTTAACATAAGTGTCATTGCCTCAGATATCAGGACTCTTTGGCCTAAGAGTTTCAGATATCGATTATGAACAGTAGACTTTTATTAATGGTTGCCATGGACAACGAAGTGTAAGTGTGGTGCAATACTTTTTAGGCACTCGTGTAGTAAAATAGTATGACATGATATATCCTACATCATATAATATCAATGTAAATTGCATGCTAAACAGTCTAAGTAAACTTAGCCTCAATATTATCCGTTTATTCCTCCAATATTCGACTACTGTAGCCATATATATGACAATTGCTCAAAAACGCAGGCAAATATTTTAGAAAAACTGCAATTAGACGCTTTGCGGACGAAATGCGGGGCTGTCCGCGGCACCTGTCATACTAAACTGTACAACGAAACCTCTACTATCTCGCTTTCCGAAAGAAGAAGAATTGAAAAAATAGTTATTTTCTTTAAAATGTATAATAACAGATTAATGCAGTCTATCTAAACGAACTCATCCCTCCCTTTGTCTCTCAAGCTCAAATATTATTCTCAAGCTTTGTCTCTCAAGCTAGCAGTTACCCATTAAGAAATGCATCACATTTGCAAAATATGCAATGCCGTACAGTTTTATATAGAAACTCATTCTTACCAGACTCTGTAACCCTTTGGGGTGCTTTACCCGAACATGTTAAATCACTTACTGACGTCATTGCTTTCAAAACTGCATTAATTTCAAGAACTAAGAATATTCACTTTGATCAAAATTGAGGCTCAAGGCGTTGTCAAATCCTTCACTGTCGTCTACGGTTGGGGTGTAGCGATCTCAATGCTGATAACTTTAACAGACATATACATATGACAAAGCTGATTGCTCCTGCGGCCATGCCACTGAGGACGCACTTCATTACTTTTTCGTCTGTTCAAGATTTGATTCAGTTAGATCCAACAAATTCTATTATACAAATGTTTTTTCATAAGAAACAATATTTTATGGCCACTCATCTTTGAACACTGTTACACAATCTGAAATTCTAAAATCAGTACATCTATTTATAATCGAAACTAAACGTTTTGACTAAGCACGTATGAAACTGACTGCGGATATCAAAAATGTATTCAGCCATCATCTCCAATGAATTTATTTCTAGTTTACTACCTGTATTATCATTCTAAGACACCATGTTTACTATGTTGCTCTTGTCATGATCATCCTCATATGTTTTTGTTGTTGGAGCGGTCTTCACATAAGCTCACACGAGCTTGTTGACCAATCCAGTTCATGTATCTTTTCATGAAATAAATACGTTTAAACCATATTATCCGTTTCACTCCTATACTCACTATAGGAATGACAGACTGCATGTTAAAATACATTTTATTCCTGGTGAACGAGTACAGGACACTTCCTGGTGAGAATACAACCGGTCTCCTGGCTAGATATTCTCCTCCAGACCGTCATAGTAACATGTCAGACCCGTTTACTGCTGTGTTGACAGAGGCACGCCATGATCTGAGTCACTTCACAGGGTAACACGCCATGATCTGAGTCACTTCACAGGGTAACACGCCATGATCTGAGTCACTTCACAGGGTAACACGCCATGATCTGAGTCACTTCACAGGGTAACACGCCATGATCTGAGTCACTTCACAGGGTAACACGCCATGATCTGCGTCACTTCACAGGGTAACACGCATCAGGGTAACACGCCATGATCTGAGTCACTTCACAGGGTAACACCCCATGATCTGAGTCACTTCACAGGGTAACACCCCATGATCTGAGTCACTTCACAGGGTAACACGCTATGATCTGAATCACTTCACAGGGTAACACCCCATGATCTGAGTCACTTCACAGGGTAACACCCCATGATCTGAGTCACTTCACAGGGTAACACCCCATGATCTGAGTCACTTCACAGGGTAACACCCCATGATCTGAGTCACTTCACAGGGTAACACCCCATGATCTGAGTCACTTCACAGGGTAACACCCCATGATCTGAGTCACTTCACAGGGTAACACGCCATGATCTGAGTCACTTCACAGGGTAACACCCCATGATCTGAGTCACTTCACAGGGTAACACCCCATGATCTGAGTCACTTCACAGGGTAACACCCCATGATCTGAGTCACTTCACAGGGTAACACCCCATGATCTGAGTCACTTCACAGGGTAACACGCCATGATCTGAGTCACTTCACAGGGTAACACGCCATGATCTGAGTCACTTCACAGGGTAACACGCCATGATCTGAGTCACTTCACAGGGTAACACGCCATGATCTGAGTCACTTCACAGTGTAACACGCCATGATCTGAGTCACTTCACAGGGTAACACGCATGATCTGAGTCACTTCACAGGGTAACACCCCATGATCTGAGTCACTTCACAGGGTAACACGCCATGATCTGAGTCACTTCACAGGGTAACACGCCATGATCTGAGTCACTTCACAGGGTAACACCCCATGATCTGAGTCACTTCACAGGGTAACACGCTATGATCTGAGTCACCTCACAGGGTAACACGCATGATCTAAGTCACTTCACAGGGTAACACGCCATGATCTGAGTCACTTCACAGGGTAACACCCCATGATCTGAGTCACTTCACAGGGTAACACGCCATGATCTGAGTCACTTCACAGGGTAACACCCCATGATCTGAGTCACTTCACAGGGTAACACGCCATGATCTGAGTCACTTCA
Organism: Steromphala cineraria; assembly: GCA_916613615.1. Classification (NCBI taxonomy): domain Eukaryota; kingdom Metazoa; phylum Mollusca; class Gastropoda; order Trochida; family Trochidae; genus Steromphala; species Steromphala cineraria. The sequence continues at coordinate 6,147,441 of OU744723.1, forward strand.
CAGGGTAACACGCCATGATCTGAGTCACTTCACAGGGTAACACGCCATGATCTGAGTCACTTCACAGGGTAACACGCCATGAGCTGAGTCACTTCACAGGGTAACACGCCATGATCTGAGTCACTTCACAGGGTAACACGCCATGATCTGAGTCACTTCACAGGGTAACACGCCATGATCTGAGTCACTTCACAGGGTAACACGCCATGATCTGAGTCACTTCACAGGGTAACACGCCATGATCTGAGTCACTTCACAGGGTAACACGCCATGATCTGAGTCACTTCACAGGGTAACACGCCATGATCTGAGTCACTTCACAGGGTAACACGCCATGATCTGAGTCACTTCACAGGGTAACACGCCATGATCTGAGTCACTTCACAGGGTAACATTCCATGATCTGAGTCACTTCACAGGGTAACACCCCATGATCTGAGTCACTTCACAGGGTAACACCCCATGATCTGAGTCACTTCACAGGGTAACACCCCATGATCTGAGTCACTTCACAGGGTAACACGCCATGATCTGAGTCACTTCACAGGGTAACATTCCATGATCTGAGTCACTTCACAGGGTAACACCCCATGATCTGCGTCACTTCACAGGGTAACACCGCAAGTTTCTCACCGAGAGTCTTAGTGTTGAGTATAGGGAATCAACCCTTCAATGTCTCAGATCATCCAGCAATGGACTGGTTACCATGATGCATTCTCTCTCGACAGTGGCAGTCCAGTCATACCCGAGATAGCCTCTGTTCTATTACGTCTAATACATGGGATAGAAAGGTAGATTGGAGGCAATCGAAGTTAATTGTGCAATCAGCGACGCCGTTTCAAAAGTGGTCATTCGCAAAACATTGGCTATTTCCGTGTGGTTCTTCAAAGATATTGTTGAAATTTAACATCCGGGGGAGATAACTCTTCTTTCTACAAAACATCGCGTTTTACATTCTAATGATTTTGTTTGCTAAATAAGTCAAATAAAATTTATCATAAAACAAATAATAATTTACAAATTTATTAAACAGTATCTTTCTAATGAAAAACCCTATCCATATCTGATTTTCAAATATTTTCCATCTCACAGTATTAATGAAAAATAAACATAAAGGCTTGATACTTTCCATGTCACTAAACGACCGTTAAGAATTCCCCAAGTCGTGGATATCCAAAAGGTGTTTTCATTGGCTGCAAATAAGGGAAATATCTCAAGTAACAGTTTTTTGCCGCTAGGGCAATCTGCCAGAACCCCAGGATCTTGGCGTATTACAGATGTTTGCTTGCACTGAGCTGCCACTGTAGGGAGAGAATGGTTACCTTCCCACCTAGCGAGCTACACACGTTGTTGCTGCACTATTTTGATTGCGGTCAACTGAACAATGCATAGGAGCATTTGCCGCTTGTCTTACTTGAATCATTTATGTTTTATTGATTAAGAGAAATGCTATAAGGAAAGTTGAAATCATGCCTGCAGTTTTTTGTATTGTTTTGAGCGTTGTCCAAAGTTCATCCGGGTCCCAAACCCACGCGTGTCAAGTCATGAAACAGTCAGTGATTCTATCTCGTTAAAGTCTACGTCACTACGTAATCACGTGAGATGGTGCGCGCGCAGTCGATCTTCAGTGTGACGCAGCGCACGCTAACATCAAGACGCTTGAACAGACCACTCACAAACCTCAGTACAAGGGAGACTACTCGTCCCACAACAGACAACGGGATTTTCGCCGAGCGGGGAAACACCCAAACCGGAAACGCCATCCGAAGTTCCGACCAAAGATGGCCGACATCCAACAATAAACACTCCTGATGAAAAGGTGATTGTTCTCAGTTCTCACAAAAATATATGTGATTTGAAATGTTTTGTTGAATCAAATATACACAATTTTCAAGGTGGCCAACTTGCAAAGCATATTAATCAGTGGCAAATGTTGACAAATGACTCTGAAATTCTTGACACTGTAACGGGCATGCATATTGAATTTGATAATGACCCGTCGATGAATAAAAATCCACCAAAGTTACATTTCTCTCAGTTCGAGGAGACTATCATTGAAAATGAAATCAAATAATTACTTGTCAAAAAAGTTGTAGTTCGAATAATCAAAGAGCAAGGGGATTTTATATCCAATATCTTTATTAGAGAAAAGCGAAACGGGAAGTATCGCATGATCTTGAATCTGAAACCATTGAATAAAAGTGTAAAGTATTATCACTTCAAAATGGAAACCCTGCAATCTGTATTGAAACTTGTCACAAAAGATTGTTGGGTGGCATCACTTGACTTGAAAGATGCCTATTATTCCTGTTCAATTGCCAAAGAGCATCAAAAATATCTTAAATTTGAATGGAAAGGGAAACTCTATAAATTTGTATGTTTTCCTAATGGCTTGGCATGCTGCCCTAGAAAATTTACTAAGCTAATGAAGCCAGTTTTTGCATATTTGAGAAAAAAAGGTCCCTTGTCAACAGGCTACATTGATGACATATACTTGCAAGGTGAATCAGAAAATGACTGTGTCAATAATGTCTTAGAAACAGCTGACATTCTAAAGAAATTGGGTTTCATGATCCATACAGAAAAATCAGTGTTTCACCCTAAATAGGACATTGAAATTTTAGGATTTGAAATAGATTCTGTACACATGACTGTTAAGTTGACTCCAGTCAAAGCAGAACGTGTCAAGGTGACCTGTAGCAAACTTTTGGTTAGAGATAGAATAACCATCAGAGAATTAGCAAAAGTTATTGGCTATATTACAAGTAGTTTTCCAGGAGTCATGTATGGCCCACTGTATTACAGGCATCTTGAAAAGGCTTAAACATTGTCTTTGAAGAGTAATTGTTGAAGCTATGAAGCAGAAATTTCATTAGACTGCAATTCAAAAAGTGAACTTAATTGGTGGATTGACAATGTATTGGACTCTTACAATGTGATTCAGAGTAGTGAACCTGTATTTGTCATGTTTACTGACTCGAGCAAAATTGGCTGGGGGCAGTGCTAGAATTGGATAAAGCAGGTGATAGTTGGACTGAGATTGAGAAAATTCACCATATAAATTAATTTGAGCTTAAAGCAGTGTTACAAGCATTGAAAGCTTTTCAATCAAAATTAAGAGATAAGCATGTAAGAATCATGTCTGACAGTATGACAGCTGTATCATGCTTGAATAACATGGGCACCTCTCATTCTACTGAGTGTAATTCAATTACCAAACAGATTTGGGAATGGTGTATTTCAGCTAATATTTGGATAAGTCTTGGTCATATTGCTGGCAAAGATAATCACCAAGCTGATAAAGAGTCTAGACAAGTTAGGAAACATACTGAATGGAAGCTAAATTCTGATATGCTTTCTTCAGCTCTTGACATGTAAAAATTCTCTCCTAACATTGACATGTTTGCTTCTAGACACAACTTCCAATTTCCTCAATACATGTCATTCAAGCCAGATCCAGGTTCATGTGCTGTTAACTGTCTTATTCAATCATGGAAATCACTGAAACCATATTGTTTTCCTCCTTTCAGTGTGATACCACAGACCCTTCAGAAGTTGGAGAGGGAGGGGGCGACGGCAGTGTTGGTGATACCCAACTGGCCAACCCAAGTGTGGTATCCAGTCGTCATGAGGATGTTGATTGCACAGCCAGTACTGCTTCCAGCACACCACAGTGTTCTTCACCTACCGTGTTATCCGAACGATGTTCACCCTCTACACAAGTCTCTAAGACTCCTTGTATGTCTATTGTCAGGCAACAGCTCCAAAAGACTGGACTTTCAGAGAACGCTACCCAGCTTGTCCTGCGTGCTTGGAGAACCACAACACAGAAACAGTATCAGACCTATCTCAAAGACTGGGAAGTATTCTGTCATTCCTCAGGGTGTGATCCACTTTCGGCCCCTTTCAACGTTGGGGTAAACTTTCTTGCCCAGAAAGTAGGATACAGTGCTGTTAATACAGCAAGAAGTGTACTCTCTTCAATAATCACCATGCCAGATGGATCAGTTTTTGGTAAACACCCAGTTGTGAAAAGACTTTTGAAAGGGGTATTTGAATCCAAACCTGCCTTACCTAGAATTGTCCAGGTCTGGGATCTCAACATTGTACTGTTGCACTTAAAATCATTTCCCTGAGTCAATATCGTTGAATTAACTGACACATAAGCTTGTAGTGTTATTAGCCATTCTAACTGGACAGAGATGTCAAACCCTACATTCATTTACTCTTGATTCACTGAAATTCAGTGCAGAACAGTGTGTTGTTTACATAAATAAACTCTTGAAGCAATCAAGGCCAGGTTTTCATCTAAAACCTATTGTACTAAAGAAGTATCAAGCAGTTACTAGTGTGTTTTGACATGTTTACAGTGTTATGTTAATACCACTGCAGCCCTCAGGAAAGGGACTAATGAGTTATTTTTGAGTTACCAAAAACCTTACAGACCTGTCAGTAAGGACACAATATCCAGATGGATTCGCCTTGTGTTATCTGCATCAGGTGTGAACACTGAACTGTACGGAGCTCACAACACACGAGCAGCCTCAACGTCTGCAGCTGCACAGCAAGGAGTGCCAATGTCTGCCATACTGAATAGTGCAGGCTGGTGTAGTGACAGGACTTTTGCTAAATTCTATCATCTTCAACTTGAAGATACAAGTGTTAATGACTGTTTTGCTGAAAGTTTGTTGTCCAGATTTGAGCAGGCTTGCTCATAGCCACAGTGTGACAATGCGTAACATTAACTCCAGTCTTATTGAGTGTCAAGTGACATTGTTTTTATGGAGAGCAAATGTTTCTTTCAACTCCTGTCATATTCAAATAACTAAAGTTATCTGAAGTAAACATTGTGAAGTGAACAGTGAACACTTGTTTGTGTTGTGCATACTTTTATGTTCATGGTCACACAGCTTTGAAATCTCACGTGATTACGTAGTGACGTAGACTTTAACGAGATAGAATTTAAAAATTAGACGTTCCTGACTTTAACTCAATAGAATTATACTCAAACTTCAACTTACAAGTAAGTCTCGTTTAATTTTTAAATTATTCAGTGAACTAGATAATGCTTCCGTTCTACCATAAACCCAACCATGCCTCTTGTGTAAAGCGTAGACTCTCCACACCTTTCGTATTTTGTTCCCGTTCCACCATGGCGTAGTTGATCAAACTATTTCAAATTGTGCCAGATAGAAATTGCATTGTGCCAAATTATTTAAGAAATTAACAAACGATGACAACGTAGTAGAGTCCAAACGTACTTAAACGGGATTGTCGTTCCAGGAACCAACATGCTGCTTATCATATATGCACTAGACCAACGTGACCGCAGTACCAATGGTCAGATGTGCTACGGTCTGATAACGTCCAGCTAATGACAGAAACCCAAGTTATAAGAATCAGATTGAGTATATGTTGATATATAAACATTGCTGTGCTACGGTCTGATAACGTCCAGCTAATGACAGAAACCCAAGTTATAAGAATCAGATTGAGTATATGTTGATATATAAACATTGCTGTGCTACGGTCTGATAACGTCAAGCTAATGAAAGAAACCCAAGTTATAAGAATCAGATTGAGTATATGTTGATATATAAACATAGCTGTGCTACGGTCTGATAACGTCCAGCTAATGAAAGAAACCCAAGTTATAAGAATCAAATTGAGTATATGTTGATATATAAACATAGCTGTGCTACGGTCTGATAACGTCCAGCTAATGAAAGAAACCCAAGTTATAAGATTTAGATTGAGTATATGTTGATATATAAACATAGCTGTGCTACGGTCTGATAACGTCCAGCTAATGAAAGAAACTCAAGTTATAAGAATCAAATTGAGTATGTGTTGATATATAAACATAGCTGTGCTACGGTCTGATAACGTCCAGCTAATGAAAGAAACCCAAGTTATAAGAATCAGATTGAGTATATGTTGATATATAAACATTGCTGTGCTACGGTCTGATAACGTCCAGCTAATGAAAGAAACCCAAGTTATAAGAATCAGATTGAGTATATGTTGATATATAAACATTGCTGTGCTACGGTCTGATAACGTCCAGCTAATGAAAGAAACCCAAGTTATAAGAATCCGATTGAGTATATGTTGATATATAAACATTGCTGTGCTACGGTCTGATAACGTCCAGCTAATGAAAGAAACCCAAGTTATAAGAATCAAATTGAGTATATGTTGATATATAAACATTGCTGTGCTACTGTCTGATAACGTCCAGCTAATGACAGAAACCCAAGTTATAAGATTTAGATTGAGTATATGTTGATATATAAACATAGCTGTGCTACGGTCTGATAACGTCCAGCTAATGAAAGAAACTCAAGTTATAAGAATCAAATTGAGTATATGTTGATATATAAACATTGCTGTGCTACGGTCTGATAACGTCCAGCTAATGAAAGAAACCCAAGTTATAAGATTTAGATTGAGTATATGTTGATATATAAACATAGCTGTGCTACGGTCTGATAACGTCCAGCTAATGAAAGAAACTAGAGTTATAAGAATCAAATTGAGTATGTGTTGATATATAAACATAGCTGTGCTTCGGTCTGATAACGTCCAGCTAATGAAAGAAACCCAAGTTATAAGAATCAAATTGAGTATGTGTTGATATATAAACATAGCTGTGCTACGGTCTGATAACGTCCAGCTAATGAAAGCAACCCAAGTTATAAGAATCAAATTGAGTATAGGATATATAAACATAGCTGTGCTACGGTATGATAACGTCCAGCTAATGAAAGAAACCCAAGTTATAAGAATCAAATTGAGTATATGATATATAAACATAGCTGTGCTACGGTCTGATAACGTCCAGCTAATGAAAGAAACCCAAGTTATAAGAATCAAATTGAGTATATGTTGATATATAAACTTAGCTGTGCTACGGTCTGATAACGTCCAGCTAATGAAAGAAACCCAAGTTATAAGAATCAAATTGAGTATATGATATATAAACATAACTGTGCTACGGTCTGATAACGTCCAGCTAATGAAAGAAACCCAAGTTATAAGAATCAAATTGAGTATATGATATATAAACATAGCTGTGCTACGGTCTGATAACGCCCAGCTAATGAAAGAAACCCAAGTTATAAGAATCAAATTGAGTATATGATATATAAACATAGCTGTGCTACGGTCTGATAACGTCCAGCTAATGAAAGAAACCCAAGTTATAAGAATCAAATTGAGTATATGTTGATATATAAACTTAGCTGTGCTACGGTCTGATAACGTCCAGCTAATGAAAGAAACCCAAGTTATAAGAATCAAATTGAGTATATGATATATAAACATAACTGTGCTACGGTCTGATAACGTCCAGCTAATGAAAGAAACCCAAGTTATAAGAATCAAATTGAGTATATGATATATAAACATAGCTGTGCTACGGTCTGATAACGTCCAGCTAATGAAAGAAACTCAAGTTATAAGAATCAAATTGAGTATGTGTTGATATATATATAACATAACACTCTATGACTACCCTCTATTTCTCTGTGGGAATAAAACTGTTGACGATCTACACTGTCAGGATTTACACTTTATCATTATACATGAACCCCCAAAATAGTGTAACATTTCTTCATGATCAAACAATATGTATTTGTTGATTATAGGTAAATTATATAAACATATGGACTTTGACTATTATCATTGCAACACGTGTCAAGAGTTCGTCTTGGTACATAGATACGTAAGTTACGTGACCTCGCTCTGGAATGCGCCATTCCCTGTAGATACCATTTAACTATTCAAGCAATGGAAGATAAAGAAATAAGTGTTCAGAATGTCTCTGTTTTATGCCACAAGAGAAGTGTATTTAATGAAGGAGTAGCCGTACACGTATTCAATCGTATTAAAATATAATCTATTTTCTTCTTTGAGTGGCATTTTAGAAGTTGAAGGTCAAATAGGTCACTATTTATGGATGACAACTTCTTTATTCATAAGGTGCGACCATTCGACGTTTCAGCATGCTTGAAAACGACACAAGAATCTGGATCGAAACGTCGCACCTTATGAATAAAGAAGTTGTCATCCATAAATAATGTCCTTATATAATCTATTTGCTACACTACGTTATCCATACGTAGTGAAGAAATTTATGATATCATTTTAATAAGATTGTGTAATTCTTCAACCAACAGCTTACCCGCTACACCACAAGGCTTGACATGACAAGTGTGGCTCACTCTTCATTGTAACATTGTTATATTGGCTCAAACTATCTGCAATATAGTGTGGCTCACTCTTCATTGTAACATTGTTATATTGGCTCAAACTATCTGCAATCTAGTGTGGCTCACTCTTCATTGTAACATTGTTATATTGGCTCAAACTTTCTGCAATCTAGTGTGGATCACTCATCATTGTAACATTGTCATATTGGCTCAAACTATCTGCAATCTAGTGTGGCTCACTCTTCACTGTAACAATGTTATATTGGCTCAAACTATCTGCAATCTAGTGTGGCTCACTCTTTATTGTAACATTGTTATATTGGCTCAAACTATCTGCAATCTAGTGTGGCTCACTCTTCATTGTAACATTGTTATATTGGCTAAAACTATCTGCAATCTAGTGTGGCTCACTCTTCACTGTAACATTGTTATATTGGCTCAAACTATCTGCAATCTAGTGTGGCTCACTCTTCATTGTAACATTGTTATATTGGCTCAAACTATCTGCAATCTAGTGTGGCTCACTCTTCATTGTAACATTGTTATATTGGCTCAAACTATCTGCAATCTAGTGTGGCTCACTCTTCATTGTAACATTGTTATATTGGCTCAAACTTTCTGCAATCTAGTGTGGCTCACTCTTTATTGTAACATTGTTATATTGGCTCAAACTATCTGCAATCTAGTGTGGCTCACTCTTCATTGTAACATTGTTATATTGGCTCAAACTATCTGCAATCTAGTGTGGCTCACTCTTCACTGTAACATTGTTATATTGGCTCAAACTATCTGCAATCAAGTGTGGCTCACTCTTCATTGTAACATTGTTATATTGGCTCAAACTATCTGCAATCTAGTGTGGCTCACTCTTTATTGTAACATTGTTATATTGGCTCAAACTATCTGCAATCTAGTGTGGCTCACTCTTCATTGTAACATTGTTATATTGGCTCAAACTATCTGCAATCTAGTGTGGCTCACTCTTCATTGTAACATTGTTATATTGGCTCAAACTATCTGCAATCTAGTGTGGCTCACTCTTCATTGTAACATTGTTATATTGGCTCAAACTATCTGCAATCTAGTGTGGCTCACTCTTCATTGTAACATTGTTATATTGGCTCAAACTATCTGTAATAGTACAAATTCATGTATTTTGTTCTTGTTGAGTCCATCAGATTGTATCGGGTCACTTTTCAAACATTGTCATCTGTCAACTTACCAAATGCATACAGTTGAACAAGTTCATAGGGACTGACGGTTTCCTAATGAAGCAAACTCATATGATGTCTGTTGTCACGTGTTATGCTTATGTTTATGTCATAAAATAACCAGATCGCTTCATTCGAAGTCCAACACCTTTTGACAAATTGTCTGCAGTCATTATCCACTCACAGGAATTGTAGCCTGTCCAACAGCCTCTGAAACAAAATATCTACATAGCCACATGCAAGTCTCTGTTATTGTAGCAAGTGTCTGAAAGTGAACAGCTTCAGTGCGCTCAAATTTAGTTTTATTTGAAGATGCTCTCGCTCGGGTGATACAAACATTCACACTCGTTTCGTAAAAGTCATATGACACTTCCTCGTGTAATAATCTCTATGTTGTTTCCTACGAGGGCAGTATATTTTTTATATGTTGTCCTAGGGCAAAATATCAGTTTTTCATTGTGACGTTACGTTAGAAACAATGCTTTGACGGTTCAACTATGAAATCATAATCTATTAGGACCGGCGGTGGCTAGGTCGCCAATCGTGAGAAGTAGGTTTTGAGTATTTTCTTTAATGTTGGGACTACGGTAATATTATTTATTATATAAGTAGCAATGAAAACAGGGTTATACAGTGTAAAATAAATAATCACATGACTTGGTCCTATACAAAAGAAAATAAAAATCATAAGAATTAAACAAGCTTATATTTGTTATGCCAATTAACAAATGATTCAAATAACTATTACAGACACTTTTAAGCTTAAACAACGTATTCTCTCGTTTTATTTGTCAAAGATAAACAACGATAAAATGTATAAATCAGGATTCATGTTATGAGAGAGAGAGTTAATTTCTGTAAAAAATTTAAAGTTTGTTTTCCTTTTGTTAAGATGTTTTCCCATTCAAAAGATGTTGGCAATACTCTTGAACTTTATATTGAGGAATCTTTGCTTGCCAAAAGAAAAAGAATATTTTCTTAAAACATTTTAAAAAGGAATTCTGAAAGAAGAAAGTACAATCAGTTGTAAAATGACAATAACAATGACAATAGCACAAAAGTACAATCTACTTGAACTAACCGTGACAAGAACATGTATATCTTCAACATGAATATTGTCATGACTCTACTTAAATGAGGTCGGAATCATGTGTCTTAATCAAGATATTATTACACAATGTCTTTAAATTCGAAATATGTTTCAAATTCATGTGTTTAGCATATAAACACATTTCAAACATGTTGCGAGTCACAACATGTTTTGAGTTACAACACAGACAAATTCATGTGTTTAGCATATAAACACATTTCAAACATGTTGAGAGTCACAACATGTTTAGAGCTAAAAAGCCCATTTAGTTATAATAATGCAACATGTTTAAAATCGAAACATGTTTTGAGTTACAACACATACAAATTCATGTGTTTGGCATATAAACATGTTTTGAGTAAAACACGTACGGTACACGTTTGCAGTGTAGTATTTGATTAATTAATGACATAACTATATCGTCAAAGGTATAGAAATTCGTCGACATGACCAATCGCTCCCGACTATCTAACGGGACCGAGTTGAGTATTTCATTAACTACTGACCTAGCTACATCGTCAACAGTATGACCATCGACATGACCATCGCTGCCGACTTGCTGACATTATGACGTGACTCTGATGACATAAACAAGGTGCTAATCAAGAACGACAGATACCCTGCATGTAGATTTATTAAACAACGATATCTTCAACAGGTGAGTAATACATCAAAATAACAAATTGTGATAATAACTGCTAATGATATTTTGTCAAGATTTTGTCCTGTCACTTCAGGAAAGTGATGAAGAAGAGTATTTTCAAGTCAACTTTAGTGACTTTTTTTTTTTTAATACAACTTAATTTCCTTCTAAATCCGAAACAAAGGAATTATTCGTGGATTGTCTCTTGGATGCAGTTTATTGTTAACATAATCGCCCTGCACGACAAGATAATACGATAATAGAACCCTATTCAAATAATTATTTTCCAACTTTGTAATTGAAAGATTTTTGTTAAAGTGTCAACTGGCGATCACCTTTTTTTTTAAAACCATACAAATGTTACTTTGACATCTGCAAATGTCTTAGCGATATGCCTCCTCGAACCTGTATCGTTCACGCTCCGGAACGCTGAACCCGACGCTCTGACTACTGAGCGATTAAGTCGGCGCTGATGGGGACGTAATGTTAGGTCCTGTCATAACCTGTCCGAGTTTGATATTTTAAGGTCGCTTCTGTTCGTTCCTTTCACGTAATCAATGTAATTGTAACAAGTGTATGAATGTGTTTAATTCTGTATGGGGGCCAATGATATTCCAATTATAACAAGTTGGCGGTTAATAAATTAGATAAGGCGTAATCATGAACCATGGGCATTATGAAAAACATAGAATGCTTGCCCTTGTGACTTGCCCGCGGGCCTCAGGTCCTTGGCAAAATCGTGCAGGCAAACATTCTATATTTTTTATAATGCCGAATATCATGTCTTATCCATAACACATCGTTCTTTGCAAACTGAGGTTTGTTTGCAGCCATATGTTACGATGAATATATAGATATTTAGTTACCTTGGGGAGTATCCAGTGAGATGATTTCTCATAGTATTTAATGGTTTAAACCCGGTGCTTTTTTAGAGGTCTAGCGTTCATTAGAGGTCCGACGCTTATTAACTCAACTATTCATGAGTCCGGGGATCTTATTAGAGGCCCGACGCTTATTGGGCACCCGAGTATAAGAGGAAATTCAGTATTTCCTTTGTGTTTTCTATTTCTTTCTGTCCCATTGGTTTCTGTATCCATGATAAAAAGTTTGCGAAGCTTTCATATAAAATGTAGGCAGGATATGTGAGTATGCCATTTTCCATATTAATACCAAATCTTAAAGATATATTATATAAAACGGTCACAAGATAAACAACTCTTATTTACACAGTGTCATTTGACAAAATGATTCCATATCCCGAAAAATTTATAAGGTTTAGTTTCAAATCAATCTAAATAAATTTAGATCAACAGGTTTTTATATTAGGCCATACTGTTGTATGACAAAATACAAAATCTGTTGATGTAAATTTATTTAGATTGGTTTGAAATAAAACCACCATTAGGCTCATTACACGATTTCCTTGTTTGAGTTTAACACAACTTTCCTATGACAAATCATTCGAAGGGCAACATATATATTACATGATGTCTTTAAGCAGTCACGTACCGCATTTCTCCAAATCATTTCATTTGTTTCGTCCTATCGTTTCCATCTCTGTCGACTAAGTGCAAGCAACAATGAATGGAGCATACAAAGGATAGAATCGAGGGGGGGGGGGGGGGCAGGTGGTAAAAACCTTTCCCTTGATATACTACTCCCAAAAAATCAATAAATTCCAAAGTAGTACTTATCTACGGAAGCGTATTAGTGTCACGCTGAAAAACAATTCTGTAGAACTATCTCCTACGTAGGACATTATCTCCTATACTATACTATCTCCCATACTGTCTCCTCCGTAAGAGATACTAAGTCCTACGTAGGCGATACTATGTCCTACGTAGGATCGAGATACTAAGTCCTACGTAGGAGAAATTATCTCCTGCGTAGGAGATACTAAGTCCTACGTAGGAGAAATTATCTCCTGCGTAGGAGATACTAAGTCCTACGTAGGAAATACATAGAGATTATTAACCGAGGAAGTGTGTCATATGACTTTTACGAAACGAGTGTGATTTTTTGTATTAACCGAGCGAGAGCGAGGGTTATACACAAATTTGCACGAGTTTCGTAAAAGTCATATGGCACACTTCCGAGAGTAATAATTTCTTTATTACCGATTCTATTCCCTTTTATCATCTTAGAAATATCAAAGAAACTTGTCGCTTCCCTTGTGACGGTCGGCTACGGTGACGTCACGAACAATGATTTTATGACGTCACAGGCGAAAATATACGGGAACTCGCGCTACAACAATCGTTGCTAGGCAAAAGTGATATGTGCACTAGTGCTCATATTGAAAATATGTTACCACTTATTTTCAACCATGTGGGTAATAATATCTCCTACGTAGGAGATAGTTCTTCAGAATTTTGTTCCACCTTGACACTAATACGCTTCAGTACTTATCATTTGCAACACTTTGAAGATATTTTTTCACAATTTTGTTACAAAATATCTGTATTAAACTATTAACTACTTTGAACCATATTAAATATCTGACAATTTGTGATCACCACCCCTGGTATCAAAGCTCATTGCAGAAGCTTCAGTATTGAAGTGTTCATACTCATTCAACATTCTCAATGCCACAGACTCTCTCTGTATTTATATCCCTTTAAAATGAATGAAGCAGGAGATGGGGTACTCCATAACCCATACACCAAGTGTAGAGATAAAAGAAGAGCGCTAACCTGGTCAAATCAAAATCAATGAGAAGTGAAGCCATTCTTCTGCGCTGCGAGTGTGAAGGCATTGATACGGCATTTCAAGGCATCCTTGTTTAGTCCAATCTCAATTCAACATCAATGGCTGGATATTCAATCAATACAAATAGGTCATTTTCAATAAATGCTAAAATTATAAAAATACATTTTTTGATATTTTCAAAAGTAACAAGACCGTTGACCGACAATAGACAATAGGACCGGGTCTTTTAACAAAACATTCAAAGACAATTACCACAATTACTTTAAAGTATGTCTTTAGATACTTGTTACCAGGACAATTACCTTAAATTTACATTTATATTCAGACATGTTACCGTTTTGATAACGCGTAATAACAGCAATCACAAATGCCCGTCATATATTGGTAATTGTTTTATACTTTTAAGGGAAGTTAATGCATAATTTATTATCACATGATTATTTAGACCACAACAATAAGAAACACTGTCACATTGTGAAATCATCGCAGCTACCAGCCTATAAACGTATTGTTTAGGTATAAAAATGATAACATTTATTATTAATTGTTTCAATGTGATGATATTCTATAAAATTATTGGTCATTTCTTATCATTGTTTCAAAAATACAGTAGATTTGAAATATCATTAGGCTAAAAGTTCAAGATGGCGAATGGCGATAAGACGCCTTAAAGTACACGAGACTCAAGTGTACTCAGGATATTATACATTGCATAATTTAGCGTGTATTTTGACACAATCCAACATGAATAATACTGATATAAACAAGGGTCTCATTAGACACGCCTGTGTAGATATGTCAAATATAGCCGTGTTTAGTTGAAATGTACAACGTTACGCACTGTAAATATATACAATGATTGACATTTTGGGTGTTAATGACAAACATTGACATTTGACACGCAATTATTACTCGGGCTGGAATACTTTCTGGGGAATAACTCCAAAAATGGAAGACAATTTCTTATAGAAAATAAAGTTACGTAAGGAGTGGCTGAAACAATGATTGACATTTTGGGTGTTAATGAAAAGTACTGACATATGACACGCAATTATTTCTGGTATTGAAAACTTTTGGGAGAATAACTCCATAAATGGAAGGCAATTTCTTATAGACAATAAATTTACGTAAGGAGTGGCTGAAACAAGAATATGAGATGGAAGGTAGATGATTCATGCACGTGGCTCGGGCGAGAAATAAATAAATTAATGTCTATACCTCAGGGTAATTACGATCTCTTTTGAATTGAGAATGAGATATCATATTGCATAGAATTAAACATACGTGACGCTGTCATTATACTCAGTATTTTCCTAAAACTGTTATCTGATTATTTAGCAAAATTCAAAACGTAAATACACAAGTGCATTATTAAAATAATTGCAATATAATTTATCAAGATTTCATTTTTAATACGATTTCATGATGTTCGAACGGGAAATATAAGGTGAAGTCAGGAATATAAAAATAAATGGTTCCAATTGAAAGACAATGCATTTCAACTAAATGAAGCAGTGTAAACATCAATTATATAATGTAACGTTAAGCAATGCGATTACTTTTTCTTTCAAAGGTGTTCATGACATCAGCTTATATTCCGCCTAAAAACGTGCTACTGTCCCTTTAAAGCTTAATTAAGCTCCAATTAATCCCGGTCTGTATTGACATGTCAGCAACTTACAGAACATCACGACCTGGATTACCTGGGGATGAGGATAGTGTGCCGGGGATTTGCTGTTCAAATGCACTAAGCCTAACATGAGCAAACTCTGTGTGTTTAAGAGAAAAAATAGCTTTTTTATGTATTTTTTTCCAGAGAGAACTTCTAATCGCCCTGAGAGCAAATGTTTCGTTAGACAAAGCGTTCATAATGAATCAATTTAAACATTGTTATGACTTGAATCGTAAGCATTAGTCATAGACACCCATGTAAAGTTAAGAAATGTTCTCAAGTGGACAAAATAAATTTAATTTGGAATTTGGAATAGAAGAGGAGGGAGGGGGGGGGGGATATTGATTAAAAAGTATAAAATAATAATAGTTTGAAATGAACGATGATTGTTCTTTTTATTTACTTCAGTTACTGTCGATATTGTTTTCTCGCTTTGTTTTTCCCCATGTTTGTCTTCTTCATCCAAAGGCGGATATCTATATGGCACTATTTCCAGAAATAAAGCATCAAACGCTACTGAACTAATTTCCCTAAAGAATACTGCAATAAAAGATACTCCTAGACTTTTAACGAAAATGGAGACATCCTGTCATGTACCCATTTAAACAGATAGATGAACTAAATGCAATTAGGATAAAGTGCCTTGCCCGGGAACACAACACAGTCTGAGACACAGGTGAACAATACTTGGTCCCTCCATCGTGATATGCGATTCATCCCTACAACTCGTCGGTTAAATACTGCTTTCCGTCCATTTTATTTTTAAAGGAAAGTATTGCTATATTATTGTGCACAGCCTTGATAGATCGTACGGCGTGGAATGTGGAGCACAGTGGTTCTAGTGGTTAGCATGCTGGCCTCTCACGCCAGAGACCCAGATTTGAATCCTGGTGGAGACACCACAAGTTTGTGACCTAGGTCTCACTCTGTCTTGTGTTCCTTGGCGAGGCACTTCATCCACATTGCACTCAGTCCACCCAGCTGTTAAAATGAGTACCTAAAAACAGGATGTACTGACCAACGGTGTCGCGATTAGCGCTCGGTAGCAGAAGAAGAACAAATTGTTATGGATAATCAACTTCATTACTGCATGACGTTTCAGTGTAGATGCCAACACCGTTAACCATCGAATGATGCTTAGTAGCAGCTGTTCAAGTACAACCCTTCAGGGTAATGCTGATTGTAGCGCTTTGTGCACGTCTCAAGACGTGAAGAAGCGCAATATAAATACTTATACATATTATCATTATTATTTATGAATACATATCTTCATTGTCCAACATTGTCATTTTCAGAATGAAACTGAAACAATGACCCTTCATGGTCCTGATATCATTTCAGTCGGCTTGATGTATCCCCAAATGCATCTTATAGAACATTCAGTTTGAGTTAACTTTGCATACATTCGAAGGCAAAAATTACACATATCAAGTACATTGATATTAACCACGCAACCTATTTAAAGGGACCATTCGAGCGGGGTATTGTTTGTGGAAATGAAATTTAGGAAGACTTTCCTGTTTACAATTTATATGATTTTTACATGATAATTTCATATATGTTTGTGAGAAAAGCATTTTAGTTGTTAAAGATTTAACAATTTGACCCAAAAAAAAGTGTATCGCCCAAAAAATAAAAACATCGTGAAATGAAACCAATTGATAACTTTTATTATGAATTATTTGTAAATATGTTCCTCTTCTATCAATCAAGTAGCTATTTCTTGATTTTGTAAATGCATAAGCATATTACAGCACATTTGTTTTCTCGCAATGCTAACCTTTCAAAATGGCGGATGAAAGCCGCTTGAGTGGTGCCTTTAACACCAACAGACCAAACACGGCGCTCGTCTACTGTATACAAGTATCGAATGTAATTCGCCAAGGGGAACTATTCGGACACTGTACATGTCCAGTTTTATAAGAGAAATTATGTTTTTGAACTAATTTTGTCACAATAGATTCAATAACCATTAATTAAACTATTGGTAGTGCCGTGAAATGGCCACCTGCAGTCCACTTCATATGTACATGTTATTCGGAATACAGTGCAAAACTATGTTTAGCGCCTGAAAATGAAAATTTCAAAAACATATGCCTTTTTTTAATGCAAAATAACAAATTTTGCTAAACAATTTACTTCTTTGATTGGCATTCTAGAAGTTGGTGTGATGAACAATAAGGACAATTCTCTGTGAAAGCGACGTTTCGACATAGATTATAATGTCGTTGTCAAGCAAGTGATGAAACGTCGCTTACACAGAATTTATATAAAGAAGTTGTTCATCAATAGGAATTGTCCTTATTGTTTAAACAATTTACTGTAAATAAATTGTTATTATTACAAAATTTAATACTGGGAATTATAAAGTTATAAATTGTTATGAAAAATTGTAATGTAAGAACAGTCACAATGCTTGGATGTTTAACTCTAACAAAACGTTCTCGAAGAAAATTAACAATGTTTCATGTGAACGATCATAATGATGAATAATGCACCGTTTATTTATTTGATTAGATAAAGTTCCACATGACTCATACGATTTTTCTTTTAAGAATATCACTTAAAGTGAAGACATTAACCTGACAGACGATGCAACTTTTGTGTACTTGAACAGTGTTAAAAATATATGTGCTTGAACTTGACAGTTATTTCTTCCATTAAACCAGAGACCGTCCGAATACATTGGTGATATATATTTGCCAGAAAAATATGAAGTTACTCATTAAATATTTTTTTAAGAACCAGCTGCAGCTGATTTATTGTTGCAGACAATCGAATGTAAGTTTTAGGACACACATCGAGTCAAACCCATATTTCATAGTTCAATCTCCAATGGTCGTATAGTGCAGCTTTCACCAACACCAATGTAGAAAACATTATGTCATAAAGACGTTGAAACTTAAACAATATCCTCACACAACAGCATCTGTTTATCATATAAAATGACGTCAGTTTCTCTCACTCCCTAAACGGGCGGAGCCAAAAAAAACTGCTTCAAGTGACGTCACATGGAGCAAGCAGACGACACATAGAGTTTCCGGAGTATTACAGCCACCATCGATTACCTCCCCTTGATACGACGCTGAAAGGCGGAGATATAATTGTGTCATATTTAGGTCGCTTGGCTCGGCCTTGTTGCTATTTATAGCGTGTATATTTCATGGTGACAACGTTTGGCGGATTAGTGTGTGTGAAGCTGTCATAACGTTTCCTCATCAGTCGAGAGTGTATAGTGATATACAGGGGGATTTCCTCGCCGTACCGGTAGGTAGGTCACTGTATATTGTCATGTTAATATCTGGGACCAGTATTGCTTATATCGTATTGGTCTTTATCAGTTTAACTTATCATCTATAAACTATAAACTTTACATATTATAACTGTTCTGTTTGTCGTATAAATCATAAAGTTATGACGTTATTGGTTTTAATTTATCAATTGACAATATACATTCTAATATTTAGCAGTATTATTCCTTCTTTCGTATACAAAAATATCTTTATATTTATATATTAATATTATCATCTGTTCTGTATGTCTTTAAATCATAAAATATCAAGTTAATTTTTAGTAACAGACAAACTTGATTTAAAGTTATCGATTGACAATACAAAGTAGTAAATTTGATGTTTGTAATTCGACCATGATGGTTGGAAGTGATGAACTGACAATATATATGCATATATCGAGGAACATATTTCCTTCTCGTATTCTTATCATTTTAACTTATCATCCATAGACTAAACATAATATAGGTCATCATTTGATCTCTTTCTCATTAAAATGATAAAATATTTCCGTTTCTTACATATTGTTTTACAATTTTAATCAATATCATTTCGCATTATAGAACCTTTTATAGCTAAGTTCTATTCTTAAAGGGGTTTGAACTAATAACAACTATTTATAAATGAGTGCAATCGGTATCGTAGATTTTGAATTTATTTGAGTGGATTAAAAATTTCTTGTGAGCTGCCTCTATCTCAACCAATTTGGTTGCGACGTTACTTATCAAAAGTTCTACAATCTATTTAATAGATTTTCGCAGTGTCAAAAGATGTGTCTTTAAATGGGCAGTAGCACGTATTTTGAAAAAAAATATTTACAATTTTTCACTGATAATATACTTTGGATGCTAGTTGTATTATTTTTATGGCATAGTCATCCATAGTCAGAGAACATATTTACATATAGTCCATTGGCGGCCACATTTGTGTAAACACATTTAATTCATTTTGTGTAAGAAAAAGGAATCCCATGGCTCATCTTTACATTATATATTTGATTTATTACTGCTTTGGTTTTTATAACATTGTCTTTATCTTGGAACCATTTATTTTCGTTTTCCTGACATCACCTTATATTCCCCCTAAAACGTGCTACTGCTCCTTTGGTCTATTTGTTAAAACTGTGTATTTGGTATTGATTTTCATACTACAGATTTGTTTACTTGAGATGCTATAGTTGGAAATATACAATGTCTTAATACAAAATAATCAGATGCTGTTAAATTTGTTATAAGATAATTGTTATTTTCTTGTTTA
This sequence comes from Steromphala cineraria, assembly GCA_916613615.1. NCBI lineage: Eukaryota > Metazoa > Mollusca > Gastropoda > Trochida > Trochidae > Steromphala > Steromphala cineraria. The sequence continues at coordinate 6,167,526 of OU744723.1, forward strand.
TGAATCCTACAAGCACGTGAGAAATGACAAATTGGAAACTCATAGACATTTTAAACAAAATTGTCTTCAATTATTTTGTATGTGATGATGATTGTCTTTACGCAAAAATCTTTCATCTTAACAAAAATGAAATAATCAATAAAATGTTACACACGATCTGACAAATGAGCTCAGATATGAATTCGAGGAGACACAGAAAACGCACAGCACATTTGGAAATGTATGTCATATTAAGAGGATACATCAATTGATAAGATAAATACCATACAGTGCGCAATTATGACGTTTAGGTAAAACTCCATTCTCCTTTACAAGCACATATTTTTCATAAACTCGTCAAGTTTCCTGTTTAACCTTCCGGTAAGAACAGTTAAAAACACGTATAACGATGGTACATAATCAAACCGATAGAAGCATGTCGTTAGAGATCTTCATAACCAAATATAGATGTGTATAGGCAAGCAATGTCCGGAATAGTCACTAGTTCGGACATGGCTATTTCAGTAGTTCTAGACACGCCTTTATATTATAGACAAGTTGAATGTAGAAGAGAGGACAGGCGTGGCTATGTCAATGTGATACCTTATGTCGAATATAGCGCAAAGTGATCAATCATAGACTTACATGTTGACAGTATTTACGTGGGAGAGGTGTCTGGTATGTAAGAAGTGTCATACATTGGGAAGATTAGAGAAAAAATTCCATTTAGAAAATAAGGGATCCGTTTTAGCAGACTGGTTTACGATCACTATCCTTTTTTTCCTGTGGTCCTATTTTTCAATACTGAAAAACGTCTGTGATCATAATCACAACAGAATATCGCAGTTTAGCAGAAATTTCTATTTAGAATAAAATGGATCCATTTGAGCAGACTGGTTTACGATAACTATCCATTCTTTCCCCTGTGGTCCTATTGTTCAATATTGAAAAACGTCTGTGATCATAATCACAACAGAATATCGCAGTTTAGCAGAAATTTCTATTTAGAATATACTGAATCCGTTTTAGCAGACTGGTTTACGATAACTATCCTTTTTTTCCTGTGGTCCTATTTTTCAATATTGAAAAACGTCTGTGATCATAATCACAACAGAATATCGCAGTTTAGCAGAAATTTCTATTTAGAATATAATGAATCCGTTTTAGCAGACTGTCTTACGATTATTAGTATTTTCCATTTTTTCCCTGTGGTTAGATTCTTCAATATTGAAAAACGTCTGTGATCATATTCAAAACAGCATATCGCAGATTAGCAAAACAATTCTATTTAAAATAAAATTGATCCATTTGAGCAGATTGTCTTACGATTATTAGTATTTTCCATTTTTTCCCTGTGGTTAGATTCTTCAATATTGAAAAAACGTACTCATCATATTCAAAACAGCATATCGCAGATTAGCAAAACAATTCTATTTTAGATAAAATTTATCCATTTGAGCAGACTTTCTCACGATTATTAGTATTTTTCCATTTTTTCCCTGTGGTCCTATTCTTCAATATTGAAAAACGTCTGAAAACATCTTAGGACGTTGAAAAGGCGCATTAGAAGTATGCACATAATCAACAAAACACGGTTTCCCACTTCATCGTTTCATTAAATATGTGCTCCTGAAAGGCACTTGTATAAGCACTTTGTGTTTGTTGATGAATGTCTTTTTTTCTCTAAGTAATAACTATTATTGATTAACAATCATATAGGAGTTCAGGAGTTACGTCTGAATGTCTTAACGCTTACTTGGTGCATCTTTCCTTGAAAACGTTGCACCCATTTTTAACTATTCTATAACTTATACACAACCTCATTCGAGATGCCATTAAGGACCAAAACACTAGTTCACACAGACAGATATCTCATTTTCACGTTTTGTAAATATCTGTCAAAGTTATGTGAAGTTATTGCACATTATTGACAATAAAACCACAACAATTATCTTTACACAGGGCGTTGACACAGTGATTTATTCACCCAGTGCTGCCCGAATCATGTTTGAGTCCAGATCAATCTGTTGTTAACCCCCTTCATGCCGTGATCCCCAGCAGGTTCTGAGTTCCAACATGGTCGTTCTACGCTTGGGAGATTATGTGATCTTTATTATGCATTAATGTGGACATAGTTCTTGTTTATTATGTTTAGGAGGCTGTGAGTGTATCTTTATAAATGTCAGGGTAATGTTCACACCCAGTGCACGACCTTGAAGAGATAATTGGAATCATTGTGGACATCGTGAATGTAAGATAATGATTAATGTTTTGATGGTCGTGACTTAAGATAATGCTGGTTTGTGTGTTTTTGATTATAATGGAGTATCTCCGATTAAAGTACAATGCTATGTTGCTTGATAATGCGTTCCGTAGTAACCGTGCCCATTCAGAACAAAGTGTTTTGAAAGCCATACCTATGCTTACGTACATGACCATTTTTGTAGTCTCAGACATACTCTAGAGCGAAACTTACTCACAGTTTGACTGAAACTAAGTCAGACGCAAGACTCATTTCTATGTCATTTTATGATAGGAAAGGGATTTTTTTAAATTAATGTTTTCAGAGACAATATGTAGGTACACATGCACTAAGACCGTTGTACGGCGGTCAGAACATTATGATACCATTTTTTAACAATCGATGATTCTTCTGCATGCAACATCAGATTTTAAAATGAATCAAATACATCATTAACACACAAATTCACGATCCACAAATTCACGATATTTCATTACATCATTGTATGACTTTAATTGATTTGATTCTTTATGTCATTGAAGACAGTCATTCCATATGTATTCAACAAATAATTAATTTTAATCTCCAAATGACATGTACATGCATATGATGCATACTGATTTTGCATGAAATTCTAAAAATAGCCATTTAGATTGACAGAGACGGAGATATTGACGGAAATTGACTAGTTAAATAACCCACGCAGCACTATAAATTCCTTATGTCCTTTTGACTATATTAGATAAATTTAGTCGCTTCGATACGTTTTTACCTGCCATGTCTATGTTGTATTGTCGTGTTTAGACCAAGAACGATTTCACATAGCTTATATATTTCCTCAAGTAAAACAATCGCCCGTATGAATACAAGAACATAGTCGGTATGCATGCAAGACTGTTCGCAATTTTCACGCTTCGGGGTTACACAACCTGCACATACCGCCACGGGGTTATACAGAGGATTGTCATGTACTATCATTTACACTATGATGTAAGGTACAGTCGGCTATATTGCTTTTAGATCATAATGACAATGATCTGTTTATTTGTCACTTATAAGGAGTCTGTAATTATAAGATGACTGAAATATGACATGATAAATTCACACAACTGGCGAGACTTTGCCAAAAAGTTGATTTAAAGCGATTTTCTTATCGATAATTTTCTCATAATTTGAAATTATACATGCACTGACTGAAAAGCAAATTACATTGTAAGATTCTTATTCTTTGAAAGCAATTCCTGTGGTATTCATAACAGCTCAATGGTCGATAAGGTATAGGGATAACCGGTGTTGGTCGTTAAAACCAATTCAAATCACGTTTTAAGAATATTGGGAGTCTACTTAAAGAAATGTCGATACTGAATAATCTAAATTGTATTTGCCACCCAAATTCAGATTGAATCAATATAATACCACACTTTACAATCCTTACAAGAAACTATTAAAACTATTTGATATTTGTAACCATCCCCTTATACCATACGTCCTAGGAACCGCCTATTCATTGTGTCTATACAATGGTCCGGATTTAACCATATATACCTCCAGTTTACAGTAAAAGCTATCCGTTTTCATTTGAAATAAACTGAAGTGACATAAAAAAAATCCGAAATTTATTTTGGTCTTGTCTCGATTACCCGCACTTTTTTGTCAATCGTGAATATGATGAGGACTTAATTACAGTCTACTAGTTACGATGTTTGCAGACAAAGAGGTGTGGTCACCCGGTGAATAATTCAAATATCTCACGCTCTTCCGGGGGATATTGAGTTTACACTGGTCACTCACTGTGACGTCATCGTCTATATACGGGAGTGACATATCAATGGTAATATATCACACACCTATACTTATGATTCAAATTGAGAAGTATTGGTCTTTGTTTTAAATTTGTTCCACGAGTTCATAATTGTAGAAAGGTTTCAGTGATGATACGATATTTATATCATTTTTATATTTATAAAGTGTTAAAGTAAATGGAAATGAAAACGAAAGACTAGAGAAACGTATTAATTTAGGAGAGAAAGGGGAAATGCATATAGGGGATAAGATAAAATGATCAAAATGAAAGATTTGAACAATTGAGTAGAATCACCCTTAAATAAAGTATGAAGTGTTATAGTTAAGGTTATACCTTTTCAGTTTTAATCGGGGAAATATTTGTGTTTAAAGTTGCAAATCAAAAACACAATTGGTTAAGTGCACCAATGCAATATATCGGTTAGGTGACAACTCACAGTTCGTCAACTCATACGACAACAGGAAATTTAAGTTTAAAAAAGGGGGCAAAAAGTGCAAACTTGTATCAAAACATTGCCCAGGGCTGTAGACATTTACAGCAGACAGTAAATGTCCTATTTTGCATAAAGATATCATCACAGCGATCCGTTACTTCACTGGAAAATATGCAGTTTGTGACAGCTGTGCTGTAGCTAAACGATTGATGTGTTTTTCAACATGATGTAACGCGATTTGAACAGTATCTATATATTTACTCGGTTTTAGGTAGAATATGCAATAAGAAATAATATGAAAGTCAATTTGATGTGACGCACCGTACCCAGTTTTCTAGAAAATATTGACATGTCGTCGTTCTTCGATATCAACTTAATTAATCTTAATAGATATAGATCATCAGGTTTTAAATAATGACGTACTACAGTATGACCTAATATAAAACCTGTCGATCTAAATTTATTTAGATTGCAACTTGATTGACTATGTTTGTCATTATATTGCACGTGCCTATATTCAGTTTCGCACCTTAGCTTATGATATATATATTCAAGTTCATGATGCACGTGCATAACGCCGGCTACCAATCAACATGTCACTACTCACTACTTTGAAATAATGGGCGTGGCAGCGGACTCGCCTTTCCACTCTGTTTGGTAATGTTGCTATGGTATCCGGGTGTGAGGATATTGATAGCGTGTACATTTATGAGACCCTCCCACTGTTTGTCTCTTTAAGGCTTGTCTAATGCGATTGTAAAATGTCCGGCTAAAATATGTCCATAATGTAGTTATTTTGTGCTACTATAATATGTTGGTTACAGGAATAACGCTCAGACAATATTGTTCAGATTTGATGTCAAATGAACCTACCGTCTTTGCAGAGGGAAAGGAGATAATCATACCATAGTCAGGGAAAAAAAGAAAAAAAGTTAAGGTGATAATTCATGTTCATATGCAACTACTGTGATCTAGTCGATACCATAAATTACAATGCAACACTTAAGCATATACACACGAGTATAAACTTACTATAAATATTCCCTTAATCGAACCTTCTTCTATGTATTGCTGTCATTTTTACTTCATCTACCCCCCCCCTCTATTTCTCTCTCTCTCTCTTTCCCTTCCTCTATCCCCCCTCTCCCTCTCACTATTTCTCCCTCTCCCTCTCAATCTCTCTCCCCCTTTCTCTCTCTCCCTCTCTCTTTCTCTCTCTCTCTCTCTCTCTCTCCATCTCTCTCTCTCTCTCTCTCTCTCTCTGTGTGTGTGTGTGTCTCTCTCTCTCTCTCTCTCTCTCTCTCTCTCTCTCTCTCTCTCTCTCTCTCTCTCTCTCTCTCTCTCTCTCTCTCTCTCTCTCTCTCTCTCTCTCTCTCTCTCTCTCTCTCCTTTTCTCTATTCCCCTCTTTCCTCTCTGTCTCTCTCCCTCTCTCTCCCCCTCTATCTCTATCTCTATCTCTATCTATCTACCTTCCCATCTCTTTCTCTGTCACTCTCTCGTTATGTTTATTATAAGGAAATCAAATACAGGACCTAAGGTTTTATTCATGAGAGAACTGACGGACACGCCACACCTATGGTGTATACGCTTCACCCCGGGTTCTGTACTCGCCCAACCCTCTTCAAGATTTGTCGTCATTTATTCACAACTAAGGTTAACCATTTACCCGCTCCTGTATCCAGATATATCCGCATTCTCTTAACATGAATTGTCCTTAAAAACATGTCAGTGCATAATGTAAATGTGTTGCGTCATCATACCAGTTAACGTCAAGGAGCTGTTCTTTATCCGAACTTCTTTACGATCAAGAGTGTTATCGTAACTTTGACTTTGGACTGTCAACATAGGAACTTGTAAGAGGTAAATTAAGTTCGATTTATTTCTAGAGAGTTATAGTTTTTGAGGCGCTTAAATATTATCGATGTTTATTTTATATACTCATCACAAATATGACTTTATACTAAATATCGAAAAAACAAGTGACTTATAAACATATATTAATTATTGATAATTTATCATTGAAAATTGTGTTGTTTATATAATATTTTATTCTTTATGTGGGGTTATGACTGGAGTTTGATAAATGCCTCATCACTAATTACGTATACGCTAAAAATCTCTTAAATAACCTTATATTTCCTACAATAATATTGTACTTGAAATGGATAATTCGCTAAAAGCTATTATTCGTGATAGTAAGGATATTTGGAATTGAAAACACATGTACACATAACACAGATCTCTGTGAAACTAGTATACCTGTCTATGGAGGTTCAGCTTTAATTTTCTGCTCTGTGGGTAATTAACGTGTCCTTACAGAGCTGGATATTCAGAGACAAAATCCGAAAAGTTTTCAACAAGATTTTTGATCACATCTAACATAAACAGATATTTAAGCTTGAATACCATATTATCGCGGAATTTCCAAATTAACTATTTTACTTTTTTCAAAGAAGTGACATTCTTTGAAAATATCTCTATTCACTTAAATCTAACACGAGACAATTTAGATTTTTATTACAGAAAAGGTTCTTCCTAAGTGTAAAGTTTGTTTTAACATGGAGGAATGTGTCTAGTTTAACAAAACTGCACAAGAAAATAAACTTTCGGTAAATTGCTTCTCACCTTGTGTATCTTCCATCAAAAGTGCTCACGCTTTTAAAAATATCTAATTAAAGTTTAAAACAAAAGGAATTCTAAACTTTATTCAAGTTTCACGAATCGTTGTCACGCCAAGTCTAGCCATTAGCGGTCCGCATGTGATATTTACAAAAGCTTCAAAGTCATTTCGGTTTACATGCTACGCTAAAGGGCGAAACTTTCACATGAGTTTTCATTAGCTAAAAGTGGGTCAAACCTGAGAAAAAGGAAATAGACATTTATGACGAAATGACATAACTAGACTCCGCCAAAAGACGCAACGATTTCCAGGTTAGTTCACTCGTGATGTAACACTAGGCGAGGTAGGTTGTGTTGATTGAGCTGTTTGTCATTATTGCATTGTTTTATCATTTCATTTATCACAATCATCATCTTATTTCATCTAGCGATTAAGTCTGGCGATTTATTTCTTTATAGTTATATATAGTTATGATTGTATGAAATTGATTTTATTGTGCTTTTTAATGTTTCATTGTTTTATCATTTCATTTATCATAATTATCATGTTTCATTAAGTCTATCGATTTATTTCTTATTGTATGGAATTGATTAGTTTTATTGTCACCACAAATTTGATCTTATTGTGCTTGAAAACAGTATATGAATCTATACAGAAACGTCGCTACTTGCTTCAACGAATAAAACAGTATATGAATCTATACAGAAACGTCGCTACTTGCTACAACGAATAAAACAGTATATGAATCTATACAGAAACGTCGCTACTTGCTACAACGAATAAAACAGTATATGAATCTATACAGAAACGTCGCTACTTGCTACAACGAATAAAACAGTATATGAATCTATACAGAAACGTCGCTACTTGCTACAACGAATAAAACAGTATATGAATCTATACAGAAACGTCGCTACTTGCTACAACGAATAAAACAGTATATGAATCCATACAGAAACGTCGCTACTTGCTACAACGAATAAAACAGTATATGAATCTATACAGAAACGTCGCTACTTGCTACAACGAATAAAACAGTAAATGAATCTATACAGAAACGTCGCTACTTGCTACAACGAATAAAACAGTATATGAATCCATACAGAAACGTCGCTACTTGCTACAACGAATAAAACAGTATATGAATCTATACAGAAACGTCGCTACTTGCTACAACGAATAAAACAGTATATGAATCTATACAGAAACGTTGCTACTTGCTACAACGAATAAAACAGTATATGAATCTATACAGAAACGTCGCTACTTGCTACAACGAATAAAACAGTATATGAATCCATACAGAAACGTCGCTACTTGCTACAGCGAATAAAACAGTATATGAATCTATACAGAAACGTCGCTACTTACTACAACGAATAAAACAGTATATGAATCTATACAGAAACGTCGCTACTTGCTACAACGAATAAAACAGTATATGAATTTGAACGTTATTCTTCAAGTTGTCACTTCTACGTGTGTGACATTACAATTGTAATATAATTATGTAAATTATCTGACTGTGCACTTTTAGTACTGGAAATGAATTAACAAGACATGCACATGCACTGACGCCCAGTCATTAATCAGACATAGCATCTATTTCACTCAAATCTACATACACGAGCCCGGGGCACTTTCAAAATGTAATCTTTTCAATTCAAAAGCCTAAATAACTTGTTAACTTTCAGATCAAAGAAGAACAGTGAGAACAGATTAAAGTCGAAAGAGGAAAACATGAATTTAACAGAAGTTGTTAACTCGACGGAACCTGTTCTTCGGGCGGAAGCTGCGTGGAATGGTTTGACGCAGGCGGAACTGGTGATAGTTGGTGCAGTAGCCGCTGTAGTGATACTAGCTACTGGAGCCGTGATACTCCGTCTCATCATGCCCAGAATCAGAGGAGGCTATGCAAAGGAAGAACAAGTTCCTAAAAAGCCAGTTGTGGAAGAAAAGACTGGGTAAGAACATATCATTATTTCCCGTTTTCAGATGATCTGGCTGCTAAGTAAACCTAAAACGGTATATTATAAGGTATCGTGTAAAACGACATAAATGTTAAGCCGTAATATGAGTATGAATTGATGAGTTGCATTGAACGTTGGGAAAGGAAAGGAAAAGTTTAAAAGAATAATTTATGGTTTTAAGCTAAATAAGTTATCTTAACTTATTTCGTATGATAGAAAATAAATGTTAAAAAGAACTAAATATAATAAATTAAAATGCGATATTTACATCCGGTTACCCTTACGTATGTAAAACCTTGGTATATCCTTACCCTTCCTGGATAATTCTAACGTAAACGACTAACATTACTCGGAAATATATCGCGACGTGAATATAAGTCTTAACCTAATTATTTCTGTTGCTAGGCGACTGTTGGCTCCAGGAACCCCTTCATCAATGTCCTCCAGATCATCGTCTTCACGCCTCAGTAACCAAGGCGACTGGTCAGATGGGAACTCCTACAAAACAAAGAGCACGTACTTTTCTCAAAACAACCTATCCCCTGGCAAGTCCTCGTCGTTTGGTAACCTTCGTCAACAAGCAGTTCTCAATTCAGCAAATGCTTCACCGTAAGTTGGTTTTCATGTAATTTTAAAGGTGCAATGAAGCGTCATTACCATAGGATATAGCTGTAAAAATGTTTTCTCAAGCTACAAGGAAGGATGAATATTTACATAAGTACAATTGTTTCCTATTATGACATCGTAATCAATTAATAAATTAAATCAATAACAATCGAACTCATTTTTACAATGATTAACCTATTGGTCAGTTTTAGGTGAATGTTGAACCATGTTTGATTTGCCATGGAAAACTCTTGGAGCATCCTTGAAAATCATGGGAAGGTTATTGAATTAGTGTTGATATCAAGTGTAAGAATCCTGGTTCTCTCTTACAGAGCATCGTACCGGAGCAAGACTACAGAGCGACTGAATGACGACCTGATATCAATGATATCACAGCAGTCCCTGGCTTCCCAGCAGTCTCGGGGTTCTCAGCAGTATCTTCTCCCTCACACACAGTCCATGTAAGTCATTCGCGGTTTCCTTCTCTTGTGAAGTTTAATTCCGCAAACACAGAGCATGTAAGTCTCTTGTGATGTAGACAACCAGTCCCCACCAGTCCCGGAGTTCCGAACAGTCTAATTCCTTAAACACAGAGCATGTTACTCTCTTGTGGTGTAGACAACCAGTCCCCACCAGTCCCGTCCAGTCCCAGGATGCCGCACAGTCTCATTCCTTAAACACCGAGCACGTTAGTCTATTGTGATGTACATGTATACCAGTCTTTCGCCGTTTCCTTCTCTAGTGATGTTTAATTCCGCAAACACAGAGCATGTAAGTCTCTTGTGATGTAGACAACCAGTCCTCACCAGTCCCGGGGTTCTGCACAGTCTGATTCCCCAAACACAGAAAACGTTAGTCTCTTGTGATGTAGACAACCAGTCCCGTCCAGTCCCAGAGTTCCGCACAGTCTGATTCCCCAAACACAGAGCATGCATGTCTTGTGATGTAGAAACAGAGAGTTGGTGTTAACAAACCGAATTAATTATATTTGTTAAAAAACAATCTGTCTTGGTTTCAAAGGACCGAATCCCGTTACTTTTTTTCTAAACATTAGTGAGGGAGCCATCAGTCCCGGAGAACCAAGCAGTGTCTCAGTAACACTCAGGCCATGGAAGCTGTTTGTGATACAGACACAAAATGTACCAATAATTGATCAACACGAATGGGCCTTGAGTGTCCATAACTTATAACCAACATTTCATGTGAATCTCATGTGATGCAGTGACGACTCTAGACCATTATAACCTACCAACAGCATAACATTCAACGAACAGTATCGTCCTGGAATGCCATCGATTTTCTTGGTTAAACACTTTTGCTTGAGAAATGTAAACAATTTTATATTTTCAAATAATCCACGATTTCTTTCGTATTCTAGTTATGTATTACCTTTCTTAACGTTATTTCCTTGTTCAGTCCCTATATGTGTACAATGGTTTTTCTTTCTTCGACATTGCAAAATACTTCCTTTGTTAAAAAACGGTATTATAATAGATCATGCTCTCCATCACAATAGTTGATCATCAATACCTCTCCGTACTGATACATTTTGTATATGCATCATACATCATGCATCATGCCTCAAATATAGCACCTATATCACCTGTCAGATAGTAACAACTCTGCATATTTTCCACAGATTGGAACCATTAAACCTCGGCGAGCAGTATAGGTCGAACTGGGAACAAGCCTTACAAGTCGAGCATCCTGAACCTCATACAAAGTAAGTTCACACTTAGCTAGGCATTTTATTTAAGTCATATAAAAGATTTCACTCTTATCCTGATGTGTTTGTTTCCTGTGTAGTGTTCTATAGGGATTGTGTCCAGAACCTCATACTCAGTAGGTTCATTCTTACCTTGATGCGTCTCTGTGTCTCTGATCTGGATACTGTCCATAATGATCGTGCCCCAAGCAAGCGTGTATGACTTATCACTCTTATCTTTCTACGCTTCTTAACTGAGTAAAGTTCCTCAGTTGTCGTCTCATGTCATCTGGATACTGTCCATAAGGATCTTGTCCCAAGGAGAGCGTGTATGACTTATCAATCTTATCTATATTATAGACGCTTCTTAACTGAGTAAAGTTCCTCAGTTGTCTTGTCATGTCACCTTTGCAATCCGACAGGCTAGAAAGCAAGGTTTTAAGATGTTTTAAGAAGAGATATATATCCAACTCATTTAAGGACTGTAAGTTAAAACGCAAAATGAATTAACTCAGTTTTCATTTGAGTACATAAAATATTTGTCGAAACTAAATATCTTAAAGAATCCTATGTTTTTGTTTAAATAATGGCTTCAGGTTTTGATTGAAAACGTACCTGAACTACCTCTGTTAGGTCTAATTTGATTGGTCAAATTCAGATGAAGAAGTGTCGTGAGCGACTTATCTAATTTGTTTATTAAAAGCTCGTGTAACTTATCCACATTTCATGTAAAAGAAAACGATGTTGAAACATATTGTATTCAAGAATATATGTTAATGAATAAAATATCATATCAAAATGATGCTAAGGAAACAAAAAGCAGAAATATGCACACAAAAAGAAGAAGGTGCCCTGCATAAAATGCAATATCATGTACTTACCTGCATGTACGGCTCCATAACTGGATGACGCAAGGGGTATTGCATAACGCCTCGGGCACCTGTAGCTTCGTGTAAGATCTTATGTAGGTAAAACTCCGACATGCTGTACCCTCCGGCTCACTCTCACCGTATTATAGCAGCTTTCCTTTTAAATACAACACGTTTAGTCATCAGTGTTAATATTAAAAGCGGCACTAGCACGTTTTTGTATGAAAACTGATCTCACGAAAACGAACAGGAATTTAAGTTTTTCTAACCAAAATAAGCACTCCTAAAACTATTGTGCTCTATTTGATTAAGGTAAGCGAATGTATTTCCTTACTTCAAATGAATGAAGATTTTCACACAAGAAAATACGCCATCGGTTTTACATGAGACTTGATAGATTCTTCTGCGACTAGGGATGATAACTACAATAAACATGTATATTGGGGAAATGTAATGAAAAAAACCAAAGTTGCTACTGCATTATTAAGCTCGTTCTTTTATATAAGAAATATAGGATACTAAACGACGTTCCATTTAATACAATTTTTATCAAACGAGTTAAGGATTTTGTATGAAACAAGCGAAAGCGAGTTTGATACCAAATCATTCACGAGTCTAATAAAAATAGGATTAAATGGAAGGAAGTTTAGCATTCTGATTAGTATTTGCCCTTGAATTCAAGCAAACTTGACTACAGAGTGGTGAAACTAGCATTTCTGTAACTCGGCACTCGTTGTGATCGCGCGCTTTCATTGTGACGTCATAACAATAAAATACTGTGACGCCAGACTATTATTGTCGTATCACACAAGTTTAATATTGCCGTATAAATATTACTATAATGTCCGAGGTGAAGCCAAGGGCCAATACAGCAGACCGAGGACCTGTAACTGGGTCAATACGGAAAACAACTTGATCAATGACAGTTTTATCAATTTACTTCTTCGTGATTTACTAACACAACATAAGAGAGCTCATTTTCATCGAAATCAAAATTTTAAATGAGATTTGTGAACTGTCATATGTTGAAAGTTTTGAAGCGATAGCTTCGGACTTACGTCATTTGTGCGCATACTCAGAGTCGTATTGGCCCAGTTTTTCCCGTATTGGCCCAGTCTGCACGTATTGGCCCAGCTAACCTGTATTGGCCAAGTTGCCCTATTGATTGTATTAGTGTCATATTGTAAGTTAATTAATAAACTGCGGTATATTTTACACGGGCGAGTTATAACCGCAAATGATAGACACCTAAATGCCGTTTTGCATTTTACTGTTCAATTTATTGTCTGTAAACTACTATACTATGTCTCGTCTCTCAGGCCATGTCATTCTCTGTAATATTTTAAACAACAACTAATATGTTTTTTCAGTTTGGGCTTCACGTCTCATTCAACTGAGAATATCAGCACGGAGCGGTATGATACCTACCCCTTCAGGCATTCTGTGTAAGTATTAACGGTTTGTTTAATCCTATATGTCTTACAGACCTTGAATGAATTCTGAATGGAACAGGTATTTCCGTGAGAACTTTATTAATAACATAACCCAAAGTCTTCTGCGTAAAATAAAACAATGAGAGGACATAGAGGGTCACAAGTGAGCATATTTTCAAGTCAATGGTGAGAAATAGTTGTATACAAAGGAAAATAAGTTCCGCCTTAGCGGCCTACATGTATATATCCTTGATATATATAGCAACACCAACTGCAAAGGTTTCCTTTCCAAGGTTTCTGATAACGACGATTGTCACATGTGAGAAATGGGTATACTGGAGGCATTATAATGGATGTGATATGAAAGTCAAAAACAACAGTATTTCTGATGATCACTATTTTCATAATTGAGTTTGGTAGCTCTAAATGATGTTCATTCTCTACGAGCCGTGTATCTGATATTTTACGACTCTTCCTTTGAAATGTGTCCCATCGATTACTCAATGCCAACCGTCTGGATTTCATGTTCATGTCATAACCAAAACGTATTTTTGTGAGTACAAAATGTATATGAAATCGTTTTTGAATAATAACACATGGGGTCTCTTTTATAAATTCAATAATTAATGGTGTGTCTAGACCTAAATAAAAGTTTCAGGAAAACTTGGATGAAACACCATGTTAACATGATTATCTCGGAATAGAAAACATCACACACATTTTAATTTTATTTTATTTTAATTATTGAAAATTCTGGAAAACAACATAATTTAGTTATTTCTCAGATTTCAATGTCAAATTGTGTTTTGATGTGATCTTTTTTATGTGTTTCAGACAAAAGCCTGACGGGAAGAGACAGATTCCAGTGATTATATACCCAGAGAGCACTAAGCTGTGATTGGTTGATATGTGGTCACGTATAACAACGAGAATTAAAATGAGAACTTACATGACACCAAGAGAACCTGTGAGGTGTTCACGTTCATCCAACGATAACATAACGAGAACTTACATGACACTGCGAGAATTTGTATGGTGTTCACGTTCATCCAACGATAACATAACGATAACTTACATGACAGTGCGAGAATTTGCGTGAATCCACGAGAAAGCATGAGATCATGCGAGAACTGAGGTACTCTGTCCCGTGGTGTAGAATGGAAAAGCTTGTGATAATGTGTGTTGAGTGTGATAAAATGGTTTCCTTTGTACAGTATTTTATGACTACATGTACGCTATATATAAAGTGCTCTACTGTAGTGATCTAGTGAGCTATACTGTCATCTCGTTGTGACATGCAATATGTGATAATGTCCTCTTTGTTGACGTATGAAATGTCAATGTTGATATTAGATATCTTTCATTTCTTATCCGTTACAATGAGTGCCATTGAATGAATCAGATAGTATGACCATTGTCATTCGTTACAGTGTACGTATAAACCATATTTACTTATTTAAGAGACGTAAAAGCCCAGCCTAATCTCAAACATGATCTTGCAGTGTAAGCATCTAAACCATATGTTCAAACTAATCTCCCAGTTATAAACTTCTGATCTAATCCCAGTTGTTATTAGCGACAAGTAAGGTTCCCCAGCTGAGTACATGCAGAAAATGAAAATGAGGAAATTAAAAATCTTCTCGGGTGGATTGATATTGTCACCAGGGGCTTTGTTACGATGAAATCTGCAAATTACCTCTCAGAGTTAAGCCAACAAGGCTCAAAGTGCAGATTGGGTTGGCTTCTAGTTTCCTCGAAACATACAGATATTGCTGAGGGTATAAAAAAGGAGTCGCTGTCTGCACTACTTCATAAGGTTTCTCTCCTAGCTTTCTGACACGATGAAGTTGCATATTACAAGAGCTAGGTTCCATCAGGAGTTTATGATTTGAGCTCCTTCTGTGTGGATAGAATGCGAAATGTCTTGTAGTGATGAAGTTGTTAACTTCATAACACATTTCTCATCCATACAGTCATCTTTTAACAGAGTCTCACCAACACCAACTAAAACATTCTTAGTTGTGCAAAACACGACAATTTGAAGTGTACATTGCTCCTTCATCAAATGGGACATTAGGAATAACAAAATTTAGAACATATCCCACAAGATGAAGAAGTAGACCTTTGCTATTCACTGTAAAGATGTTTTATCTGGAACATCCTGCTGTTCATTCATACCATTGTGAAGTGTTCAAGGACTTGACTCCATGAAGTGTTAGAGGTCTTGTACAGCTCGCTACTGTTATATGTTGCCGGTAGATGTCTCTTGCTTGTTCTGTGTGAATGTGGTCCCGATGTTACATTTCATGTCATATCATTTTTGTATCTTTCGTAGAAGTTTCATTATATTTATGCTTCACTTTGTAAATTATTTTCTTGCAACAAAGAAATGAAGTTTGAAATAAAAGATTAAAGAGATGTTTTTATCGTTGTTTCTTGCTAATGGGTTAGAAGCTATTTGAAGCGTTGAAGCGAGGGTGACGGTCAAAACATAGGTCAGCATAGTATTATTTAAGTAAGGATGGGTATCGTTTCTCTTTTTTGTATTGCAATATATTGTGATACAGAAAAGCGTATTGCAATATATTGGTACTTCTTAAATTCAAGAATGTGCATGTTTTCTTGTCTTAATATGAGCGTTAAGAACGATAATCATTGCTCAGCCATGAGCTGTTTTGAAAAGGGGATATTTTTTCAATCACTGTTTATGATCTGTTAACATATTTAAGCTATTTTCTCAACACGACTTCAAACGTCTAAAGAACTTTCGGTCAATCATGTTTTATTAGGTTGTATTTCTTGCAATCTTAGATGTAAATAGCTTTTTTTTAAAACGTTCGATATATTAATTATTTTCAGAAGTGTGTACAGATTCGTATCATGTTGTTCCCGTAGTGCATTATATCGATATACCGCGCATCCTTACATTTAAGTGCCCGTGTGACTGGAGGGTTATCTCCCTTGTAACATAACATATTCAATGTATCACATTCAACCGGGTTTACAAACTTGGTACTGGTTGTCAGCACTAAGCGGTTCGTAACCAAACGATTTTGTCCCTATCGAGCATTTCGTCTATTTCGGGGCCCTGCTAATTAATATAAACTCTAGAAGTTAAAAATTCGGGTTGCAGACCCCCTTTAAAGGGGCAGTAATACATTTCTCTGACATTTCATTTCATAGTTTCCCTGATAAATAATATTGAGTACCAAATCGTCATCCTCAGCTCTAGCATCACACTTCTAAACCCTGTTTTCAAATATCTATCAAGCATTAAGCAAAGCTGTTGGTTGCCATTTTAGTGAGAACGCCTTTTGGGGCAAATATAAACGCGTAAGTTTAATTACTCAAGTCAAGTCAAGTCTTTATTACAGTACGAAGGCCTCAGGTCCATATACATTGCAGTACATACACGTGTGCCATTCATAATAGGCTGTACAAGTATCATATACTTCTACGAATAGGCGTAGACTTTCAGATGTATATTTTTCCCTCTCAATGTATATGCATGCAAAGAACATTTACTTAACCCTTGCAACGCTAATACATTGTCTGTTATCATTATGGATCTCAATTTGAACATGTTTGGATTATAATGATAAACATCTAAACTTAGCAAATATTTTCTTAGTCTCTGATCAGTTATACAATTTAACCACTTTTCTGAAGCTGAAATACTTTTGTATTCACGATATATGCAATATCTGGAACTATTTGATAGAGTACAGGTCCAAGACTGGAAGAACATACTTAAAAGCATGAATAAAAGAGGTTACATCTCCCACAGATTGGTACAGCCATACATAACCAAAATCGTGTGAGGTTTAAAGGGGCAGTAGCACGTTTTTTGATAGTTTTATATTTTGAATATTTCACTGATAATTGTAAGTTAATGCTTAATGAAATTATTTGACAGTGTCAAAAATCTTATTACACAAGCCAATCATCCATAGTCAGAGGACAAAGTATAAAGATTCACATAAAATCCATTGGCGGCCATTTCGTGTGAACACCTTTTATTCATTTTGTGCAAGAAAAAAGAAACGCATGGCTAAATTTTACTTTAAATATTTGAATTATTACTGCTTCATTTAGTTTAAATACATTGTCTTTCAATTTGAACCATTAATTTTCATTTTCCTGACATCACCTTATATTCCTCAGAAAACGTGCTACTGACCATAACATAACGAACACTTGATGCAAAAGTAGTATAACCACAGTTATAATAATAGTATTACATTTTGTAGACCTTGAGTGGGATTCGGTTTTCATGAATTTTCATAACTCTCCAGTACCTTAATATTTTACACATTGCATTTATATAAAGATGTTCTCTACCAGATTCTCCATATACTATCATAATGGCGTTTGGGGTTTGAGGACTCTCATTCAAAAATCGTTTACAAGCTATTAATTATATAAAGGCTATTATTACTTATATGTTTCTTTAAAATAACTTGCCTGCATTTGGAAACAGTTGTTTTCTTTTCTATTTCCATAAAACGTGCTAGGTTTCTTAAAGAAGAGGCAACGTTTATAACAGCAAAAATATAATCTTGAATTGCCCATTGTTCGCACCGTTTCAGTATAATTTGACAAAGTCAAAGACACCAAATACTTTGTTTAAGCAAAAAAACATAATATTGTGTTTATATAAAAACTAAATCATATCTATATATGACGATTCGTCGTAAGAAAACATCGAGATACGATCTAAAATTGACAAAATGTTCCAACTGTAAATATACCCTAGAAGAAAATTGAATGCAATGTTATAAAACGCGTTTTGGAAAAGAAGAAAACAGATTTTTAAGACATGGACTTTTGAAGACAATTAGTTTCTGTTAATATGATTTCGGAAAGGTAAAGAAAGCATTTTCAAGGTTCAGTTCTTCAAACTCTACGTCACAGAACTAGGCCAGGTGCAAACTCGCTAAACAATAAAGTAACCACGTTGAGGTAGATTCTCCCAAGAGCTTTAACCACGTTCAAGCAATATAATGGAAATATTCGCTGTCGATTTGATAGATCTAGATACGAATCGTAAAATATAGATGAGTAATCTCGAGGCGCGATGACGGTATGGTGTCCCTTTGTTCAACACTATGAATTATTCATCCCAAGTCGCAACGCTATTGACGACTCATGACTTGTTTGGACTAATGGTAACAAAGGAGGGAATCAACGTAGATAGTTGGTTAAACAGCCAAGGAAGACGGTGTTGAGGGAACACTGGTCGGTACATTTACTTTAACAAAGAAAGGAAGAGTTAAGTCTGACATCACAGTGCATATAGAAACGTCTTCTGGAGAAATAATTGTGGGAAAAGATGAAGGAGGGAGTGGGCCTTTACGTTACATCATACAGAGGATAACGAAAAGCTCAGGATTTCAGATAAAAACATCATACAGAAGAGTGGTCTTATGACCATGAAACCCTAAAGAGTATGGCGATGAATCCGTTTTCCATTGAATGAACCACTCTGTCATAAAGTGCAGAAGAATTAAACGATTCCGACGTCACAAGGACATAACAAAACAATGGGACTATTACCTCAAATCTGCATAACAATTCCTCTGATCATTTCCCTTCATAAGTGCTGCGTATATTCAGAGGGGTGCGTTAGTTTGTACATGAAGTACACCAGTCTCGCTGTGTTTGAAGATAAAGCCGTGTCTGACTTCCTTCTCCAGACACTTGACGAGGTGGAGAGACTGGGACGATGTGCCAGAAGGTGTGCACAAGATACCAGATGCAGGTCCTATCAGTTCAACAATATCACGGGCACCTGCTCCTTGTTCGCTTCTGGATTCTCCACACCTGATAGAGTCTTTAACCCTGTGAGTGCTGAAGTCGGCTCAAGACTTTATCTCGTAGAGGAACGTGAGTAGATTCTTTTAATATAGTCCCTTAAAACTAATTATGGTTCAAATTTGATTTTTGATATATATATATAAATGAAGTGAAATAAGAGTCCAGTACAATATTTATTTCAGCCACTTGGACCGACCAAAATTTTCTAAGGTTCAGCAATGTCCTTCACAGTTTTTCAAAACAAATTTTCAAATGTGCACAACATCCTTAAAGGATCTGGACTTGCCAACAATTTTATAGCAGCAGACTTTGCAGATTTGCAGATTTGGTAAATTTCCATATATGTTATTCTTGAAGATGGACACAAATCATTATGTGTAAAAATAAAATAGTCTAATGCCGGGAGATTTACAAATATCAAGATACCAATAATTCCTATTTAGGACAAGAATGTTACCAGAGGGAATGTCTGATGACAGCTGACTGTTGCTATGGAAACACAAAGTGTATCCAAGGATCATGTGGATGTCAAGTTGGATACATATACGATCCATCGTCCGGAAACTGTGTAACACGTGAGTTTGAATGTGTTGAATGCCTCTCTGATGGACCTGACTTCGTATCGCATGCAAATAACATAACAACTGTTGGGTCCGACCCATGCTTTACTACCACACACTATGAGAGTTACATGCCCTTATATCAGGGAATGCAATAAAGCGCACGTAAAATCTGAGGTTTTTAGTTACAATAGTCTGTCCATCGCCTGTAAACTGTGTAACAAGTGAGTTTATCCATGACCAGATAAGGGGCTCATGCCCTTACATCAGGGATTGAAATAAAACGCACGTAAATATATGAAATAGATCCTAATTTTGGATACTCATTTAGAATTTGAGTTCTAAAGCTGTGTTAGTGTTTGACTCACAACGTTACTGAGTGCCATGTTTAAAGATATATTGATACAAAATATGCAGGTGCTTCAAGATTTCACCTACATCGGTAACTACGCCTACGCAGTAGACATGTTGAGTATCGAGTGTTTCATTTAGCGCTGTGCTTCCTCTAAATTGCTGATCGTCGCTTGAATTTTACTGTTTCCTTACTTTTCTATGCATATTAAAATTTTGTGATGATGTGATGATAGAAAATAAAATAAAAAGATTGTAATGATAAGTCGTGCATTTATGTGTAAGTTTCCATACTTTTGGAAGTGTTTCGATATATCCTTCGGAAGGCATGGTCTCCATCAAGATACACTTTGCCAACTGCCAAGACAATTTCAACTAATAATATTACATAACAGGTACTGTGTTTACAGGATGTTGTGAATTATTTGAAAAATTGTTTTCGTATGCCTGAATTTCGGATTGTGTCAGGTAAAAATAAGATAATTGGATATGAATGTATTTCCTACACTAAACGAAGATATCATAAATGTATTTACATATGGTTATGGACAAAGGTACCAAAAATCATAAAAAAAACATATAAACTTTACATTAGACATGGTTTAGTCAAGAAATCTAGTCGGGTTAACATGTTGCAATTCTGATGATGGTTTGTTTCTATTTTCAGACTGTGTCGTGTACGGAGATACCTACTTGATGTTCCCAGACACAAAGGTAGAAGAGAGGAACGACCTCATCCTTCTATCCCAGACTCTCCCCCAGTGTATGCAGGCCTGTATTGATGCTACCACATTCTCATGCGTCAGTTTCGACTACTTGGTGGACACTGGAATGTGTCATATGTCGTCATCCTCCTGGTTCGACCAGCCAGTCTCTGTGAGGGGACAGAATGTTCCAGGGCTCGACCTATACCAGCGTAACTGTGCTGTTTGAGGATACGGAAAGTCTTTGGACTATATTCGGTCTCTTATTAAAGAGGGACTGAAATGCTATATGGCAACTTTCGGGATTCATGAAATAGTGATAACAATTTCACATGGACTCAACTTTAAATTTCTGAAATCGACCTGGAAACGGCTAAATTACGACTGTATAAAGAACACCGCCTAATTAGGCCGGCGAACAGAATAAAACACACTGAAGCGTGACTGCCTCGTGACGTGTTAGTAGGCGATGATACCCCCTTGTGTGCCCTCGTTATGTAAAACAACACAAGCTAACAGTACAGCTCGATGTTTAACCGTCGATTAAACACCCTAAACAACATCCAAACATCTCAAACCTTCAATAAATCGGTAGTTTATTTATTCAACTGGCAATTTGTATTGATGAAAACGTAAGATCCTGATTAAAAACGAAGTTGTGCGCATAATGCTACAGCATGTAGGCCTAGATGGTCTCGCTTTGCGCAATGTTGTCATAAGACTGCACGTGAGAACCCGGATGTATATGTAAACAATTGCTCCCGTGTGAACTGTTTTATCTTCGTGCACAGTTGTTGGTTGTTATTGAATATTACTTTAGTAGCACAGCAGAAAGGATGTAATTATACAATACTATTTTTTTTTACATTTAAACCATTTTTTAAGAATTGCCTTTGACTTCATTTTGTAACAGGATAAAAAATATATACGTTTTTCTTAGTTATTTCATTTAGTGATGGACAAGTTACAATTCTCAATGAAAGACATGTATTGGATGATCACTGATGTCTTGTTTAAAACATTATTTTAATAGGGCATTTCACTGAAAATCTTAATGTTATCACTCTTGTACATAGAGGTGATATTTTCCACAACAATAGCCGATATATGGCCAAACAGAATGAAGACTTATTAAATGAACCTTATCCAAAATAATTATCAGATAGAGCAAAAACGGTATTCCTAATTTCAGGTTAATAGGTTATGAATTTACCAATCGGAGAAAAAAGGGATGTTAAGGAATACAATTGCTATTTGATGTTACCTAATTAGCTGATGTCATAAAATAGCCAGGTGTTGATGATTGTGCATTATATAACCTACCTGCTATAGTCATCATTTGATATCATCTAATCAGGAAACAGACAGGAAATACGATAGACAGTAAAGTAATTGTGTAATAAGTGAGTATCTGATCTAAAGAAAGTAAGTAACACCTGCAGACCAATGTCATTGTTTATTCAACCTTTTTACACAACGTTCAAATCTAAATGTGAGCATTGTATATTCGGATTATTACCATAAATCAGCCCAATACTTTCTGCTATGTTTTATATTTTACTAATCTCCCTTTTCTCTGCATGCCAAACTGTTCATTCAGTGAAAATGCGAGCTCGAAGCAGAAAATCGGTGTAGTGATCGGAACACGTGAGTTCGATGTAGATTGTCACATTGCTCTGTTTGACCTAACACAGCGGGTCAATTTGGCGTGAAACCATCAATATGATGGGAATTGGTCTACGGAGACTTCATCAGGAGATATTCTAGGACAGTTGACAGCAACACAATGATATAGCATACTGTTAATCACTTTGAAAAGGCAGAACTGCGGATTTCGCCTATCATTTTCCATATAAGCAGACGAACGCTTCGCCTACTGCCACGTCACTTCCGGTATCCCCTGCCCGTGGCCTCTCAGCCTTGTTTTGGTTTGTCGCTGGACGGCGACAAGCAGACGCCTTGTTACGCAATGTTTACTTAGCTGTAGCTTCATTGAGAAACTGTGTATCGTTGCTGTTTTGGCCTAATATTTATGTTATATAGTTATTTGACCAATATCTTTTGAAAAATATATTTAAAAAGGTTTTGCAGCCCTTCTTTAAGATAATTCTTAAAACTCGAAAATATCATTAATTAATTTTAATGTCCAAGCAAATCTACAGTACGTCTAGGTCAAAGCCGTTTCTGCAAATGGACAAGTTGGGTTTGCTCTTCTGATCCAAATGTTTGCCTTTTAATTATTTTTATTAATTTAGAGACTTCAACTTAGTATATCATTAAATTTAGAATATTTACCACTCACATGCTGCCTTATGTTACGGTACAGCCTTAGATTAGTATTAAGTCTATATAAGATAACTCTTAAAAGTACGATGATATTTTGGGGTGTAACGGAAGCTTCAAAGAATAAGACCTTATATACATACACTTGCATTTCAAGAGGTAGCATATATGTCAACTACGTTTGACTGTAAGTGTGCTACTTAAAGATAAAGAACAATTCACAAAATTGGTTGTTTGTAGGAAATCTAGGCAACGTTCATAACAGATAAAGGTAAATCTTCACGGCTGCGCAGTATGGGAGACTCTCCGGCCGAACTGGGTTCACGTCATTGCTCTGTTACGTCATTAAACATGACGTCTCAACAGTGACGTCATAATATTCCTCACAAGGCTTGTCAAATAGCGACCTTCTACTTTTATTATCATAGTTTTGAGACAGTTCGTTCACTAAAATCATTATTTATCACATAAGACAATAACTTTGGCGATAAAATGTGACATGAAAGAATAAACTATTTATTATCATATAAAAGCGTCAGTTGGAAACTACTTAGGGCGGCTCATGCGGAAGAAGTGAGACAACTCATGAATGGCGCATGAAAACAATTTGTACTTTACCGACTGAGCGTAGTTGTTTAATGCTACTCTTTCGTTCCCGTTTTGACGCCTGTAAATTTCCTCAGTGAGAAAAAAAATAACCAACTCGGAGCTCAGAATTACAGATTGGCTGTCCCTCGTGAATTATTATTAACATTGGCGGTGGTTTCAAGTAAGTAGATCTCGACCTTCTTTCAGCATATACCTATTTGACCCAAAATTGTCACATAACCATCTGCAGTCGATTGAAATTAAGAACAAATCCTTTGTTTTTATATATACGACTTACCTCTGTCCATTCTCTTACTTTTCAGACGTTATTCGTGAAGTATTGCCATGTAGATCCCAAGGTGCCTGTGTTATATGCGAAGTGGTGAGAAACTCACTCTTCTCTGTTCTATACCAATTTATTTTGGGTAGTGATTAAAATTTGTAACTATTCTTTCCGACTTTCAATTCTATCAATTCTCGTTCTCCCCTCCTTCCCTCTCTATACCTGTACTTCTACTGTCCTCTCTTGCTTTCTTCTTTCTTCCAAATGATTAGTATCATTGCTTGTACATTTATTTGATTTAAATGTTATTTCCTTTGAAGAATTGTGAATTTCATTTGTGCCGATTTCAAATGCAATGTACCAATTTTCTGTCGTAATAAAAATTTCAAAAAAATCAAAAAAAATCTGTAACTTGACTTTACATAAACAGTAACAGAAACCCCACAGTGCTAGCTGTACACAGCTCCCTGCCATCTGCCATCTTCCTACGCAAAGCCTAAAAACCAGTTACCGATCTGTCAGTTTCATGATCAAGTCTGTCGTCCAGACCCTAAAGCAAAAACATTTAATTGATGACCAACTCAGTCTAGAAAAGTATAGCAAGTCTAGATCGCTCAGCTTTCTGAAGTTAAAGCATCTTCTGGATTCTACATAGTTATAATACGTGATGTTTTTAAAAATATTGTGAATATTGTAAATACTTCTGAGACTAAATGTTAGTCTATTTCATGCCTTGCTGCCGACACTTGAGTTTTCTGTGCTTGCTTTCTAGCTTACTATGAGAGAAAGCAATAGTCCATTCAGAAAGTAACTGGAGGTTGCTAACAATCGCCTATTTGGACGCTGATATCAGCACAGACAACTCAAGGACCGACAGCAAGGCATAAAACTGACAGTTGGGAAAGTGTTTTAGGCTTGGCGAAGATGTCAATGTGCATGAATCTTGCTTTTGTTAAAATCAATTACTTCTTACTCTCTTGGTAGGTAGGTAGGTAGGTAGGTAGGTAGGTAGGTAGGTAGGTAGGTAGGTAGGTAGGTAGGTAGGTAGGTAGGTAGGTAGGTAGGTAGGTAGGTAGGTAGGTAGGTAGGTAGGTAGGTAGGTGGAATTTAAGGTCGACGTTGGGCCAAATGACCTATATGCGCCCGGCATTAAAAAGGATTAAAAGATTAGAAAATAATAATACAAGAGGTTAATTGTCTCCCGTATTTCATTTTGAAAATTCAACGTTCACTTGTATAATTGGTTTGGACAGAATCCGAGGTTTTGTCTGATATTTCCAAACAAAACCTATATAATGTATATCTAGTGAACACTTAATCCATCTGTAAGACAACCGTTGCTACCTCACTACGAACAATCTCATTACACAAACCAATCATCCATAGTAAAAAAGTTTAACGTATAAAGTTTTACATTGTCACAAAGTTTTCACAAAGTCCAATGGCGACATTATTGTGTGAACACCTTTAATTCATTTGCGTAAGAATAAGGAATCGCATGGCGGAACTCAACATTATAACATTTCATTTAATGCTGCTTCATTAAGTTTATATACGTTGTCTTTCAACTGGAATTGGATTTTGCTGACATCACCTTATAAACC
Organism: Steromphala cineraria; assembly: GCA_916613615.1. Taxonomy (NCBI): domain Eukaryota; kingdom Metazoa; phylum Mollusca; class Gastropoda; order Trochida; family Trochidae; genus Steromphala; species Steromphala cineraria. The sequence continues at coordinate 6,193,378 of OU744723.1, forward strand.
CCCTTAAACGGGCTACTGTCCCTTTAAAGCTTGTGACCAATTTTCAGGTTTTATGTCATTTAACTGACCCTCTGATTGCAACTTAAAAGAGTTTCTAACAATCAGCACTTGCGATCTTGGCAAAGATGTTAAAGTATCTTTTTGTAAATTCAAAAAGGCATTACCAAAACAAACAATTGCTACCTTACTACCTAAGTTCCTTTTTACCAATAAGCAACCTACCAACTTACCCACCTACCTTCCAACCTACCCTCCAACCAACTTACCTTCCTACCTAACCACCCACCTCCCAATATACCTAACGACCGACCTACCTATCTACCAGCCCAACGACCTACCTAACAACCAGCAGCCTACCCACCAACCCAACTCCCTACCAACTTACATACCTACCAACGTGCATCTCAACCGAATCTTGCAATACAATATCAACCTAAATAATGCTGAGGAATATATGGATGACAACTTCTTTGTTCATTGTATGCGACGTTTAGATGATTTTGTGATCGAATTCTGTTCACTATTTGCGAAAGATTTTCAAAAACAATTTTTTATCTAACCCTAACGTTCTTTTGCCGCGTAGTTTATTTGTTAAAAAAACGTAACATTAGATAAAATATCAAGATGATACATCAACAATTCTACCGTGACATTTCAAAAACCTCGAATTTCATTGGTTTATTTCAATGGTCGAACCTACGTTCGAACACAATTTTTATGACGGGCGATTCACCCCGGTTTGATACACACTGCCATAGAAACTACCTTCATGACACGAGTCGACACGCATACAGTCACCGACACTTCATGAGTTGCTTCGTCTGAATATTAACTAAAAGTCTTTTATCATTGTACTACCCATAATTTTATATAAGTACAGTTTGATTACCATCAACTATCATGCATATTTATGTCCAGGAGATTTTAATTTTAAGCGAAAGGCTGACAGTTGCACAAGATCCTTCCTGTTCAATTATCAAGTATGCGGCATTCTCTCCCCACAGAGGCAACTCAGTCACACCTGAATTAGCCTCTGTTCTATTACGGCTAACATACGGGATAGAAAGGTAGAAATCTGATTGGAGGCAATCGAAGTTAGTTGTGCAATCAGCGACGCCGTTTCAAAAGTGGTCATTCGCAAAAGTTCGGCTATTCCCGTGTGGATCCGCATCAAAGGGAGATAACTCTTCCTTCTACAAAACAATCGCTTTTTACTTTCTCATTGGTTTTTATTTGGTGAATTATTAAAATGAAATTAATCATTAAACGAAGAACAATTTACACAATTATAAAACAATATGTTTCTAATGAAAAACCCTATACATATCTGATTTTGAAATAGTTTCCCTCTCTGAGACTCACACTGTTAATGAAAAAGAAACCTAAAGGCATGATTCTTTTGAAAGTCACTGAGCGACCGTTGAGTATTCCCGAAGTCGTGGACATCCAAAAGGTGTTTTCATTGGCTGCAAATAAGGGAGATATCTCAAGTTACAACTTTTTGCCGCTAGGGCGATCTGCCGGAACCCCAGGATTTTGGCGTAATGGAACAGAGGCTAACTGGGGTATGACTGAGTTGCCTCTGTGGGGAGAGAATGAGTATGCGGATGATGCAGCTCTAATCGCTCTATTGAACTCTAACGAAGATGGATATCGTTCAGAGATTTCGAATCATTCTGACTGGTGCAAAGGAACGCGTTCGCGTTCGGCTCCGAATGACATCAACAGGTATCGAATCTACGTTAGACCACGAACATTAACAAACACAGTAGGTTTTTCTCCTAAATGTGGGCAACATGTATGCTCGAAGGGGAATTGAAGTACGAAAAGGTATTAAGATAACTTAAAAACATGAAAAACGAAAACAAGCCCCGGTCCATCCGGTTTTACAGTAGAATTTTACTAAAAGATTTGGTTGGACCTTAATGCCTACTTGATTCGATCGTTGAACATGTCTTACAAAACAGGCGAGTTATTAATTAGCCAAAACAGGGTCTAATAACTTGTATCCCTAAAAAGAATAAACCGAAGCAGTTTTTAGAAAAACTGGAGAAACAGATACAGTCAGCTCTCGTTAATCCGACCATCATGGTTGCAGAGAAATATGTCAGATTAACGAGAATGTCGGATTAATGAATCTGATCGAAAATAATTGACTCAATGTTTACTGAATGGCATGATAATGCTGCATGCTTATCAGAAATACATGGTTGACACGTGTACATTCTAGTCAGCTAGATCGTATATAAAAGACTTCAAGATAATAAAAAAAATAATAAAATTTCACCCTTGTCATCATTTATTAACATTCATAAATGGCATAACATACATATATAATCACTTTAACAATCAGTTTCATAATCACAAAACTCAAGTTTGGTTTTACCGCATATCAGTAGCCATTTTGACCCGGATGTGAAATAGGTTACAGTTTCCATACAACATATGGATATCGTCCTATCTTCACACTAAACTTTTGCTCGGCAAAAGTGATGATTTGTTGTTGTGTCGTTTGGGGTTTGTCTTTCTTCAAAAGACAGATTTCCTTCTTGATCAAGGGTGTGACTTCTACTCGAGCTCGCTTATCGTGTGTTTCTAAACAACAAGTGTGATGTTCACCGGCATCATTAACAAGCAGCCAGTATAGCCCACGCTAATTACCACTCGAGTGTTGCTGTTTGTTCACGGTCGGATAATTTTTCAGATTTCTTCGAAATTACAAGAGGTTGCAGACAAGAAGATCCACTTTCCCCGTATTTATTTATTCTATGTTCTGAAATATTAAGCATTCGTTGTGATAAAAAAATATGATTCGTTGTGATACAAAAATCAAAATAGGTGACAGTGAATATTTGATTACTCAATTTGCAGACCATACCTCCCTAACAATAGATGGGACTGAAGCATGCCTCCAAGCAACACCAAGAACTTTAGAAGATTACGCCTCCTTTTCAGGTCTTAAAATTATTACAGGAAAAACACAAGTTATCTAAATAGGCTCCCTAAAGCACTCATTTCAATTGACAATGTCTCAATTTGGGTAAAATCGCTGAGTTGCAATAGTACGATTGCGTATCGAAAGGAAAACTATATCAGTTCTTGTCATTATTTCATGTGGAAAATTATATAGAAATAGAAAAAGAATTTCTGACAAACCTTTTTCTTATCGTGGAAATATACTAAATGTAGCCAAAAAAGATAACCCAGCCCGGGTTTTAAACAAATCGTAGTTTTTGTCACTATCTCTCAAATCATATTTGTGTTTCAGATGCAATGTTCACTGACCGATAACCTGAAAAGGAAAACCTATTATTCCTCACCTATCTCTGTCGTTAAACCTTGCTGAACGTTCAAGACATAAACTAGCAATCCCGAGATAGAAGCGATTTTAGCAAAACTATACACAAAAGTGTGTAATATTTTTAACTCTTTTGATAGATAAATCAAATTGTTCAATACGCGCGTCAAAGCAACAAAACAATCGCCTTGCGCAACCACGAGAGGATGGATATGCGCGCTATATAAATATTCATATAAAAACTGTGCATTAAACGGTATAACACCGCCCCTCAAACGTAACAAATACATATATAGATTGTCTAACTCGCCTGTCCTTCAAACCATACCGGCTCGCAGTAGTGAGCGAGACGCACAAAGGTTTGTATCTTAATGTATGGTGTGTATTTCGGTACAAATGAGTATCAAAAGCTCAGGTATATACAGGTATATGCAGGTATAGGGAGGACTTGTCGTCACGCCTCACCGCACACTGCAATCTGACCAGGAATCTTGTAGGGCGACTTACACGTGGAAGGTATGTGCATCTTTCCTGGCTTCATTAGCCATTGTTTCAGATTTAATTTGTGTTGGAACTAGTTCCAGGTGTTCAGATAGTCGTGTAGGCCTTGGTTGTAGTTTGTGTACTCCTGATAGTAAATCAGTGCTCTATTGTAATGTGTGTGTGGATCTCATACAACGCAGGTAGATTCATGTACTGTTACACACCTACTTTCCCTGACGCTACGGTGCTAATTCCTGTCGTGATTTCAGTGTTTGACGCAACTTATTACAATGATAAGAGTATTATGTTCATTTTCAAGCTAATGATTTTTGTAATTCTTCTACCTGATCGCATCTGGTACTGATATCATTGAAACAAGAAAGTCAATATTGTTTATATAAATGTCTTATAGTGGTTCAGGGGGTCCGGACACCCCCCCCCCCCCCCCCCCCCCCCCTCCCCGCCCCTTTTGGAAATCAGTTATAGGTTCAAGTCAATAATGTTATGTATCAATACATCCCCCACCTCCCATTTCTGAATCCACACGACCCCCCCCCCCCCCCACCCTTCAAAAGTCCCCGTTCCTGAATCCGACACTATTTTACCCTAAAATATGGAGACATTATCTTACGCTATTTCGTGTTGCAATTGTTTTATCTAATCTCGGAGGACATCAATTTTTCAAAGTGTCGATCTGTTAATCTTGAACACTTATTCTATCAAGGTCTCTGAAGCATGTACATGTTTAGCATACATAGCACGAGAGGCCATTGACAGCTCCTATAGAGCGCTTCGAATCATATACCCAACACGCAATGCACCCGCAGAACATGTCTCGAATAGACTTGCCGAAATATCCCTTTATAAAGATGAATTACAGTGATCTAGCTGGATTATAAGCATTCGTTTAAATGGGTAATGTGATTTCAACTTCCCTACACATAACATGCCTTTTATTTTCATTAAAAAGTATCTTTTGTCATATTTTGCATATTGAGAACTGAAACTTAATATCCATATCTATTTGTTTAATGCTGATATCGAATTATTGCAGATATTAAAGACCAATTACATGAATGAACAAATTGAATTGAAACGAAAGTAGATGGCATTATGATTAATATGAATTCCAAACATCTCACATATTCATTGCCAAATGGTAATCTATGATGAATTCTTGTTTTAATAACACTCTAGTTAGATATCGCTAGTCATAAATATTCCTTGAAGGCTGTTTCCTATCTCCAATTTGCATGAATAATCGTTATGTAACCTATCAAACATTGTCAACTCGAAACTGTCATTTTGACTGCAATAGATCAGTTTCACATATTACGTTTGACTGGTTGAAGCGTGTCATTGTCCTGTTTTCGATCACAATTCCGACTTGAAACCTTCCTTCCTTCCTGATATTATCCTTAAAAATAAATTCTTCTCATTCAACTAACACTATTGATAGCTATTTGCATACGTGACTAAAACAACTAACGGAGTGGCTCTATAAACAAAACAACGCTGTCTAATGTTAGGTTAGTTCGTGTGATACCTGTTGCCATGCTTGTTGGACGAATTACATAGTGTGTGTGTAACCGTAACAGTATATAATTATATTCAGGTGAGTAGTTAACCTGATAATGTGGTGATATTTATATTTGCAGTTGACAATCATGACTGGGTATGGCGATGATAGCGACTCGGACACGTAAGTAATTAACATGTTTATTAATTAACACATTTATCTGCTACCAATTATGATCCCAGGTTCTGTACATGGACGCCTTGAGCAATAGGCAGAGGCATTAGCAAAGAATAAGTAACTCATATGTGATGATTAATATGAAGACCAATTAATGTGTCAACAAGATTAAGTGACTAATATGAGTAATAGGCAGAGGCAAGATCAAGAACAAGTCACTCAAATGTGATACAAAATAGGAAGATCAATTGATCAAACAACAAAAATACGTATCTACAATGTGATACAAATTAGGAAGATCAATTGATAAATCGACAAGAATACGTTTCTACTATGTGATGCAAAATAGAAAGATCAATTGATAAATCGACAAGAATACGTATCTACTATGTGATGCAAAATATGAAGATCAATAATTGATCAATCAACAAGAATACGTAAATCTACTATGTGAAGCAAATATGAAGATCAATTGATCAATCAACAAGAATACGTATCACTATGTGAAGCAAATATGAAGATCAATTGATCATTCAACAAGAATACGTATCTACTATGTGATGCAAAATATGAAGATCAATTGAAGACTCAACAAGAATACGTATCTACTATGTGATGCAAAATATGAAGATCAATTGAAGACTCAACAAAAGTACGTATCTACTATGTGATGCAAAATATGAAGATCAATTGATCAATCATAAAGAATATGTTTCTACTGTGTGATGCAAAATATGAAGGTCAATTGATCAATCAAAAAGAATATGTATCTACTATGTGATGCAAAATATGAAGATCAATTAAAGACTCAACAAGAATAAGAAACTAATATGTGATAGTGATTATATACATAATGAAAAAATGAACATATTTATTTGTTATTAATGTACTTAAATGCAATACCTATAGTGACGTTTTGTTTTCACCTGTGATATGGAGGTTACTGGACCCTATCGTTTGCTTTCACTAAAAGCCTATCCTTTATGTATTTTGAAGGTGTGATCCAGCCTTCTTAACATACACGATTGTAGGTACACTAAGACTAGTCCGAATATATTTTTTTCGGAAGTAAATTTCTAGAGAGCTTTGCAGAGTTTTAAAACACTTTTTGTTCGAGTTTTGTTGCAGCGATTATTAATACTGAATGAGAGGGAAACCTTAAAGGGGCAGTAGCATATTTTTTGAAAATTTCTTTTTTTTTTATTTGTCACTGATTATTGTTCGTTAGTGCTAAATGTATTTATTTGATAGTGTAAAAAGTCTCATTACACAAACCAATTGTCCATAGTCAGCGAACAAATTATAAAGATTCATAACAAATCCAATGGCGATCATTTTTATGTGAACATATTTAATTCAATTGCAGAAGAAAGAGGAATGGCATGGCTGAACTTTACAAATTTATATATTTGATATATTAATGCTTCATTTAGTTTAAATACATTGTTTTTCAGTTGGAACCATTTTTTTTAACTGCCATCACCTTACATTCCCCCTAAAAACGTGCTAAGTACTGCCCCTTTAAACCAATTATGCATACATAATACCAGGCCCAGCTGTCAAATAGGATTATGAAAATATCGAGGTTTTTATATTTACGGAAGGCGTTCTAGTGTGGACGTGTAGCTACTGATTCGGGACAATCTTCCTACGCATACGGCCTAAAAACGCCAGTCTCGAACTGACTTATTTTATGAGTCAGTTCGAGACTGGCGTTTTTAGGCCGTATGCGTAGGAAGATGATTCGGGACTTGCTTGACCAGTTCATAGTCATTAATAGAAGGGGGTGTTAGTGCAACACATCGTGGTGACTGTAGGCTGAGTTTCTTATACAAGGACTGTGTTGCAGGGAAGGTATTGTTTATGGAATACGGAACGGTTGGGGAGCGCATTTGGAAGGGGGGGGGGGGGGGGTCATGTGGGGTATTTCAGTGGGGAGCATGGGGGAGATTGGTTTTCAGGCGGGGGGGGGTTGACATTTCGAAAGAAAAGATGAGATGAGGTGATGTGACCTCAAGAGTATTTCACTTGTATTACGAGTCCTTGTTTGGTTGCAGGGAGAAAGCCCGCAACGCTAATGTGGTTTTATGCATTTGAACTTGTGATAATCGGCTGAAACTAGCGAACCAAGGGCGGTACTGCGCTGAAATTCAGTGTAGCATTCCACCCAAACCTGAACTGTGTGCAGTACAGTTCTCTGCTGCAGACAAAGTTGCTGAACCACTAGCGGGATTCGAACCCGAACGCGCTTACCACTGCGCCATCCCGCCCTTGGCTTGGGAGGATGTATGGTGTACAGGAGAGGCGGCTTGTGTGATGTTACCGTGACCTCGCACAAACACCTGCTTGTAGTAGCACATACACTCATTAACATGGATTGAAACAGTTGGGCTTTTTTTATTTTTTTATTTTATTTTTTTTGAATCTCCATACAATACAAATCATAAAGTCAATTCAGTACATAACAGCATTGCATTAACAAAAAGGTTTGATAAACAATTGCAAGCAAATATGTGATCGGATAGGTACATTTGAGTATACAAGTATGTAGAATGGTATAAAAAAAGGTTATGACAAACTGACCAGAATTTGAGAAAGCATTCATAATTGCACTTTGAATAAGAATTAAAGCGGTCAATGTAATATGCTGTCTTAATTTCTTCTTTTACATGCTTAAAGTTTGGAATCGTTTGGACTTGATGATGATTTGCATTTCGTTTTCGTACATAGAGTTACGCTGCAGAATGGATAATTACGGGATGACCGCATAGTATGTTTTAGTTATACAAATGTTCTTTTACGAGCTCTAGGGCTATGATGTAAAAGTAAAAATTAACATTTAACGTATATTACGACTTTATCATGTAAATGAGTTAATCGTTTTTTTTATTTGATATGTCATGTCGGGATTGTGGTCTGTTTCTGCTCACGAGCAAGGATGCAGCGTTGATTAGGGGGGTATCAGTCTACCCTGACTAGTAAGATGCAACCAATTAAAACTCCATTGAATTCAAAGTCCCACATTCAATGCTGAGAACTAGTTCACCGGTCAAGTATACAATGAAAGCAAGTATGACTAGCAATGCTTTACAAGTAAAAGTGCTCCTCGCTTACACTCAGTGTTGTGTGGCCAGGTAAGAAAGGTTATACACTGGGTCGACAGGTGTAGAGTAACAATCATGTATATTACAACTCTCACAGGTGCATTCAAATCATCGTGTAGGACTGTGTGACGTGAGAGATGTGTACACATGCTGTGTAAACTGTGTGTGTGTGTTGGTTGGTAGGAGACTTGGTGAAGGAATGCAGGAGACATTGTGATGGTTGCAAGTTTATATTTGTATGAAAGTCATTAAAGGAAATTTAGGATAATTTTTCAGGCATACAAAACATTTCTATCACGAAACAAATATTATCGTAGTAGAGATGGCTGGATTCGCACCTTGAACCTATCGCTCTTTAAACCGAACGCATTACCATCAGTCCATTGAGAACTACCTGAACAAATTTTCTTAAATTCTTCTTTTCACAGTCAAGCTTTCTCTGCCTCGTAAAACGCCAAGAATGGAGAAAATCTCTCTATAGCGCCACCTTTGGAACATTATAAACCATTGAATCTAAATTTGAACATTTAACGGTTGAGAAATTCTCCTCTCAGAAAAACCTTAAGGTCGGGATAATTCCTCCCTTCAGTATTTTATTAGAGCAGAAAACCTCAGAGTCTCCTTCACATAGTGTACCATAGGTCTGAGGGTTGGAAGGGAGGGATGGGGGTAAGAAAGGAGGTAATGTACAAAAATGGCGGGGCAGTAAGGTAAGATGGGAGAAGAAAAGGTTTAAAGAGGGAGAGAGGGATGAAGAGAGAAAGAGTTGAGATAGAGGTGCATTAATTAAAGTAAAGAAAGGAAGTAAGGGTCAGGGGTAAGTCGTACAGGATAATAGGAATCAGGGGTATAGGACGTGAAATGACAGTAAAAGTCAGGGGTAGGGTGATGAAGGATAGTAGGAGTCAAGGGTAGGGTGAGAAATAAAGAGTAAATGATAATACAAGAACGAGGTGGGAGAGGATGAGAAATGAGAGAGATAGTGAGACTCATAAATACATTAAAATACGCATGCAGTCACAAGCAATTACAGCTTTTACAAGCGATTGTAGCAATCTGTACATTCTTGAACCGATTTCATGTTCAAAGGAAGCCATTTTCGACAGAAGTTTTCATCCGTGATAACAGCCAGGGGTCATGTCTATGATTATAGACGGTTGACACACGGGCGATTGTAACTTCGAGAATCTTTTGTAAAACAGTTTTTAAAAGATTCATTCATGCGTGAAACAAGTTCAAGGTAGCTGTACATTATACTGCGACCCAACAAACAGCTTGGCTTATGGGGTGGCTATATATTGAGGGGACTGAGTCACTGTTGAATCTAAAAACTTAAATTTCCAAATAAATTGAAAGTCAGATGATCTTGTTGCAGCCACAAGTGTTTCATAGATCACTAACCGTTTGCTTTCCCCATTGCTCCCTGAACTTCATTTTCCATGTCCTCTGAAAGAGAGAATGATTCTTGAATTAACGTCAAACTGACTTCTTCACAGCAATTCCATACACACCAAGTTGCTACTAAAATGTCTGTGGGAGTCGTACATAGAGTAAACGTAATGTGACTCTATATGAATTACGGCAATATGTGTTTTCTTACGTAGAGCCTTTTTGACAGTTTGAGTTTTAATGTATAATACAATCATACTAAGAAAAGCCAAACTATATATTGTTTCACTGTATGTGTCAATGACAGGCCACTATTTAATGTTCGGAAACACTTTATTGACATTCAACGATTTTATGTAACAGAAACCCTATATCGTGATTATTTGTCAAAACACCTGTTTTTTCGCGATTCTGTTATTTATAACATGCTACAACAAATCTTTATGACACGGAACAAATTCATGGTAGAAAGAGCTTTTAATGACAGTTCATGATTTTATGTGACAGAAAATGTTCATGGTATGCAACAAGTCTATGTAACTAAACACAAATATCACATATCACGATACTATTTGCTGAGATCACGATTCTTTGTTACAGGGAGCTTAACACCATTGATTGTTAGAGAAAGTCAGTATAACATGTCTTCACACTTATACGCTACAGAAAGTCAATTAACATGTCACATATCTCGAGGAGGGGTTTTGGTCTTGCTATAGTTTCAGTAGGTCAATATGACATGCCACACTTCTATGTTACAGAGACCCAATATGACATGCCACACTTCTATGTTACAGAGACCCAATATGACATGTCACACTTCTATGTTACAGAGACCCAATATGACATGTCACACTTCTATGTTACCGAGACCCAATATGACATGTCACACTTCTATGTTACTGAGACCCAATGTGACATTTCACACTTCTATGTTACTGAGACCTAATATGACATGTCACACTTCTATGTTACAGAGACCCAATATGACATGTCACACTTCTATGTTACAGAGACCCAATATGACATGTCACACTTCTATGTTACTGAGACCCAATATGACATGTCACACTTCTATGTTACTGAGACCCAATGTGACATTTCACACTTCTATGTTACTGAGACCCAATATGACATGTCACACTTCTATATTACAGAGACTCAATATGACATGTCACACTTCTATGTTACAGAGACCCAATATGACATGTCACACTTCTATGTTACTGAGACCCAATATGACATGTCACACTTCTATGTTACAGAGACCCAATATGACATGTCACACTTCTATGTTACAGAGACCCAATATGACATGCCACACTTCTATGCTATCGTTGCAGAAAGTCAATATGACATGTCACACGTCTACGTTACAGCAAGCCGAGGAGGGGTCTAGTCAGTACTATAGTTACAGAGACCCAATATAACATGTCACACTTCTATGTTACAGAGACCCAATATGACATGCCACACTTCTATGCTATCGTTGCAGAAAGTCAATATGACATGTGACACTTCTATGTTACAGAGACCCAATATGACATGCCACACTTCTATGTTACAGAGACCCAATATGACATGTCACACTTCTATGTTACAGAGACCCAATATGACATGTCACACTTCTATGTTACCGAGACCCAATATGACATGTCACACTTCTATGTTACTGAGACCCAATGTGACATTTCACACTTCTATGTTACTGAGACCTAATATGACATGTCACACTTCTATGTTACAGAGACCCAATATGACATGTCACACTTCTATGTTACAGAGACCCAATATGACATGTCACACTTCTATGTTACTGAGACCCAATATGACATGTCACACTTCTATGTTACTGAGACCCAATGTGACATTTCACACTTCTATGTTACTGAGACCCAATATGACATGTCACACTTCTATATTACAGAGACTCAATATGACATGTCACACTTCTATGTTACAGAGACCCAATATGACATGTCACACTTCTATGTTACTGAGACCCAATATGACATGTCACACTTCTATGTTACTGAGACCCAATATGACATGTCACACTTCTATGTTACAGAGACCCAATATGACATGTCACACTTCTATGTTACAGAGACCCAATATGACATGCCACACTTCTATGCTATCGTTGCAGAAAGTCAATATGACATGTGACACTTCTATGTTACAGAGACCCAATATAACATGTCACACTTCTATGTTACAGAGACCCAATATGACATGCCACACTTCTATGCTATCGTTGCAGAAAGTCAATATGACATGTGACACTTCTATGTTACAGCAAGCCGAGGAAGGGTTTAGCCTATGCAATAGTTACAGAGACCCAATATGACATGTGACACTTCTATGTTACAGCAAGCCGAGGAAGGGTCTAGCCTATGCTATAGTTGCAGAAAGTCAATATGACATGTGACACTTCTATTTTACAGAAAGCCGAGAAGGGTTTAGCCTATGCTATAGTTACAGAGACCCAATATGACATGTGACACTTCTATGTTACAGAAAGCCGAGGAAGGGTCTAGCCTATGCTATAGTTGCAGCAGGTCTTCTCATAGCGCTGGGACTGGCGCTAGGTCTGGGCTTCGGTCTGAGATCCCTCAAGGATGACCCAGCTGTTGTCATGGAAACCACTCCCCCCACAACGACACCGCCCCCCCCTCCAGAGCCCCGCACTGAGGAGTACAAGTTCGCTGCTGTCACATCAGACGCCAAGCAGTGCTCGGAGATCGGGACGTAGGTGCAGCTGTCTACACGTTATTGTGAATGTAGTGACTTGATAGCTGGTTGTCACGATGTCGTTATAATATTGATAAAAACAAAGTAAATTTATATAGCGCACAAACTCCAGCATTCAGCGTCTGCTCATAGCGATGTTGTGTTATGGTGGGTTAATTCAATTGCTCTGACATTGGCAAGCGTAGACTCTTTTATTTTGGAAAATTAATATGTAGTTTAATGACTGCAAATGTGTGGTAAGGATAGTAAGTGAAAGAAGTTGTATGCAGTGTTTGTTCTAATGCCAGAGAACGTGATAAAGTTTATATATTACATAACTTGCCATACAGTGCTCGAACAACGGTACGAGGCCTCAGATACAATAAACACATTTGATATATTTGACTTTTACTTGAGAAGTCGATGGTGATTAAGTTGATAAGGACGAAATGATAGGCACTTATGTGTTTTTATTTTTTGCAGGCGAGTGTTGGCACGTGGTGGGTCGGCTGTGGACTCTGCTATAGCCACTGTGGTGTGTATGGGTATCCTTAACCCCAGCAATGGGGGTCTTGGCGGGGGCTTCTTCATGACGTACTATGACAGGTTAGTGTCGAATCTGTACAGGGTGATGTCCGAGTCACTGTCCAGTCTTTTTAGATAAAGAGTCCAGGTCTCCAAGGGGGGATAATCAGTATTCAAGGAATGGAGGGTTACGAGGATATTACCCGACTAAAATTACATTGAACATGATACTTTTACAGCAACATCGTACTCTTGAATGAACTAAACCGTAGTCAGAAACGTTCTGTAAAACTAGAAGTTGTCTTAGAATACTGCTTTTGAATGGTAAGTATGTGAAAGGATTTCTATATTGGAGCCAACCAAAACGTTCATTAAAGGTTCGTTATTTAAAACATTCAATTCTTTCCCCATATGATGTTGGTTTATACAAATGTAAAACCTATTCTATATCATGTGCAACGTGCAACTCATTCCCCCCCACTACTGTAGAACATTGTAGCACACACCAAGGGAAAAAAGAAAAAGGACATCATTTCATTATTCGAGTTGTCAAAATTCATGAAATCACTTTCCCCCACAGATTTCATGCTTCAGTGACCTAAATACCTCACAGATAAAGTTGCAGTTTTCTATAAAGAATGTGTAAACCTCATGATGAACAAGGGGAAGTAACTGTTGTGTGCGGGAACGTGCGTTGATTCGATTCTCTGACAATACTACATATGAAGAAGAGCAGCTCAAAACATAGTACCATTACAAAAACATATTATTATCATTTTTATGATAGTCTATACAACAAATTCTGCATTCATCTATAATCACAAAGTTCAATGCCAAACAATCGATTTTTCTTCTCAAGACAAACCAAGACAGCAGACACGCTTGATGCTAGAGAAGTGGCGCCAAAGGCAGCGAATGAGTCTCTGTATGTCGGTAGAGACAGGAGTGCGTCTTTAACAGGTACGTTAGGTTAAGTGAGGCTCATAAATGGACAAACATTATCAGGGATATATCAACAATGTGTAACTATGGATATTGCCCATATGATAAATTGAACAGATGTGAGTCTTACAACATAACTCGTATTTGCTTTGCTTGTTTTTTGACAAAATTAAAGATATGTGTATATATCAAATATATAAGTATACCGTCAATGGTTATCTCCCTTGTTCCCATGGTATCTCTCCTCTTAAGATAAAATTGGCGGGAAAAGTTGTACTTACTAAATGAGAACTAGGGCCAACCAGAGTCACACTGTAAGTGTCAGTCACTCAATGTTAGTTGGTTAAAGAGAAGGTGGTTCTTACAATCCTGAATGATAAATATCTGAAGATTCGGTCTCCGTCATCTTGGAATATTTACGCTGTTCTAGGATAAAAAGATATATTTACAGAAATATTCACTTAGAATGATCCTATGTTATCTTCGAATGTGTTAAAATCCTTTTAAATTTTGATTAAGATCAGGAGATTCCATAAATGTGACAGATATCAAAAGGGGGTCTTCAATTAGAACACATATATATATATAATGACAGTAGCAACCTCACCAAAGAAAAACGATATGCTTTTTCCGCCCAAACTAATGACTTTAAAACATCAAAGGCAATGTCATGATTTCAGACTTACTTTTAAAGGAGCTTATTTGAAACTGCAAAAAAGCTTGGCAAGTATTTAGATAAAACATAGCAAGTCAAAATGACTTTTACATGCCTAAACTTAATCCTTATACCCCTGTAGTTATAAAACTGCTAGTTTTTAAAATGTGTCTTGAAATATGTAACATTTAATTTTGTGTTCTTGAGATCTATTCAGTTACCAAAAACGTGCTACTTTACCCTTGAATTCTGCCTACGCCGCTGTAACTAAAAGGTTACCCAAGCGGAGCTAGATAATCACTCACTGTCTAAATCCCCATATCGTTAAAGGCGGACTGGCTATCGGGGTACCGGGACAAGTTGCGGGTCTGTGGGCAGCCCATCAGAAGTATGGTAAGCTGCCCTTCAAGGATCTGCTGGATCCCTCTATCAAGCTCTGCAGGGAGGGAGTCTCCATAGCCAAACCACTTGCTTATGCCATTACTAGGACCGAGGCGATCTTAAAGAACAACTCGTTTGGGTGAGAAGATTTCGTCATCGTCTGATGAGGACGATAGAAGGCTATCTACACTTTTAACAAAGTTAAATATCATTCTTTCATGGATATTCATTCTGTTTCCTTTATTGTTAAATGCTTGTGGACTCTCAAAGGTTCATTATGGTATTTTACAGACATTTTATGTTCAATGACAATATCGTTACCTCCAGTTCTCTCCTCCCAGAGGTGGATAAAGTAAAACATTGCTGTTCCAACCTCTGTTCGTATAACACCAGATCCCTGGTTTCCAGCAAACATTGCATCACAATCCCTTTGAAAATGCTCACTTCTATAATGGTCAGGGTAACTCTTGTCACAATTCCCTTGCCAAAAAGAAGACTTGAAAAAGAGCATTAGCAATTAGACCCATACTGGGCGTATTCAAAAAGAGGTTGGCTGAGCATTTATTACCTGCTCTGTCTCCCTAGACAGATAATGATTAGTCTATCAACTTCAGGGAGATTCCTGCGTGTTTCCTATGTATGGAACTGTTTATGTTCATCAATAAATACCTACTGCACAAAAGACATGAACCCACATTTGTTTACAGTTTTTACTTCGACCCTGAAACGAAGAAGCCGTACACGACCGGCCACAAGGTGAAGTACCCTAAGATGGCGGATACCCTGGAGAAAGTGGCTAACAACGGGAGTTATGTCTTCTACGAGGGGGAGCTGTCTGATGTCATCGTGCAGGAGATACAGGACAATGGTATGTATATATACAGTGTAACAGTGTTTACATTGATCAGAACAGAACAGAAGTTTATTTCTCATAATTCACATAAGTGACATAGAGAACAGGTTGAATAAAATGTACAATAACATGTTTTCAAAGAATAATTATATATAAATAATAAAGTACATCAAATGATATGATATATACAATGATATTCAAGATTTTTTTTGTATCAGCAGCAACACATACCTTCGTTTATGAATTTTGATAATTTTAGTAAAAGAGGTTTATAGGTGGTTTTCATAAGGGAGATACATTTTTCAACTGAAGGATATTTACAATAGTATGATGGTAGGTATTAACTTCTTAGAAGGAATGGGCAGGTCAAAAGGAAATGAAATTCGTCTCCGATGGAGATATTACAAAGTTTACAGATTCTTTCGGTAGATATAGAGATAGATTTCTATGAGTTTGATTTCAAACTATGAATTAGATAGTCTAAAATGTCATTTTTAATGTAACTTGAACTAAAATGTGCATGTACCCAGGCAAGACATAAATTATCAGAAGAGCAAATATAATCTATATATGTTACACTTCTATCCAGGCGGTATCATCACGAAGGAAGATCTGAAGGATTACGAGCCTATCTGGCAGGATCCGACGACCTTCACCTTGCGAGACGGACACAAGGTGTACTCGATGCCCCCACCCGGAAGTGGACCCGTGCTGGAGTACATGCTCAACATCATCGACGGTAACAGTGCATGCATATCACATATAACACTCTGATGTTCAATTATCAATGATAAAATTGAATATGCCATTAGAGTATATGCCATTTGGTGAGTCTTTGATAGTTATTCAACAGTTGCATGCATAAGGTATTCTCTCCTTATGCTGGCCTGTGTTAGAGTATATAGAAACATCATTGACTGTATTCTCTGATGTTCATTTATCAATGATAAAATTAAATGTATACCATTGGGCACGTCATCCAACAGTACTGATGCAAAAAAAAATTGTTAGATATCCGAACCCGGAAGTAGACCTTAGGGATAAACATGCAATAATATTGTTGTTATTTCACGAAACACTCCGTAAATTAGGTTCGCATATGCCGAACTTTGATGAATAAATAGATAGTGTCATTTATCGAGGATTAGTTACTGAAGCTGAAAGAGGTTGTTTAATGATTATCGGTATGAAGAATGACAACAATATCGAGGAGGACTAAATTACCGATCCTGAAGGGTTTATTAAATGATTATCGGTATGAAGAATGACAACAATATCGAGGAGGAATAAATTACCGATGCTGAAGGGTTTATTTAATGATTATTGATATGAAGAATGACAACAATATCGAGGAGGAATAAATTACCGTTGCTGAAGGGTTTATGAAATGATTATCGGTATGAAGAATGACAACAATATCGAGGAGGAATAAATTACCGTTGCTGAAGGGTTTATTTAATTATTAACGGCATGAAGAATGACAACTTAAAGGTAAAACAATCGCGATTCTGATCGCCACATGAACAGAATAAATAACAGGAATTTAACATCGTAAATTGTTTTTCAGGCTACAATTTCACCAAAGACAGTGTATCCACAGACAAGGAGAGTATTTTGAGTTTTCACCGGGCGATCGAGGCGATGAAGTTCGCCTTTGCCAAGAGGACAGAGCTGGGAGATGACGAGTTTGAGGATGTGGCTCAGGTCAGATAAACTCAGAATAAATTCTAGTCTCTGAAATGAAACTACATCTTAAATTCAGCTATCTACTATTAAAATTGAAAGGAGCCAATTGAAGCCGTTCATATTTAGATTATGCGGTGATCTAGACTTGCTACAATAACATAGACTTGCATTGGGCTATATAGATATCTTGTTTCAGAGGCTGTTGGGCAGACTAAGATAAACGTTGTATTGTCTTATTATGTAATTGATTAAAATCTCGAATATTTTTGTTGTTTATCACTTAGAGTTCTTTTGTTCTTAATTCATCTGGTGTAATCATAGCGTCAGTATAGTTCAGCTTATAATCAAGAATATCAAAATCATCAAGAATGTCTCACTGACATAGTGTCCCGTGACAAATCATTATTCTTTTTATTTCAGCTTGTGTAGATCATGACATGGTAACAGTAGAATACGGCAACAACACTTGCGCCATCATTCTGTCCCATAAGCCGCAGCTCAGTCACATCCGAACAAACCTATGTTCTAAATAATCTTATACATTGTGTAGAAAGGTTGAAGTCAGATTGGATGCAGTTTAAGTTAGTTTTGTAATCAGCGATGCCGTTTCGAAAGTGGTCACTCGCAAAGCCTCAGTCATTTCCGCATGCTTCGGCATAACTATCAATGGGGGAAATTTAACATCCAGGGAAGATAACTCTTCCTTTTCCAAATTTTTGTTTACTTTCTCATTTGCCATTGATGTTATTTAGAGTTAAATACTTTTATCGTAAAATAAGATAATAATTTACAAAATCTGATTTTTCAAATATTTTCCTCACACTGTTAATGAAAACAAAATCATAAAGGCATGATATTTTCAAGGTCACTATCCGTCCGTTAAGGATGCTCCGAGTGACAGGTATCCAAGACGTACTTTCATTGGCTGAAAATAGGGCAGATATCTTCTGTTGCCACTTTTGCCGATAGGGCAATCTGCTGGAACCCTGGGATCTTGGGTTATCTGAGCGTATGCTTGCTAGGATTGTGGGGAGAGAATGCTGCTTCTTGATTTCTTAGAAATACCTGTCCCTGTAATATTCCCGTATACCATCTTCCCTTCTCAGCTATTAGTCAGACCTTGTTTTGTTATTAATCCATCTGGTACAGAACTCTGTAGACTTCAGCTCAAAATCTACAATATCAATGTATTATATGTTCTTACAACAGCTTGTGCTTAACATGACGTCACTAGAGTTCAGCTCAAATATCAACCATCACGTATTTGTGATCTTACATTGGCTTGTGCTTAACATGACGTCACTAGAGTTCAGCTCAAATATCAACCATCACGTATTTGTGATCTTACATTGGCTTGTGCTTAACATGACGTCAGTAGAGTTCAGCTCAGATATCAATGATCATGTTTTGTTTGTTCTTACAACAGCTTGTGCAGAACATGACGTCACTAGAGTTCAGCTCAAATATCAACCATCACGTACTTGTGATCTTACAACAGCTTGTGCAGAACATGACGTCACTAGAGTTCAGCTCAAATATCAATGATCATGTATTTGTGATCTTACATCAACTAGTGCAGAACATGACGTCACTAGAGTTCAGCTCAAATATCAACCATCACGTATTTGTGATCTTACATCAGCTAGTGCAGAACATGACGTCACTAGAGTTCAGCTCAAATATCAACCATCACGTATTTGTGATCTTACATGAGCTTGTGCAGAACATGACGTCACTAGAGTTCAGCTCAAATATCAATGATCATGTTTTGTTTGTTCTTACAACAGCTTGTCCAGAACAAGACGTCACTAGAGTTCAGCTCAAATATCAATGATCATGTTTTGTTTGTTCTTACAACAGCTTGTGCAGAACATGACGTCACTAGAGTTCAGCTCAAATATCAACCACCACGTATTTGTGATCTTACATCAGCTAGTGCAGAACAAGACGTCACTAGAGTTCAGCTCAAATATCAACCACCACGTATTTGTGATCTTACATCAGCTTGTCCAGAACAAGACGTCACTAGAGTTCAGCTCAAATATCAACCACCACGTATTTGTGATCTTACATGAGCTTGTGCAGAACATGACGTCACTAGAGTTCAGCTCAAATATCAATGATCATGTTTTGTTTGTTCTTACAACAGCTTGTCCAGAACAAGACGTCACTAGAGTTCAGCTCAAATATCAATGATCTTGTTTTGTTTGTTCTTACAACAGCTTGTCCAGAACATGACGTCACTAGAGTTCAGCTCAAATATCAACCATCACGTATTTGTGATCTTACATCAGCTTGTGCAGAACATGACGTCACTAGAGTTCAGCTCAAATATCAACCATCACGTATTTGTGATCTTACATCAGCTTGTGCTTAACATGACGTCAGTAGAGTTCAGCTCAAATATCAATGATCATGTTTTGTTTGTTCTTACAACAGCTTGTGCAGAACATGACGTCAGTAGAGTTCAGCTCAAATATCAACCATCACGTATTTGTGATCTTACATCAGCTTGTGCTTAACATGACGTCAGTAGAGTTCAGCTCAAATATCAACCACCACGTATTTGTGATCTTACATGAGCTTGTGCAGAACATGACGTCACTAGAGTTCAGCTCAAATATCAATGATCATGTTTTGTTTGTTCTTACAACAGCTTGTCCAGAACAAGACGTCAGTAGAGTTCAGCTCAAATATCAATGATCATGTTTTGTTTGTTCTTACAACAGCTTTTCCAGAACAAGACGTCACTAGAGTTCAGCTCAAATATCAACCATCACGTATTTGTGATCTTACATCAGCTTGTGCTTAACATGACGTCAGTAGAGTTCAGCTCAAATATCAACCATCACGTATTTGTGATCTTACATCAGCTTGTGCTTAACATGACGTCAGTAGAGTTCAGCTCAAATATCAATGATCATGTTTTGTTTGTTCTTACAACAGCTTGTGCAGAACATGACGTCAGTAGAGTTCAGCTCAAATATCAACCATCACGTATTTGTGATCTTACATCAGCTTGTGCTTAACATGACGTCAGTAGAGTTCAGCTCAAATATCAACCATCACGTATTTGTGATCTTACATCAGCTTGTGCTTAACATGACGTCAGTAGAGTTCAGCTCAAATATCAATGATCATGTTTTGTTTGTTCTTACAACAGCTTGTGCAGAACATGACGTCAGTAGAGTACGGCGACTCCATCCGCGCTATGATCAACGACACCCACACCCAGGACGTGGAGTTCTACAACCCCTCCTACTACACCCGCCCAGACGCCGGCACCTCTCAGATCTCCATCGTGGACGCCATGGGCAACGCCGTCTCCATAACCTCAACCATCAACTACTTGTGAGCATATATCTAGTTGTGCTTACCTTTATATTATCACCAAGCCATCACCTCAACTTTTAAATGCTTGTAACGCCGTCTCCATAACATCAACCATCAAAGTTCTACGTTTAATCACTTTCCTGGTACTCGAGTCTTATTTCAGTTACTATAGAGCAAAATTTCCTATTAATGATGTTTCGAAGTTTTTCTTACCTTTATATTAACATCAAAACCATCACCTCAACTATCAACTGCTTGTAAGCAGGGTCCCTTATCGCTTTTCTGCCACTTACTATAGTGCAAAAGTTACTTTTAAGGATACGTAGGAGTTTTGCTTACCTTATATTATCACCAAAACCATCACCTCAACTATCATATGTTTGTGAGCAGAATACCTGTTTATGGTTTTATCCTTTCCATGACACTCGAGGCCAAGTCATTTACTATAGTGTATAGGTTCCTTTTTAGGATATTTAGCAGATCTGTGTGCTTCTGTGATTTTATCGCTAAAAGACATCACTTTAATGTTCAACTGCTTGCTAGCATATTTGGAGTCTTGTCGGTTTAAAGGGACAGTCCTATCGGGGTATGTTTGTGGAAACGAAATTCGCTGTATGCTCTTCTTTGTCAATTTGTCAAATATAAATCAGCATAATTGTAACTCCCAGTAACCTGTTTTAACTTTATTGTATTATCATCATGTATTTTTGGCATTATATGCAAAAGCTGAAATATCACCTTGAATTTCATTTCCACAATGAATACCCTTTAATCAATTTTTGATTAAAATTACTATAGCGAATAAGTTTCTTTTTGGGATATCTTAGAGTCATGTTTACTTCTATTATATTATCACGTATGTCATCACTTAAACTACCAATTGCTTGTGGGCAGAAGCATAGTTTTTCTACCAGTATTTGGCATCAGCTATGTGCGGTTTATTTATCACTCAAAGTTATCATGTTATCTATTACTTGTGCACATAGCGTCCACATGTTGATTTGAGTCACTTGTTGGCATTTATTTCAAAACCCTGTGAGAGTTGTGTATCATTCATTATCCAGGTTTAATAACAGTTTTTCTTCTAGCCTCAATCTGGTTCCCTAAATTCCCTAATTACTAGACTACAACTACGCTGCTCCGACTGGTTACCATTAAGGTCCAATTCTATGGCCGCGTCCATGGGGCAAATCCAACATGGCGGCTTAGCATCTTTTAACATGGGGATGTTTCCAAAACGAGAGAAACAGTTTTTTTCTGGCCCCGGCTAGTCAGATATAACTTAGTACCTAATACCACCTGACGTGTGGTTCCCAAAAGTGCTTATTGTTGATATTAATTTTATATCTTATAGATATCATACCCAACAGTAAACATCTCATCTATGTGAGCATTCTTGTTGGTCTGATTTATTTTTGACCATTTCACCACACATTCTTTAATGATTAATGTCAATCAATGTCCTTTATATCAATCCTTTATCTATCCAGTTTCGGGGCTAAGGTCCGAGGCAACACGACCGGTATCATGTATAACAACGAGATGGACGACTTCTCCACCCCCGGGGTCGTGAACGTGTACGGCGTGTCTCCCTCCCCCCGTAACTTCATCAAGCCAGGCAAGCGTCCCATGTCATCCATGTGCCCGTCGGTCATCGTGGATGGGTCGGGGGATGTCGTCATGGTCATCGGGGGCTCAGGGGGCACAAGGATCACCACGGGAACATTTCTGGTGAGAAATTTTATTTTTCTGAAATTTGGTAAGATATTTTGGAATTGATAAGTCCATTGAGGAAAATTCGGAATTGGTTATTTCGGATATCCGGTAAGATATCTTCGGATTATATTTCTGTAATCTGGTGAGACATATTACGCGTTTTAGGAGAAGGGTAAGGTGATGGTTATCGTTGCCAATGTAGCACATTTACATTTCAAAAGCACTGTAGCAGTCCGCATTTTTAATATTTCCTAAAATTTTACAGCTTTTTTGTTTTGCGAACTAAATCTTTCTTCTGAAATGGAAAACATTTCACTACAACTCACTATTCGCCTAAGAACACCTTTCTAAGGTGCCTTAATGAATTTATGTCATTATTTTATTTCATTTTTGAGTTGTTTGATAAATGAGTCCCTATGAAAATACATAAAGACTCAAACTACTGATGGTTGACATTACCATTGATTACATTCTTCTTTGATGAACAATGGAATAAGAAGCTGATTTGATGAATGCGAACATGTTTCAATTTCTTTATTGCAATAAATGCATCGTTTTGGTTATAACATACCTCGATACAAGGTGATTCTGCACAACATGTTGTTCTGTATAGTTATCCTCACTTATTATTTGCCTCTGTACTGATAACATTCCTCGATACTATGTGATTCTGCACACCATGATGTTCTGTATAGCTATCGTTCACTTATTATTTGCCTCGATACTAGGTGATTCTGCACACCATGATGTTCTGTATAGTTATGCTGTACTGATAACATTCCTCGATACTAGGTGATTCTGCACACCATGATGTTCTGTATAGTTTTACTCACTTATTACATTCCTCGATACTAGGTGATTCTGCACACCATGATGTTCTGTATAGTTTTACTCACTTATTACATTCCTCGATACTAGGTGATTCTGCATACCATGATTTTCTGTATAGTTATCCTTCACTTATTATTTGCCTCGATACTAGGTGATTCTGCACACCATGATGTTCTGTATAGTTATCCTTCGCTTATTATTTGCCTCGATGATAGGTGATTCTGCACACCATGATGTTCTGTATAGTTATCCTTCGCTTATTATTTGCCTCGATGATAGGTGATTCTGCACACCATGATGTTCTGTATAGTTATGTTGTACTGATAACATTCCTCGATACTAGGTGATTCTGCACACCATGATGTTCGGACTAGAGGCAAAGGAAGCTGTGGCCTACAAGCGTCTCCATCATCAACTCCTGCCTAACCTGCTGCAAGTCCAGGAGGGCTTCCCCAAGGTGCGCGCTAGTTCAAATCAACCTGTTCATAAATAGATTACCTTAATTCAGGAGGGCTTCCCCAAGGTGCGCGCTTGTCCAAACCAACCTGTTCATAAATAGATTACCTTAATTCAGGAGGGCTTCCCCAAGGTGCGCGCTTGTTCAAATCAACCTGTTCATAAATAGATTACCTTAATTCAGGAGGGTTTCCCCAATGTGCGCGCTAGTTCAAATCAACCTGTTCATAAATAGTTTACCTTAATTCAGGGGGGTTTCCCCAATGTGCGCGCTAGTTCAAATCAACCTGTTCATAAATAGATAGCCTTAATTCAGGAGGGTTTCCCCAATGTGCGTGCTAGTTCAAAACAACCTGTTCATAAATAGATTACCTTAATTCAGGAGGGCTTCCCCAAGGTGCGTGCTTGGACTTTCAGTCACTATCGCTGTAAGGCATTGCTCGCGTTTGTCTTCATTAGCTTAGTTTTGTATTGCTGCCCTGTCCCAACTCTTCTGTAAAGCACGGCAACATGCGGGTTGGGAGGGCATATCTCCCCTACAAGTTGCAAACTTCGTCATTGTTTCAGTCACTGTCCCAGTAAGGTGTTACTTATTAGTCTTGATTAACCTTAGCAAAGTCTTGCAACCATGCCCCAACTCTTCTTTGTCATTGTCATTATAGGTCATAAAGCTGACACAAAACTTTGACATTACTAGTTTTTATATATTCAGTAAATGAGATATATCAGATTTTGTTAATTTTGTGTTTTGAAGTTTGTTTAGTGAGTTATTCAGTAGTCCTCCGATCCTAAATTTATGTATATATTAGAAGTATACAAATGGTGTATCAATAATTGTTCACCATCATGATCTCAAGTATCGGTTCTTGCCCACAAAATGTATATTGTCAAGCTTGGTTTCAGGAAATACATCACAAAGTTACAGCTCGTGTATGATAAATGTTCGTGTTCAACCTATTTGAGACGGTCTCAAAGCAAAATGACTCTATTTTACAGATTCCATAAATGCTTGATGCTTATTCATTTACTACAATCTACATAAATAAGTCACTGCATTTATGACACATAAACACAAAAACGCTTGTGACTGTATCAAATATAAAAATCCATATAAGAACTGCATTCCGCATAAATAACTGCCTTCTCTTATAACACAAGTTCTTCTTTGTTTTTAGGCTATAGGAGACGGTCTCAAAGCAAGAGGACACAACTTTACCGACTACACGAATGCTGGCAATATAAACCTCGTGTACGTGAAGGAAGGCACCAGATACGCAGTGTGCGATGTACCTAAAGACGGAACACCCGATGGATACTAAGATGTACTTAAAGATGATGACCCGATAGATACTAAGATATACTTAAAAGATGATACACCCGATTGATACTAAGATGTACTTAAAAGGTGGAACAACCAGTTGATACTAAGATGTACTTAAAATTGGAACACCCGATGGAGACTTAGATGTACTTGAAAGTGGAACACCTAATCGATACAAAGATGTTCTTAAAAATGATACACCCGATTGATACTAAGATGTACTTAAAAGATGGAACATCCGATCGATACTAAGAGGTTCTTTAAGATGATACATCTGATGGATACTAAGATGTACTTAAAGATGATACACCCGATGAATACTAAGATGTACTTAAAGATGAGACACCCGATCGATACTAAGATGTACTTTAAGACAATACACCTGATGGATACTAAGATGCACCTTAAGATGATACACCCGATGAATACTAAGATGTACTTAAAGATGAGACAACCGATCGATACTAAGATGTACCTTAAGATAATAACCTGATGGATACTAAGAGATACTTAAAGATGATACACCCGATTGATACTAAGATTTACTTATAAGTAGAGCACGCGATGGATACTTAGATGTACCTAAAGATGATACACCCGATCGATACTAAGATGTACCTTAAAATGATACACCCGATGAATAGTACGATGTACCTAAAGACGATACACCCGACGGATACTAAGATGTACTTTAAGATGATACACCCGATCTATACTTAGATGTACTTTAAGATGATACACCCGATCGATACTAAGATGTACTTTAAGATGATACACCCGATCGATACTAAGATGTACTTTAAGATGATACACCCGATCGATACTAAGATGTACTTTAAGATGATACACCCGATGAATACTAAGATGTACCTTAAGATGATACACCCGACGGATACTAAGATGTACTTTAAGATGATACACCCGATGGATACTTAGATGTACTTAAGATGATACATCTGATATCGAAAGAAGTTAAACATAGATAACATTGAAGTGATGGATGATGGAACAACATGTTTATATTTATAGCCACATTTCGGTAGAGCTTCTAATAGTGTGTTCATACATCCATATATAAAGACTCTTACCAGAAAGTCGCTATTTTGAAAATAAAATACTTGTTCACCCAATAGCATAGAATGCCAATCAAACGATACGTAAAATGTTTAACCATGTCTGAACATTTATGAAACGAGCAAGTTGTGTAGAGCGCAGACGATCTATGTGCCAATACAATACACGACTTTCATTAACAAATATTAAACGGCTTGTGCATAGTATATTGTCTACAAATTGCTGGTTTACATCGTTAAAAGGTGTTTTCGATCAGAATCGCGAGTTGAAACCATTTGCTATTAGATAGCTGAGCCGAATAGCATAGGATTTTCAGGATAAATAAGCCCTTGAGTCAAACAAATCGCGTCGTAGTTCCAAATTACATGATCATCTACTCTTTCACCAAAAACCTAGTATTTGCGTTTGTTTGAAATTGAATCAATCTTTATTTTTAGTTCTAATCAACGTGAGTTTCCTCTTTGTTTCAATCATTAAGTTTTTAGTTTTATGATTCGTAGGAGTTGATTATACTTACCTTTTTCAAATATGTCTTTTTGCTATCAGTTTTCTTTACGTCCTTGAAGTCATAGTCTTTTGGTTTCCATTTTGTTACAACCATTCATGTACTTCGTCAATGTTCATGTTTATCTTAGTATCATTTCAATGACATTCTCATTTAGTTGCCAGTATATAGTTATATATACAATCACGAGTAGCGTATATAGATACATGTACATGATGTCATTTATTCAGATATGTTTATTTTTATATCTTTTTATATCTTAATGTAACATGTCTCACTGTGTTCATTATGTTGATGAAATAAAAGAGAATAGAACCATTTGCACTGTAGTTCATCAGGTTTTTTAAAGTACAAAATATACATATATACATACATGTGAACAAAGCTTTGCCGCTCATGCCCTCCTTTGGGAATCTTCCTACGCAAAGCCTACGACGCCAGTTTTCGAACTGTCAGTTTCATAACCTTGCTGCTGACCCTTGAGTTTTCTGTGCTGGTGCTGTATCCTGTAGGGGCAGCAGGAATGTAAAGGGTCTATAGCAAGGCATAAAATGACATTTCGGAAACTGGAGTTTTAGGCTTTGAGTAGGAAGATCGAAGAGTAGGAAGAGAATCGCCAGGTCTATGATAACAAAGCACCTGTACACGAAATGGATTTGGAGAAAGAGGTCGAAAGAGTGATTTACGCACAGACGGAGGCCGTGTCAAGAACTGATTTGAAAACTGAAACAATATGCTTGTTTTCTGGAGTCCTTAAGTTATTATTTCCAAATTATTGATTCCAAAGAAGGTTATTAATGTAGATATCATAACTGTATTATGATTTATACGTTTTATTATTCATCAAGTTAAGTTCTATAATTCTGGCCAAAAAACATTTTGAAAAAGCTACTTAAGACCCCTAGTTTATGTGACTGGACACACAAATAGAATATCAAAAGTTGATGAATGAATTTATGAGGTATTTTTACAAACGTTGCACATGAGCCTACAAAATTGATTGAAAGTAGTTTCGTGATATCTTATTTCATAAAGTTTAGTGTGTTAAATCTTATAAAGAGAGTCTCATTCAAGTATCTCAGGAATTGTCTCTCAACACGAGGTGACTCCTTTATAATTACATGCATGGTTCGATGAAGATACTATGTTACTGTTTACAACTAGTGTTCTTATATTCACCCGGTGACACGAAGATAAGGGACGTTTAATCATCGCAAATCCGGGGAGGTAGCTCAGTGGTAGAGTGTCCGCTCGTCACCCGGAAGACCTGGGTTCTATTCCCGGTCGCGACATACCAAAAGACGTAGAAAGGTGGGAGTTGTTGCTGTCTTGCTTGACACTCAGCATTGTAAAGGCAGAACAACGCATTAACTAGCGCTGCACAGTGGCTGCAGGGTGCTTCGGCACAATCCGAATTTCCTTTTTCTTAGGACAATAAAGTGTTATAATTATTATTATTAATACCATGTATTTGATTATAGTAACACTGCATCAACATTTTAAAGGGTTTTTTAAGATGATTTAATTTATGAATATTGATACACTTCTCCAGCGCTCACCTGAAGAATTATTAATAATAAAATGTGAAATATCACTAACTTGTTTGTCCAGTACGCTCTTCGAGATACGTTTCTGTTTACAGTATGAATAGCTGTACATTCTCTGGATACTGATAGATTGGAAATGATAGGAGGAATTTGTCATTATTTAGCCTGGTGCTCGAGAAATGGCATGTTCGCTTTGTTTCGGCATAGTTTCAATATTGTATAGCCCTCTAATGACCAAGTTGTATCGATAGTTTTCTGTATAGAACTATTCTACTCAATTATGTTTTTAGAACAATACTATTAAAATCTTGAATTAGATTGAAGCCATGTTTAATAAAGTAGTTGTCCTAAATGAGAAAATGATTTACAAGAAGAGTTAAAACGATGAACAAAAGATAAGCGTACGCGTTTAGTCTGACTTAAAAGTAAAAACGATGAACAAAAGATAAGCATTTAGTCTAATAATACATAAACCGCACTGTGATGTTGGTTGCATAATATAATTTATTCATTCCTCACAATCCTCAAAATTGAAAACTCAACATTACGCATAAACATGCCTTCAACACCATCAGAGAAACTCCCTTCAAACTCCCCAGAACTTGTCATCATCAGCCTCATCACCAATGCTGTCCAACCACGAGTTCTCGTCGTCCTCGAAGTCGTTGCTAGGCGACCAGCCAACCCCAGTCTCGTCGTCAATCTCGTCGCCAGTCTCGTCATCATCCGAGAAGTCCACAAGGTTTGAGACGTCCAGTTCGCCATTGCCCCAGCCACCGTTATCCCCGCCAATCACCTCCTCACTGTTCCATCTGGCGCCGCGCCTCCAATGGGACCGAGGTTTAAACTCTTTCACTTCGTGGAAAGCGTGCATGATATTGTCCAATTCATCTTCATAAGCATCTAAAAGGGAAAAACCACATCGCAAATGCAATATACAAATTTTAGTTTCTTGATATTTTTACGAAAGAATCCAATCTTATCAAATTCTGATTAAACCTAGTACTTGTGTCGTTCTGACCTGTGTTTAGGAGATAAACCTAGTGTGATTGAAAATCAGAGATATGTTATACTGGATTGATAGCAAGTAAATTCCAAATTGAACCGAACGTGAGGTTTCAATTTAGTATTTACTCGCTATCAGTACCAATGCTTTATAGAGATCGTGACATGTGTCATGCAGCGCATTAAAACCAACTATCGACGAGGCAGGACAGGCCATGGTCATTACTCGTTGTGTACGAAACGTGAAGGGCGCCGACTGCGCCACCTCACAGGACCTACATTGAACAGTACTAAGATCCAATAGGCTACTAGGTCAAAGGTTCAATCTGCTTTAAGATGAGACTGGAGATCGTTTTACATAATGTTTTGACATACACAATAGGTTTATAAGAAAGAGTCCTTCTGATAAGTTATGTGAAAAGTAAGATGATGTCAAGATGGAATCATATTATATTACTGATTATATAGCCTTTACCACCCGCTTGTGACAATTCTAACAAGCCCGTATCAACAAGCTAAGAACATGTTTGTGATTATAATTTACGAACAAGCCTGTGGTTATACATTGTGAAAAACTCCAAGATAAAGAGTAACGAACAAGCCCATAATCAGTTAGGCTCAAGCCCAATTTAAAGATTTACGAACAACTCATGATGATAAGAGATAATATAGAAAACAGGCAATGATAACAAGTTCAAGTCCATGGTGATAATCTACCAATAAGCCCATGATGATAATCTACCAATAAGCCCATTATGATAATCTACCAACAAGCCCATTTTGATTATCTACCAACAAGCCCATGGTGATAATCTACCAATAAGTCCATGATGATAAACTACCAATAAGTCCATGATGATAAACTACCAACAAGCCCATGATGATAAACTACCAATAAGCCCATGATGATAATCTACCAATAAGCCCCTTGTGATAAACTACCAACAAGCCCATGATGATAAACTACCAACAAGTCGATGATGATAAACTATCAACAAGCCCATGATGATAAACTACCAACAAGCCCATGTCGATAAACTACCAACACGTCCATGATGATAAACTACCATCAAGTCCATGATGATAAACTACCAACAAGTCCATGATGATAAACTACCAACAAGTCCATGATGATAATCTACCAACAAGTCCATGATGATAAACTACCAACAAGTCCATGATGATAAACTACCAACAAGCCCATGATGATAATCTACCAACAAGTCCATGATAATAAACTACCAACAAGTCCATGATGATAAACTACCAACAAGTCCATGATGATAATCTACCAACAAGCCCATGATGATAATCTACCAACTAGCCCATGATGATACACTACCAACAAACCCATGATGATACACTACCAACAAACCCATGATGATAATGTACCAACAAGCCCATGACGATAATCTACCAACAAGCCCATGATGATAAAACTGCCAATGAGCCCATGATGATAAACTACCAACAGGTTCATGATGATAATCTACCAACAAGCCCATGATGATAAACTACCAATAAGCCCATGTCGATAAACTACCAACAAGCCCATGATGATAAACTACCAACTAGTCCATGATGATAAACTACCAACAAGCCCATGATGATAAAACTGCCAATGAGCCCATGATGATAAACTACCAACAGGTTCATGATGATAATCTACCAACAAGCCCATGATGATAAACTACCAACAAGTCCATGATGATAATCTACCAACGAGCCCATGATGATAATCTACCAACGAGCCCATGGTGATAATCTACCAAAAAGCCCATGATGATAAACTACCAACAGGTTCATGATGATAAACTACCAACAAGCCCATGATGATAAACTACCAACAAGTCCATGATGATAAACTACCAACAAGCCCATGATGATAATCTACCAACGAGCCCATGATGATAAAACTGCCAATGAGCCCATGATGATAAACTATCAACAGGTTCATGATGATAATCTACCAACAAGCCCATGATGATAAACTACCAATAAGCCCATGTCGATAAACTACCAACAAGCCCATGATGATAAACTACCAACAAGTCCATGATGATAAACTACCAACAAGCCCATGATGATAAAACTGCCAATGAGCCCATGATGATAAACTACCAACAGGTTCGATTCATGATGATAATCTACCAACAAGCCCATGATGATAAACTACCAACAAGTCCATGATGATAATCTACCAACGAGCCCATGATGATAAAACTGCCAATGAGCCCATGATGATAAACTACCAACAGGTTCATGATGATAATCTACCAACAAGCCCATGATGATAAACTACCAACAAGCCCATGATGATAAACTACCAACAAGTCCATGATGATAAACTACCAACAAGCCCATGATGATAAACTAACAACAAGCCCATGATGATAATCTACCAACAAGCCCATGATGATAAACTACCAACAAGCCCATGATGATAAACTACCAACAAGTCCATGATGATAATCTACCAACGAGCCCATGATGATAAAACTGCCAATGAGCCCATGATGATAAACTACCAACAGGTTCATGATGATAATCTACCAACAAGCCCATGATGATAAACTACCAACAAGCCCATGATGATAAACTACCAACAAGCCCATGATGATAATCTACCAACGAGCCCATGATGATAAAACTGCCAATGAGCCCATGATGATAAACTACCAACAGGTTCAAGATGATAATCTACCAACAAGCCCATAATGATAAACTACCAACAAGCCCATGATGATAAAACTATCAATAAGCCCATGATGATAAACTACCAATAAGCCCATGATGATAAACTACCAACAAGCCCATGATGATAAACTACCAATGAGCCCATGATGATAAACTACCAACAAGTCCATGATGATAAACTACCAACAGGCCCATGA
This sequence comes from Steromphala cineraria, assembly GCA_916613615.1. Lineage (NCBI taxonomy): Eukaryota > Metazoa > Mollusca > Gastropoda > Trochida > Trochidae > Steromphala > Steromphala cineraria. Next base: position 6,225,805 of record OU744723.1, read on the forward strand.
TGATAATCTACCAACGAGCCCATGATGATAAAACTGCCAATGAGCCCATGATGATAAACTACCAACAGGTTCATGATGATAAACTACCAACAAGCCCATGATGATAAACTACCAACAGGTTTATGATGATAAACTACCAACAAGCCCATGATGATAAACTACCAACAAGTCCATGATGATAAAACTGCCTATGAGCCCATGATGATAAACTACCAACAAGCCCATGATGATAAACTACCAACAAGCCCATGATGATAAACTACCAACAAGTCCATGATGATAATCTACCAACAAGCCCATGATGATAATCTACCAACGAGCCCATGATGATAAAACTGCCAACAAGCCCATGATGATAAACTGCCAACAAGCCCATGATGATAAACTACCAACAAGCCCATGATGATAAACTACCAACAAGTCCATGATGATAATCTACCAACAAGCCCATGATGATACACTACCAACAAGTCCATGATGATAAACTGCCAACAAGCCCATTATGATAAACTACCAACAAGTCCATGATGATAAAACTGCCAACAAGTCCATGATGATAAAACTGCCAATGAGCCCATGATGATAAACTACCAACAAGCCCATGATGATAATCTACCAACAAGTCCATGATGATAAAACTGCCAATGAGCCCATGAGGATAAACTACCAACAGGTTCATGATGATAAACTACCAACAAGCCCATGATGATAAACTACCAATAAGTCCATGATGATAAACTACCAACAAGCCCATGATGATAATCTACCAACGAGCCCATGATGATAAAACTGCCAATGAGCCCATGATGATAAACTACCAACAAGCCCATCACTGGGTGAAATGAAGATATTTATTACCTTTACAAGATATTTATTTTTTTGTAAATATCATCTTTACAAGATATTTATTTCTTTGTAAATATCATCTTTAATCCTTTGTAAATTTTTGTAAATATTTGTAAATATTTGTAAATTTTTGTAAATATTTGTAAATATCATCTTTAATCTGTAATGTAAATTTTGAAAGTAAAAAAATTGGTAAATGTTGACTTTGAAAGAAATATTTGATGAAATGTTGACTTTGGATAGAAATTATTTGTGAAAGGATGACTTTGGAAAGAAATAATTTGTGAAATGATATCTTTGAAAGAAATAATTAGATGAAATGTTGATTTTGAAAAGAAATTAAGTTGAAATATTGACTTTGAAAGGTATTAATTTGAAGAAATGTTGGCTTTGAAAATTAATGATTTGATGAAATGTTTACTTTCAAAAGAAATAATTTGGTGAAATGATGACTTTGATGAGAAACAATTAGTGAAATGATGACTTTGAAAACTAATATGTTTGGTGAAGTGTTGACTTTGAAAAGTGATAATTGGTAAAATGTTGACTTTAAAAAGAAATAATTTGATGAAATTTTTACTTTTAATATCAACAATTTCATCAAATGGTAACTTTGAAAAGTACAAATTTTATGAGATGTTGACTTTCAAAAGTGATGATTTCATGAAATGTTTACTTTGAAAAGAAATACAAGATGAATTTGTTGAGTTTGAAGAGAAATATAATTCTTCGAAATGTTGGCTTTGAAAAGAGATAAGTTGTTTAAATGATGACTCTGAATAGGAATAATTTGGTGAAATTATGACTTGAAGAGGAATCATTTGATGAAATGATAAATTTGAAGAGAAATAATTAGTGAAATGATGACATTGGAAACTAATAGGTTGGTGAAATAGTGCAAAAATGCTTTGAAAAGTAATAATTTGATGAAATGTTGAATTTGAAAAGAAATAATTGGTGAAATGATGACTTTGAAAGGAAATGATTTGATGAAATAGTGACTTTGAAAAGTGATTATTTTATTAGATGTTTACTTTGAAACGTGAACATTTTATAAGATGTTGACTTTGAAAAGAAGTAATTTGGTTAAATGGTGACTTTGAAGAGGAATAATTTGGTAAAATTATGACTTGAAGAGGAAGAATTAGTGAAATGATGACTTTGGGAACTTATACGTTTTGTTAAATGTTGACTTTGGAAAGTAATAATGAATGATATGAAGACTTTGAAAACGTATAAGTTTGGTGAAATAATTACTTTGAAAAGTAATAATTTGATGACATTTTAGCTTAAAAAAAGAAATATTTTGTGAAATTTGTGAAATGATAACTTAGAAAAGATATAATTTGATAATTTCCTTATTTAAACTAATATGAATAATAAATACAGTGTTGAAAAATGAAAACAGCTTGTTGGAAATTATTTCCACTCATTAGATTGTAGCTTAACGAATACACTTGCTAAATAACTCATTAGTCAAGGTGTTGATTGTCTGGCATCATTCCCCTAGCCCCCGTTCCTCTAGCCCCCTGTTGTTACAAGCCACTAATCAGTACCTCTAGCCCCTCGACTGGCTGTTCCATTCACTGTGATCACTCCCCTCAGTCGGATTAGCTGATACTGTTAATTAACCCGAGTTCATTAGCTGAGATAACGAGATGATTGTCTTTGGTGATTGCCTTTGGACTACCTGATGTTATGTTTACTGTTACCTTAAACTGAGTAGAGTTTTTTTAATCAAATATGCAACGCATGCGCAGTTAAAAAATGAATTATTACTTTGACAGTAAGCTGCTGTCTTGTTTATATGTAAATGTATATATGTTTATCTCATGCACCGCCGTTGGCGGTTTTCAGAGAATAAAGAGTTTGAGTTTGAGTTTGAGTCAAGGTGATTGTCTTTTGTGTTAGATTGGACTTCCTGATGTTATTTTTAACGTTACCTTATTGTAGATCCGGCGTACGCCAAGGTGAAAATTTATCACCAACTCTGTTTGCAATTTTTATGAATGATATTGAAATGTGTTTGAATAAGGATTTGTAATGGGGTAGAGCTTAAACCTGAGGATTTTAATGATAGATTAGAAAATGTGATAAAAATGTTTTTATTATTATATGCTGATGATGCAATCCTCCTGGCTTCAAACTCTCATGATCTTCAAAACATGCTAGATTCTTTTAATGTCTACTGTGATATTTGGAAACTTAATGTTAATATTTCAAAAACAAAAGTATTAATATTTGGCGGAACGAAACAAAATTATAAAACTCATTACAAAATTGGAAGTAATACAATTGAAAATGTTCAATCTTACACCTATTTAGGCGTGGAATTTCAAAAAAATAGGCGGTTTACGTTAACTAGAGAAAAAGCCATTGAAAAAGCCACAAAAGCCATGTATTTTGAAAATATCAGTAATCTAAAAAGAGTGGTAAAATATAAACTTGAAGATGTATATAAGCAAGTGTGGCTCTCTTTTGTTGAGCATTCATCAAAAGGTATTATATATAGCTCCTTATCTGATCTAGACCTCAGATTAAGTAGATATTTAGATATTTTAGATGAAAAGAATTCTAGAGCATTACTATATTTCATTACTTCAAATCATAACTTACCCATTGAAACAGGTCGCTGGAGTAATATCCAAAAGCATAACAGAATTTGTAAACTTTGTATTAGTTATGAAATTGGCGACGAATTCCATTATTTATTCATTTGTTCTCATTTCATAAATGCAAGAGTTAAATATATCAAGCCGTATTTCTATACTAGACCAAACTATTTTAAAATGAAGACACTATTCCAAATGCCATGTACAATGATATACACAATGATATATCTCTGATTAAACAATTGTTAGAAACATACATTTAGTATTTGTTGTTATGTCAAATGACTTCTGTACTTATTACATAATTATGTCCTGGTGGTTACCCTCTACACCTATCAATCAACACCTTAGCTAATGAACCTAACTACCAGTAGCCTATTAACATGTACAGCACAGGGGGTGATCACAGTGAATGGAACAGCCAGTCGGGGGGCTAGAGGTTCTAATTAGTGGCTTGTAACAACAGGGGGCTAGAGGAACGGGGGCTAGAGGGGTGGAGTCGATTGTCTATTGAGTGACAATGCTGTTACATAATCAATTCGATGTATTCATTACGCATTTAATGGGTGTTAATTTTTCAGATGGAATATTTATTTTTAAGGAAAATTTGATAATTTCAAATGTTGACCTTTTGTAAAACATAGACTTATAAAATCCATTGTGTTGTTGAATGAAGATTTGTAATGGTGATTTCGTTGAAACAATTTTTGATGAAAAATTAATCATGAGATACTGGAAATATTTACTGTTGTCTTTAGTTTGTGAAATTGCTAACGTTGGTCCAGTAGAACTGAGTGTTGAGCTCCACAACAAAGCTGATCTGGACCTGGTATGTAGCCTACTGTCCTGTCGTCCCCCAGTATCAATCCTTGATGAGGAGGCTGAGCTGTATGCAAAGACTCTTGTTAAAGGAATCTACGAGATCTGTAATGCATGAACTTCAAACGCGTCTCATATATTATCCTAATGTAATTATCTCATAAACCTGTCGCATTCTTCTGTACTCTCCTCTGGAGGAATAAAAGCTTATATATTAATTAAGATGTTGATTGTGTATTGAATGGCAATGCCGTTAGCTCATGCTTGATATGCTTCATGGCTCAACGCCTGGATCAACTCTCAGCGTAAAAGCCTACCCTAGCACTGTTCATTGGGATCGACCATCTTGTATGCCGGGCAAATGTTGTTTTATGTATATGGTGCTAATTTTTATGTATACGACATGTCAACATTTGCGTGACACAATAATAAAATAATTTAAAAAATATCTCATTGCAGTTTTTAATTTCCTGTCGGTGAGGTGTCCATCAATAGTTTATTGACGTTTACATAAACACCTTACACTGCAATAGATCTTTAAAACTTGTTTGAGTGTAAATGTGTTTAAATGTTATACATCATATAACCACAAACATATGTTCCTATTTTCTTTTGAATATAAGTATGTCTGATTAAATATTTTATAGTGTGTCAAAGGTTGATACTCAATTATGTTCAGTTTAGTAACTAAAGCCGTTTTTGAATGCCGACTTGATGGGCAGCTAGATCTGTCTCGCGACAGACCCGTGAATGCATGACTGGTCACACGCCATTTTTGAGACGTCATATATACAGAATGATTACAACGAGCTCTATACATCTATCTTAACGAGATCACCAAATAAACCCATTCATTAACGATTTTCAGAAAATGTTAAACACTCAGTTGGATTAGTCATTTGACGATGTAACACTATTAAGCGCTTGAAGTAATAAAGATATCAACATCACTTGTAAATAAACAATTATTTAAGGCGGTATTTCAGTTCAATTAATGATGCGCTAATCTATATAGTCTGTTTATTACGTCACACCCGCGCGAGTTTTATGGCCCCTATCTCAGGTAGGTTTTTTACAGCCGTTAACTACGCAGTCTTAATAAAAAGCCAATTGAAAGTGTTTATTGGACAAATTGACAAAAAGCACACCCAGTTCTTATTTAGTTGAAATATCTTTGAAAGTAAATCGAAAAGTGATCGAGGTTAGCGGTTGTTGCAGTTTTTAATTTCCTGTCGGCGAGGTGTCCATCATTAGTTTCTTGACGGATACATAAAACACCTAATACTGCAATAGATCTCTCTCTCTCTCATAAGAGTAGACAATAATGAAAGAATTAAAGGTTTTTCGTCATTTGGTGCATTCTCTACCTGATGTAGACCTATTGTTAGAAAAACCAAGTATTAAATAGTTAACATGATTTATCTAATGATTTTGAGAAATAGGTTGAATCAATGAATTGATGATTTCATTTAATCAAATCATCTACTTAATACAACATATTTGTTAATTAATTAATCAACCGTAATTTTTGATTGTTTAGATATAATCATAAGAAATAGAATTTCAAGATTTTATGTTCCAATTGTTATCCTAAATGTAAAAGGTTTTTACATGTAGCTTTACACTTTAAAATAATATATTTATAACATATTTGCAAAAAAAGCGCAACCCATGACCTCACTGACAATGAAAAAAGAAGCAATGACATCAAACATTGCCAAGATTCTACATGTCAAGGATTCAGCCAAAGGCTCGTTAAGTCTTCATGCATCTCTCGTCTCTCGTAACTCCAAAAGGAGTGGCTCTTTTAATGTTGTATATATCTTTTTATGTAACATTTTGAGGTGAGACGTTAATAAACAATCTGTCTGTCTGCATGCATACCACTTTACTACCTAATAAACACAGTGTGTCACTGCACCTGTTATGTTATTGTTAGTGCAATAAACTAAATAATGAGAATCAAATATCTTTACCCATTAAAGGCTCATCGAATGTATAGTACAAACATCCTTTATTTGCCACACACAAAAAAAATGAGGAGATAAATCCTAATTTCGAAAATAATGATTCTATTGAAATGTTGACTTTGAAAGCAATTAGGTTCAGTTGAATATTAACTTATTGTTTATGTTATTGTTAATCATAGTAAGGGTATTGATTCTGTGTTGTTTAAAATTAGTGATCAGCAAGATATACTGTAGTACTTGTCTTTGTCTGGGTGACATATTCACATTGATAGTATACTACACTATATCATATTACCATGTACATCATGGTGTCACTGATATTTTTATTATGAAAGACATACTGCTTCATGTGTAAAATTTACCAATTCAAATTCAACAATATAATGTTGAGGCCACTTTGTCCCGTCAAAGGGATATCAATGCTCTCAGCATCAACCTATAGTCTGCTACCTGCTCTGACTCCAATACCTGTCTTGTTAAGTTTAACGACATTCAATCAATATATAAGATGATACTTTATTTTGAGGGTTTATAATTTTAATGAAGTGTTTACTTTGAAGTATAGTTTGATGTTGTTGACATGCTAGTTCAGAAAAAATTGTTATTTGTGAACGTTTAACCTTTTTGTATTATCTATTTTTTTTATGTAACCAGCGAGTGCAAGTTGAATAGATATCATTGTCTTTCAGTTTGTCTGTATTACAATTGTTGTGATAACTACTTTGTGAACATATTGATGATGTATTTTTTAAAGTTCAGCTTCATGGGCAAACGTATTGAGTAATTTTCATTTCATGACTGCATATTTTTGAGAAAAATATTCTCAATGAGACTTTTTATTTGCAATGTTTCTGAAAGAAAGTTTACTTTGGATTATTTTATTTTGTAAATGTGTAGCGTCAATAACATTTTGACCTTGATAGACATATTCATTATTGTGTAAAGTCTACCAATTCAAATGTTACCATATACTATTTTAGGCCCCTTCGTCCTGTTCAAGGGCAATCAATGCTAATTGCATCAATCTATCATCTGCTACCTGCTCTGACTCCAATACCCTCCTCGTTAAGTTAAACTACATCCAATTAACATAAATCTCAGATGACTAACCTGAATATACGAACACTTAACAAGCATCTACCCGACAATTAAACTTGGCGAGTTTTCAATAAATGTTTAATTGGAGTATAGAGAAGAAATCATCAATCCATCGTCTGCTACCTGCTCTGACTCCAATACCCTCCTAGTTAAGTTAAACTACATCCAATTAACAATAATCTCAGATGACTATACCTGAATATACAAACAATCAACAAACAATCGACTATTAAGCTTGGCGAGTTTTCACTAAATGTATATCTTGGATTATAGAGTAACAATTATCAATCTATCGTCTGCTATCTGCTCTGACTCCAATACCCTCCTCGCTAAGTTAAACGACATTCAATTAACATAAAGTTCACATGACTATACCTGAATATACAAACACTTAACAAGCAAGTACACACCAATTAAGCTTGGCGAGTTTTCAGTAAATGTATATCTTGGGGTTTAGAGTAAAAATCAATACTCATACAAAATGAAAATATGAGTTCTGACTTTCAAATATATTTGAAATTAGGAAGTTGTTGACACTGAAGTTGTTATATTGTTCACAAGTGATTTCCAAAGTAGATGCATCATAATTATTGGCTATATTTAGAGATGATACTTTTGATGAAATGGTTACTTTGAAATAAAGTTGATGTGGTTGACATGCTAATTTTTGAAAAATATCTTGTTATATACGAATGCTTGTAAATATATCCTAAATCTGTTTACACGTGATGGGCGTGTTCTATATTTCTGGTGAGCAAGTCCTGTAACTTTACAGATTAAACAGATTGACTTATTGTAGTTATATCTATATCCATTGTCCCTGTATGAATTCTGCATATAATGTAAAATATGTATTTTGTATTAGTAATGTCAGATCCGAGATGGTGTGAGACATTCAACAAAAGATAAAAACAAAATTTTGCTCTAATTGACCTATTGAAATGTTATTGAACCCACAAACATCTTATTAAACCTTTTATGTAGAATGTCACATTATTACATACTCAACTTAAAAGGGAACCTTTATGATACATTTTACGTACTTAAATCTCTACTTTGAAAAATAAATTCAGAATGCAAAAACAACATTCCACCTTCACATGACAGAATAACAGATGCAAAGAGGATATTGTGCAAAAACGCAAATATTAAGTAAAAAAAACAAACTGTGGGCATGGAATAGACGGTGTTTCAATGGGTATTGAACAGGGGTGTGGCTACATGAGACTTTTGTCCGATGAAAGCATATGCACGTGTTTGTTCTACGATTGCTATCAGTGGCGTGCATCTTGAGACAGTGTTATTTCAAGGTCAATCTATTATGATAGTGATTTAATTTTTACATCCTGATTAGATATTTATTCGCGGGAGAATCAAACCCGTAGTAAAATCTAGATTCGACTTTTATTGATGATTGGTCAAAAGACACTGAATTCATTTGATGACGATGTGGTAAATACATCAAACTACATCACCGAAGTGACCTCATTGCAATACAAGTAGAAGCGATAAGACAAGAGGTGCTTTCAACCGACTTATATATGTGAACTTTCTTATTGAGAGATATGTGGCCCTCACGAGGAGGATCACCCTAATTTGCCACATATATTTCGGAGGTAATGAGTAAATTAATGAATATTGACGGATGCATTGTTATTATTTGTTCATTCAGAAAAAGTCATCTAAGACTATGCTAACTGCATGTTGTTTAGGTATTGGAGAAAGAGAGGGTGAATAACAATCCATAGATTGATGAAAATAGCATTGTTTGCTCGCTAACAAGACAAAGTGGCTCATCTTATAATGGTTTGTCCATCTTTTAGCAATATACAATTATTGACTTCAGTTGAGGTGAATCCAATGGTTTATTGACCTCGGAACAGTTATGTTCACCGAGGCGACAGCCGAGGTGAACATAAGTTTCGGAGGTCAATAAACCATTGGATACACCGATAACTGAAGTCAACAACTGTTTTATTATATGATTCATGAATGTTTCAGTTATTTTGAAAACTATTCAATTATTTTAAGTCTTTTTGGAAGCAACTCTTTACGGCGCTCCTCGTAGTGGCTATCTATTTTAAGCTCCAGGTCATTGGATTGTTATGTTGACCTCGCGTGACGTTTCCCGCGGTCAACATAAGGTTTGATCATTGTCGGTGACCACCTTCCTCGACCAATCAGAAGACAGATCACTCGTTCTTCATATAATAATGTATAATATTCATTACTTCCATCTTTAGATACGTTTATATCACTGATATCATAAAAACATAAACATCTGCAGTGGATATTTTGAAAGAGTGTCAAAACCTGTCTACGCATGCTCCCATAATCAAACATGTTTATTTGTTTGTTTTTTTTTCTGTCATTTTTTGTGTGATCTTCATGGTAATAAACCATTCATTCACTAATCAGTATAGCGTATTGTTTAACTGTACACTTACAATAATATACTCAATGAAGGATTATTTTTAATTGGGAATGTTAACTGAATTCGAATATCTTTAAATATATTCTAAAAACATTAAAAAGAGACAACATACTTTTCATATTTATCAAAGTTAACTTTTAAACAACATCAAACTAAACTTCCAACTAAATATTTCATGAAAGTTATCATCTCCCAAAATAGCCAATAATTCAATAATAATTTGATATTAGAATAAATTGAAAATAAACTTTGATCAATTTCAGAACATTTTAAGAATTTAAAAAAAAAATGAAAGTCGGAATTTCATATTGTCATTCTGTATGAGTGTTAACTTCTACTCAATGCTCCAAGATAAACATTTATTGAAAACTCGCCAAGTTTAATTGTCGGGTAGATGCTTGTTAAGTGTTTGTATATTCAGGTTAGTCATCTGAGATTTATGTTAATTGGATGTAGTTTAACTTAACGAAGAGGGTATTGGAGTCAGAGCATGTAGCAGACGATGGATTGATGATTTCTATTTTATGCTCCAATTAAACATTTATTGAAAACTCGCCAAGCTTAATTGTCGGGTAGATGTTTGTTGCTTGTTTGTATATTCAGGTTAGTCATCTGAGATTATTGTTAATTGAATGTCGTTAAAATTAACGAGGAGGGTATTGGAGTCAGAGCAGGTAGCAGAAGATGGATTGATGATTTCTTCTCTATGCTCCAAGATAAACATTTATTGAAAACTCGCCAAGCTTAATTGTCGGGTAGATGCTTGTTGATTGTTTGTATATTCAGGTATAGTCATCTGAGATTATTGTTAATTGGATGTAGTTTAACTTAACGAGGAGGGTATTGGAGTCAGAGCAGGTAGCAGACGATGGTGTGATGATTTCTTCTCTATGCTCCAAGATAAACATTTTATTGAAAACTCGCCAAGTTTAATTGTCGGGTAGATGCTTGTTGATTGTTCGTATATTCAGGTTAGTCATCTGAGATTTATGTTAATTGGATGTAGTTTAACTTAACGAGGAGGGTATTGGAGTCAGAGCAGGTAGCAGATGATAGATTGATGATTTCTATTTTACGCTCCAAGATAAACTTTTATTGAAAACTCGCCAAGTTTAATTGTCGGGTAGTTGCTTTTTAAATGTGTGTATATTCAGGTATAGTCTTTGAGATTTATGTTAATTGGATGTAGTTTAACTTAACGAGGAGGGTATTGGAGTCAGAGCAGGTAGCAGAAGATAGATTGATGGTTTCTATTTTATGCTCCAATTAAACATTTATTGAAAACTCGCCAGTTTAATTGTCGGGTAGTTTGCTTTTAAGTGTTTGTATATTCAGTTTAGTCATCTGAGATTTATGTTAATTGGATGTAGTTTAACTTAACGAGGAGGGTATTGGAGTCAGAGCAGATAGCAGACGATGGATTGATGATTTCTATTTTATGCTCCAATTAAACATTTATAGAAAACTCGCCAGTTTAATTGTCGGGTAGTTTGCTTTTAAGTGTTTGTATATTCAGGTATAGTCATCTGAGATTTATGTTAATTGGATGTAGTTTAACTTAACGAGGAGGGTATTGGAGGCAGAGCAGGTAGCAGACGATGGATTGATGATTTCTATTTTTTGCTCCAATTAAACATTTATTGAAAACTCGCCAAGCTTAATTGTTGGGTAGTTGCTTGTTGATTGTTTGTATATTCAGGTATAGTCATCTGAGATTATTGTTAATTGAATGTCGTTAAACTTAACGAGGAGGGTATTGGAGTCAGAGCAGGTAGCAGAAGATGGATTGATGATTTCTTCTCTATGCTCCAAGATAAACATTTATTGAAAACTCGCCAAGTTTAATTGTCGGGTAGATGCTTGTTAAGTGGTCGTATATTCAGGTTAGTCATCTGAGATTATTGTTAATTGAATGTCGTTAAACTTAACGAGGAAGGTATTGGAGTCAGAGCAGGTAGCAGATGATAGATTGATGATTTCTATTTTATGCTCCAAGATAAACATTTATTGAAAACTAGCCAAGTTTATTTGTCGGGTAGTTGCTTTATAAATGTTTGTTTATTCAGGTATAGTCTTTGAGATTAATGTTATTTCTTTTTAAAGGGGCAGTAGCACGTTTTTTAATTTTATATTTTAAAAATTGCACTTATAATTGTAAGTAAATGCCTTATGTATTATCTTGACATTGTCACAAATCTCATTACACAAGCCAATAATCCATAGTCAGAGGACAAAGTATGAAGATTCACATAAAATCCATTGGCGGCCATTTTGTGTGAACACCTTTAATTCATTTTGTGTAAGAAAAAGGAATCGCATGGCTAAACTTTACCTTATACATTTGAATTATTACTACTTCATTTAGTTTAAATACATTGTTTTCAATTGGAACCATTCATTTTCATTTTCGTGACATCATCTTATATTCCCCCTAAAAACGTGCTACTGCCCCTTTAAAGTCAACATTTCATCAATTTATATATTTCAAAGTCAACATTTCACCAAACTATTACTTATCAAAGTAAACATTTCACCATTATTTCTTTTCAAAATCAACATTCCATCAAATTATTAATTTTCAAAGTCAACATTTCATCAAATTATTACATATCAAAGTCACCATTTCATAATTTTTTCTCTTTAAACTCAATATTTCATCAACTAATAACTTTTCAAAGTCAACATTTCACCAAATTATGACTTTTGAAAGTCAACACTTCATCAAATCATTAATTTCCAAAAAAAACATTTCTTCAAATTAATACCTTTCAAAGTCAATATTTCACCTTAATTCTTTTCAAACTCAACATTTCACCAAATTATGACTTTTGAAAGTAAACACTTCATCAAATCATTAATTTCCAAAAAAAACATTTCTTCAAATTAATACCTTTCAAAGTCAATATTTCACCTTAATTCTTTTCAAACTCAACATTTCATCAAATTATTTCTTTCAAAAGACATCCTTTCATCAAATCATTTCTTTCAAAGTCTACATTTCACAAATCAATTATTTACAAATTCATCATTCACCAAATTATTTCTTTTCAAAGTCAACATTTCATCAAATTATTACTTTTCGAAGTCAACTTTTCACCAATTGTTACTTTTCAAAGTCAACTTTTCACCAATTGTTACTTTTCAAAGTCAACATTTGTCAAATTATTTCTTTTCAAAGTCAACATTTTGCCAATTATCACTTTTCAAAGTCAACTTTTCACCAATTGTTACTTTTCAAAGTCAACATTTTTCAAATTATTTCTTTTCAAAGTCAACAGTTTGCCAATTATCACTTTTCAAAGTAAAAAATAATCAAGGTAATAAATATCTATTAAGATGATATTTACAAAACTTTACAAACCTTTACAAACATTTACAAACATTTACAAACATTTACAAAATAATAAATATCTTGTAAATATCACCTTTAATAGATATTTATTACCTTGATTATTTTTGTAAATAAGTACTTTAATCTTTGTAAATATCTTGTAAATAAGTACTTTACAAGATATTTAATCCTTTGTAAATATCTTGTAAAGAACTTCTTTTCATGCAGTGCATGATGATAATCTACCAACAAGCCCATGATGATAAAACTGCCAACAAGCCCATGATGATAAACTGCCAACAAGTCCATGATGATAAACTACCAACAAGCCCATGATAATAATCTACCAACAAGCCCATGTCGATAAATTGCCAACAAGTCCATGATGATAAACTACCAACAAGCCAATGATGATAATCTACCAACAAGCCCATGATGATAAAACTGCCAACAAGCCCATGATGATAAAACTGCCAACAAGCCCATGATGATAAACTGCCAACAAGTCCATGATGATAAACTACCAACAGGTTCATGATGATTAACTGCCAACAAGCCCATGATGATAAACTACCAATAAGCCCATGATGATAAACTACCAACAAGCCCATGATGATAAACTACTAACAAGCCCATGATGATAAACTACCAACAAGTCCATGATGATAAACTACCAACAAGTCCATGATGATAAACTACCAACAAGTCCATGATGATAAACTATCAACAAGCCCATGATGATAAACTATCAACAAGTCCATGATGATAAACTACCAACAAGCCCATGATGATAAACTACCAACAAGCCCATGATGATAAACTACCAATAAGTCCATGATGATAAACTACCAACAAGCCCATGATGATAAACTACCAATAAGTCCATGATGATAAACTACCAACAAGTCCATGATGATAAACTACCAAAAAGCCCATGATGATAAACTACCAACATGCCCATTATGATAATCTACCAATAAGCCCATGTCGATAATCTACCAATAAGCCCATGTCGATAATCTACCAATAAGCCCATGTCGATAAACTACCAACAAGCCCATGATGATAAACTACCAATAAGTCCATGATGATAAACTACCAACAAGCCCATGATGATAAACTACCAACAAGCCCATGATGATAAACTACCAATAAGCTCATGATGATAACCTATAATAAATAACGAAGAACAAGTTAAGAACAAATACAAAACCATTAATTATATGTTATAAACAAACCCGTGATAATGAGCTACGAAAAAAACCCTTTTTTTTAAGTCATTACCAGGCTCCCACTAACTTACTGAAATATATTTTAGCGCTGCGACAGACCGACAGCAATATGATAAATTAGTTAAGATTTTCTTCAAAGCCAGTGTTTGGCACATTGAAACGATTAACAATGCTCAAAGACGTAGTTAAGCTTACTTACCAAGATATCGTCTGTCTTTTCTTGAGTAATGACTTTCTCCAGAAACGTCAAATATCACAACTTTTAGGCATGAAATTAAAAACGAAGTCCAGTTAAATTGTTATGTCACACGATAATCAGTACTGAATGGTAATAACAATTAGTAACTGTTAATGTACAAGGTCATTCTTCAAAACTCCAAATATTATATATGTCTTATCTGTGTTTAGTATTTAAGCTTATGATTATTACTTTTCACATCATTGTTATGATTGATTTATGTTTGTTCCAATGCCACAATACACCTCGAGATAACCTTCATTGGCAGCTTGTTAGTATTCTCCTACAAAGTTAGAATATGAATATAAATGGAACTATAATTGAACCAACGCCAAAGCTATAACACACATTCAATGAACATATTCATTAGCTGTGAATATATACCCATTTATAGTCATTAGTTCAGCATGCAGAAACCGTCATAATTATATCACATAATTCCTCATATGTTCATAACATACCTTGAAGTAGCAACACCAGTATGCAGGACTTCAACATATTTCCAGCGCTGAATCGCTGTCAATAAATGATATCTGTTTCAGTGATATTTATCTTCCGGTTTGAATTTACCGTCACTCTAATAGCATAATTGCTTTGAAATGTCAAACTCCTCCACAGCAAATGCGAAAATGCTACCGTGTTGGGAGCTTGAGAAAGGTCAAGTTGTATTAAAAGCAAACATTCCCGATGATCCTAATTTGGGTGATAATTGTTGATACGATAGTATTTATAACGTCAATATCAACCCTTAACATTGCGATGAACCCAGTGATCCCTTATTAATCTAATATTTTGAAAGTGTTATCTCTATACACTCTATGCTCTATTTACTAAAAAAACAAAATATTTCAAGTCATGTATCAATGATTAGGGGACTTCTTTTTATGAATTTGTTTTCATGATAATCTCTTATTGACCGTTTTACAGCGATTTGAATTTACCAACTTGTACATTGATGTGGTAATACATTATCAATTAAATTGACAATTTAAGAAAAATTAATCTAGACCTGTGTTTTCTGTACGGCAGATTTAGTTTTTATTTTCTCAAATATTTGTTCTTCACCGAATTGGTATGCTTCGGAAACAAAGGGGAACGCCGACGCGGACGGGAACTCAGCCAAAACCAATATGTCTCCCGACCCTTCGGGGGTAGACATAATTGCTTAGCTTCAGTGTAAACCACAAGACTGTGTTACTTCCCTTGCTTTTGGCGTTCCCATTTGTTTCCGAAGCATAACTCTGAAACTACTTCATCAATCTTCACCACATTTGGCATACATACTCTTCATATCATGTACATGTGACTTTTGGAGGTTTCAAATTCTTTCTAATTATATATCTTAGAGTTTCCACTGCAACAGGTTGGTCTTTGTCATTTTGAAGGGAAAAGTTGTAGTTTCATAAATAGAACCAAATCTTACAGTTTGTTGTTTTATAGAATGAATATGGTTTTTATTTGAGTTAAAAAAACTATAACGGTTTTTCATAAACGAAATTCAACTGAAATGGTGTATTGGGGAGACATCTGTTTTTACGAGTAACAACACTTTCTGGTTTTGTTTCGTATCGTCCCTAATCATACGACTATGAACAAACTTTAAAGAAATTAATTCTAAACTACAGTATAGCGCAACAGATATAGAGTGACAGTGTTAATTTTAATTTCTGTTGATATGAGTACAGCAAGACTGTGACAAGTGTCAAGCGGTCCCACATTTCCTTGTGCGTGCATTTGCATCATGAGATGATAACACCGAAACAGTTTTTCACTGAAATAAAATGTAAACTACATCTCACATGTTCCACATCAAATTGATATTTAAAGACCTTGGCAAACCCTCGGACATAGTTTATGAATATTAATGAGTACTCTCCTTTGTTTGGTTGCAACAGATCACACCCTATTAATAATATGTTTAATATGGTAATAATCCAATAGCATGCCCAAGACGCTACTCACATTTATTACCCTGAAGGAAGTGTACTTTCATAGCAGCTACCAAGCGCTAGATCCGTAGATTCGTTATCCTGTTTCCAGGTACCCATTTAAACAGCTGGATGGACTGAGTGTCATGTGGATGAAATGCCTTACCCAGGGACAAAACATAGTGTGAGACCCAGGTAAAATAAATTTGGTGTCTCAACCGGGATTCGAACCTGCGTAATTGGCGTGAGAGGCCAGCATGCTAGTTAAATGAGTCTCAAAGAAGTCATGCGAGCCACTAGAACCACTGTGCTCCACAATTCATGTACACTCATGCATTCACTGTTTCATTGGTTGAAATACTTGACCCGTACAGGCAAACTCAAAGTGCAATAAAATCAGAATAATCTCAAGCTGCCCATACTGAAAACATTTACTACGAGGTTGAATTCAGCAAGAAATATTGTCATATAGATTAAGCTAAAATATAAACTGGGTCCTTCCATTGTATTCCTGAAAAGTTTACATCTTAAATAATATCGTATTGATGAGAACAGAAGGTTATTTATGTGACTGAAAGATTTGTTTAACTGCTGTGTCATTACATTTTCTGTCCTTTGTGTTCCAAATACATGCACTGTTCCAGTATGATTTGGGGAATTATCTGAATTTTCGTAAAGTTGGTAAATCAAATAGATTTAATTTAAGTGATATGACAATATCGCCCTAGGGCTCGTTTCCGCTGCACACAGGAACATACACCGAACATACGCTTTTGAGACGTGATTTGAATATCAACTTGGAAATTATAAATTTACTTCTGTTAAGACATGCGCAGAACCTACAGCCTAGTTTATGCCACGAATCTTTGTTCCCTACATAACTTTCCGAATAAGGAAAGCACAGAAAACATGATGGTACACGATTAAGGTTTAATGTTGAACATCGTTCATATCATAACAGGACTGCTATTTACCTGCAGTACTAGGGCACAAAGGTCAAATGTCGATATGGCAAGTGGATTGAGATCGTCGTAATCATCTTGGAGGATATGACGTCATTAGCAGCTGAGAAATGACAACTACGTGAAACTGTATGTCAAACAATTCTTTATTTCAGACCTGTCTAAGACAAGATCAGATAATCATGCTTCCTGCCTGCTGCAGGCCGGTCTTGAAGCCTCCAGTGAGGGTTGTCTGAAAGGGAGTTATCGCCCTTTGACTTGAATGGTAACTGGAAAATGACACTCTCTGTATCACAAATGTCCAAATGAATTCTTTATTTTAGACAATATCGGATGATTGCAGCCTACTGCAGACCGGTCCTGTACCCGCGAGTCTGGGTCCTCTGGAAGGAAGTTATCGCCCCTTGACGGCCCGAACAGCAAGGGTGCGTTGCAAAAGCACGGTACCATTGACGCAAATATCCTGAAAATAATTAGAAGCTATATTAATTTCGTTACCGACATTACATGTATATAGAGGATATATCACTCCTTTACTGATTCTATGTTTACTTTTTCGAGTGAGGACGAAAATACATTATTAAATTTTCTACCTTGCGAGGTGAGATAAAAATGGTATTTGTTAAGGATTGAGTGATATTCTATCTATCATACGACGAAATACTTTTAATTACGCCATAAATGGTCAATTTCATGTGTAGCGGCCGCTTGGAAGAACCCGTCCCCTCGGTAAAAGTGGACGTCAAATAAGAATTTGTAACGTCAAACCATTGTTTCCTGACGTCATCACTCGAGTGATGATGAATTTTAAAATGTTATCGCCACAGTAGCCAGCAATAGGGTTTATTTCACTTAAAGAACAGAATATCTCACTCTCAGTCGTAAATAATCTAAAAACATTCATTTACTTAATCATATGTTTAATGAAATGTAAATGAAAGTGATATCATGTTTATCAACCTACCGCATTCAACGAAATAAAAAAATGAAATGTTTTGCTCCGAGGCATCTCTAAAAACACACGTTTTGATTGACGTCATAGCCTATCTTCCAATGGAAGTTCTCGACAACAGAGCCTTTATATACGTATTTTCCGAGTGATCTATTGATTTTAGGTAAGGTGTCATGATATTCTGATTGCTACCGTAGTCGCAAATTTGCTAAAATTAATTCCAAGTAAAGGTGAACGAGCCACCGTCGCTAAAGAACGTACCGTCATAGGCAAACTGTGACGTCAGTGTGATATTTATAAAATTATGTCACAATGTGTGATTTCACCATAGCGGTAGTTTACCTTAGGTCATCATACAGAGATTTGAAAACCGGTAGTTTGCCCTCGTTGATAATAATATATCTTATAAATCATATTCTTGTTATTTCATGCAATCTTACCACTGTCCCGGGCCGTGTTCTGCGAGTCCCGCTGCTGTGTAGAGTCTCCTATCTCCACAGTACCCACATCCCCCAGCCCCCCGCTCCCCCATCGACCCGACGCTGTGAAGGGACACCTGCAGCTAGCCACGTGCACAAACCCTCCGTATCCTCTAGACTCGTCCGAATCAGAATCAGAATCGAAATACGACGAGTGACTTCCCCAACCGTATCGACCGCGGCTTCTTCCTCCACGGCTACGTCCTCCACGACTCCACCCCCCGTGACGTCCTCTGCTTCGACCTCCTCTACCTCGTCCTCCTCGACTTCGTCCTCCGTGGCTTCGTCCTCCGTGGCTACGGCCTCCGTGACTGTATCCTCCGTACCCATATCCGCCGTATCCGTGACTGTGACCTCCGTGACTGTAGCCGCCATGTCTGTGACTGCGACCACCTGGACTACGCTTCAGGAGCTTGTGCAGGCCGAGATTAGAATCTTTCGTCTCAGTCTCGGTCGCCATCGTCGTCACTTCGAAAGGAAATTGGAAATTTACAACTTAAGGCTTATCTTTAGATTACATTATAATGAATTTATAGTGTTTAATATTCAAAAACCGAATACGTTTTTCTCATGCCTACAAGTGTTTGCTTATATAGCGGTGTGATATCGTGGCAAAAAGAAGACATCCAGCGTTTTAAAAGTTCCTTTATCAATTAGTTTTAAATACTTGGAAAAAGCCAATTCCTCACCAACCAACTGATTTAACTCAAATATTTACTTTGTGGTGTCTTTCCAAAACGTTAAACAAATGTAAGCTGACGTGTGATTAATTACCATGTCTAAGTACCAAAGTTTTACCTGGTAACTTTGATCATTTTAATAAAACAATTAGTACGTATTGATTACATTTGTCTCATCACTTTACATCTATCTGTAATCTCATAACAAACCTTATAAACATATACCAGCTAGATCGGCCATTTACCGTTTGATTTCTATCATTTGACTTATTTAAGCATACATAACGTTGTTATTGTAGTAAACACTAAACGTGATTGACTGTCTAGATCTTTTAAATGAGATTAAAAAATAACGAAATTTCATTCATAAAAAAATCGAATAACTATATATCTTACCCACGACGAGCCCAAGTAAGGCCCAAATTGGAAGCGTCTTCATGCTGTAACGGTGCCAGGTGCGTATTTAAAACTGTTTCAGGAACCTGTCTTGGAGGTCTCCAGTATAGCAGGTGCCCGCTCGACTGGTGCCAGACTCTGGAACCGTGCTAGAGGTCACTCAACAGATCGGGTCAGGTCATTGTGATGATACAGCCAGCTCAGGTTACCCTCATACTCTGTGTCCTCCCCCTTCCAGATAACCTACATATTGTCTCGTACATATTGTATTTCTCATGGAAGAGCTTTATTGTTCACACATTGTACTGTTTTGAGGTTGCACTTAACAGGATACATTGTACGTGTTGAGGTTGCACGTTACAGGACACATTGTACCGTTTTGAGGTTGCACGTTACAGGACACATTGTACCGTTTTGAGGTTGCACGTTACAGGACACATTGTACCGTGTTGAGGTTGCACGTTACAGGACACATTGTACTTGTTGAGGTTGCACGTTACAGGACACATTGTACCGTTTTGAGGTTGCACTTTACAGGACACATTGTACCGTTTTGAGGTTGCACTTTACAGGACACATTGTACGTGTTGGTGTTGCACTTTACAGGACATATTGTACGTGTTGAGGTTGCACTTTACAGGACACATTGTACGTGTTGAGGTTGCACTTTACAGGACACATTGTACGTGTTGAGGTTGCACTTTACAGGGACACATTGTACTTGTTGAGGTTGCACGTTACAGGACACATTGTACCGTTTTGAGGTTGCACGTTACAGGACACATTGTACGTGTTGGGGTTGCACTTTACAGGACACATTGTACGTGTTGGGGTTGCACGTTACAGGACACATTGTACCGTTTTGAGGTTGCACGTTACAGGACACATTGTACCGTTTTGAGGTTGCACTTTACAGGACACATTGTACGTGTTGAGGTTGCACGTTACAGGACACATTGTACGTGTTGAGGTTGCACGTTACAGGACACAGTGTACGTGTTGGGGTTGCACTTTACAGGACACATTGTACATTTGTACGTGTTGAGGTTGCACTTTACAGGACACATTGTACGTGTTGAGGTTGCACTTTACAGGGACAAATTGTACATTTGTACGTGTTGAGGTTGCACTTTACAGGACACATTGTACGTGTTGAGGTTGCACTTTACACGTACAAATTGTACATTTGTACGTGTTGAGGTTGCACTTTACAGGACACATTGTACGTGTTGAGGTTGCACTTTACAGGACACATTGTACATTTGTACGTGTTGAGGTTGCACTTTACAGGACACATTGTACGTGTTGAGGTTGCACTTTACATTGACACATTGTACGTGTTGAGGTTGCACTTTACACGTACAAATTGTACATTTGTACGTGTTGAGGTTGCACTTTACAGGACACATTGTACGTGTTGAGGTTGCACTTTACACGTACAAATTGTACATTTGTACGTGTTGAGGTTGCACTTTACAGGACACATTGTACGTGTTGAGGTTGCACTTTACACGTACAAATTGTACATTTGTACGTGTTGAGGTTGCACTTTACAGGACACATTGTACGTGTTGAGGTTGCACTTTACACGTACAAATTGTACATTTGTACGTGTTGAGGTTGCACTTTACAGGACACATTGTACGTGTTGAGGTTGCACTTTACATTGACACATTGTACGTGTTGAGGTTGCACTTTACACGTACAAATTGTACATTTGTACGTGTTGAGGTTGCACTTTACATTGACACATTGTACGTGTTGAGGTTGCACTTTACACGTACAAATTGTACATTTGTACGTGTTGAGGTTGCACTTTACAGGACACATTGTACGTGTTGAGGTTGCACTTTACACGTACAAATTGTACATTTGTACGTGTTGAGGTTGCACTTTACAGGACACATTGTACGTGTTGAGGTTGCACTTTACACGTACAAATTGTACATTTGTACGTGTTGAGGTTGCACTTTACAGGACACATTGTACGTGTTGAGGTTGCACTTTACACGTACAAATTGTACATTTGTACGTGTTGAGGTTGCACTTTACAGGACACATTGTACGTGTTGAGGTTGCACTTTACACGTACAAATTGTACATTTGTACGTGTTGAGGTTGCACTTTACAGGACACATTGTACGTGTTGAGGTTGCACTTTACAGGACACATTGTACGTGTTGAGGTTGCACTTTACAGGGACACATTGTACGTGTTGAGGTTGCACTTATCAGTGACACATTGTACGTGTTGAGGTTGCACTTTACAGGACACATTGTACGTGTTGGAGTTGCACTTTACAGGGACAAATTGTACATTTGTACGTGTTGCAGTTGCACTTTACATTGACACATTGTGCGTGTTGGAGTTGCACTTTTCAGTGACACATTGTACGTTTGATCCCTACCATGTTTTCACACAAACAATTTTCTTTGTATACAAAATTCAAAATGATGATATTAGTCACTTCCTCTCCGTCGACGGGTATACTGTACCAATCAAGGAATGCTAAATTTATGAACATGACAATTATTAGTTATCAACGATAATCCATACTTCCAACTTCAAGTCATTGTCTCATTTCTCAAGAAAATTGTTTGAACTCATTTTTTTTGTAGAAGAGCAAATTCTTCATAAATTACATCACGATTACCAATAATAGTGGCTGTATTCTTTGTCCGGTGAGACAGAGTATGAGACAGTATTAGGACAGGTGGTCATGCAGTCACTTTGAGTTGGGAATCTAACTACAGCATGGCTGCTACGCAGGACATACGCACTTTTCATTGAGATTATCGCCTCTTATCTGCCTTCTATATTCGATACCAGTAAGTAACAGCAACTTTCGTTGCGTTCAAGTTGTGAAATTTCATGTGCTTTACGTCCACACATTTGTGAATGACGTGATTATCATTGTCGTAACAAAATAGGAAGGGATAGGGCTGTTTGAATTTGAATGCACGCAATTGATACTCCGATTTAGTTGCAAACGCCATAGAAAAGATTGATGTACAATATTAACATTGTTGGGAGCGTGCATTGATATCATCCTTTAGAATCTGAGACGTGGATTTAAAAGTCACCATTGTTATAGGTGGAAGACACAACTCCTACTCAAGACGACAAGAGCTTCACTGAGACATGCGGGTTACAGGTGACACCAAAATATTTTTAAAGGGACGCAACTCGTGGTTGCTTATCTCTATGTTCATAATCTGACAATCAGATGATCCCCCATTCTGTTGAGAGCTCTGTCAGTTAAGAGAATCAACACGACAACAGCTGGTCTCAGTCTCTTCAGTCATTGTTGACTGATATCTAATTATATTGACGATAACATTGATTCACTTCACATGCTGAGAGTTCTATCAGCTCGAGACTGAAATGAGAATATATAACTATTCATAGATCCATCTTATAAATAATGTTTATACGTATATGAATTGCCGTGATATAGTTCAGCAATGACCAATACGTATTTACTTATTTGCGTAATAAGGGATGTTTATATTTACTTTTGATGCATCAAACTTTGGTTTCTACGTTAATTTGCGTTGTTATGTAACATCACCTCGGACATGTTAGTAAAAAGAGGTAACTGTTAATAGATATATTTCCTGGTGTTAGTGGTGGGTTGAAGACTCCTACTATAGACTTTGCTCCAAACTGTCATTCAGAGTGACAGCAATCTGACGCACATATAGCCCTGAAATAACACGCCGTTGAATCCAGAGACAGCTCATGTCATGTCAAACGTCTTCAGTGAATGAAAACATCCTGTACATTATGTTGCTTAAATGTAGTGAGTGAGTGAATTTTTGTTTTACTCTGCTTGGGCCATACTTCAGCTATTGAATTTATAGATGTCATAAGAAATACCCTCTCGCCGAACTCGTCGTTCTGGTTGGGAACTTTTTGGGAAAACACTTCATTAACGCTCTGGCACTAAGAAGAAAGAATGCTGATACCAGACGCGGCTTACCTGAAAAACAAAACATTTGTCATGTATAACAATACGAACTTCTAAACATGTTTTGAAGATGTTTAACATTATTGTCTCTCATAGTAATGGGATTCTTTATATTCGGGATATTAACAAAGTTGGTTATCATAAGGAAGTTCGTGTTTAAACTAAGAGAAATACGATTTTTTTCCATTTCATTTTTTCTTAAAATTCAACTCGTCAACTTGTTAAATTCATCAATTTCGATGTTATGTGAAATGTCATTATACTCTCAATTACTATCAAGCAGAGATGTTCAATTAATCGTCCAATGACTGTCAATCAGATTGTAATTCGTTCTACAACCTGCTGCTACATACAGTGACGCAACAACCACGTTACACACCACAGACTGTCAACTAGCTGCACAGAAAGTCAAGCCAATCGGTGTGCATCGCATTATTTCAGACACTTTACTATAAAGCAAACGGGTCTGTGGAAAGACGTTTATACAGGCAGAATCAAGCGGGTAACATTTTATTTTAAATTTTTGAAGCTTTGTTTATGTTGTAGCAGTTGATTTATTGAATTAATGTTGCCAATATTAGAGATAAATACCATTTAGGTATCGCACAAATGTTATATTTGGGATCACACTATCTTGAATAGTACAGATTATTGTACTTTCCGGGCCGAGTCCCATGCAGGATTCGAACCCACACCCTCAGAGTCAGACAATACTAACAGCATTGTGAAAGTGTCATCCCAAAAATAACATTGTTATAAATGTTGCCAATAGATTGGTTAAACAGTGGTTAAAGTTTAATTGGAGCTGAGCGTTGATGTGGTTGATGAGCTTTAATTAACTTGAAAATTATAAATACATAGTATCTGAACATATGCCAGCTTCATCCCCCTGACATTCCATAGCCATATGTAGAATGCAAATACAACATTTCATGGAGCTGAGTGTTGATGTGGTTTTGATAAGAGCTGCAACTGACTTGAAAATTATAAATGCATTGTATCTGAACTTATGCCAGTCTTATATCCCTGATATTCCATAGAAATATGTAGAATGCGTTCATAAAAAGAGGTTTGTAAACGAAATAATATTTGGGAAAACTTATATAGTACTTGTTCAGATGATAAATGCCCTTCTACTATTATGTTTTACCACTTAAGAGTTTAAAAAGAGTTTGTTATTTTCTTCACGTTGTTTTGATCGGGATCATATTTTGTGTGATATGATATGCCATGTTTAATATATTCATACAACCGCTTAGTGATTTAATCAACATGTATACTTTTAGTACATCATTTTGTGATATTACTTTATAAAGTTATTAAAGTTAAACTGATGCAACACAATGGCTCTTCGACCTTTTGAGACCAAACATGGCACTGTTTATATCATGTGTTTCTACCATGACATATATGCCTTACATACATAGATAATTCATTTAATTATTTTGAAATCACGAAGCGAAGTGTCCGAGATAGCGTATTTCTTACACGTCCATTCAAAATAGTTTGACCCGAATGACCATAAATTGGGTTGTCTTTTACCATTGAAAATGTTATTTTGATATTTTTCTCATTGATATTGACAAAAGTAATGTCAACTGGTTTAACGAGCTAATGAGTCAGTAATTTCATCTTCGCTCTTGGCACTAACTCTGTGCAAGTTGTGAAAAAACCCTTCTTAATGAATTATTTGATGATTTAATGAAAAGTGTTATATAATTATCTAAATGTAATATTTAGTCCTTATTTATGATACTTTCTCTCCAACCTTGAAACGGTTTTTAGGGTACAATCTTCATTTTCGTTCCAGAATATCATTGGATTTATCCTGTCATATTAAGAAAAGTACAGTCACACTGTTGGAAAAAATTCTTTATGAAAATTATATTTTGAATATTCAATTTAGGTGAAAGAACACTTAACGGTACCATTGTTATAAGGAACGGCTACGGCTTTCGATAATGTCCTGTATATTTTCAGGTGACAACTATAAGTATGATCTTGTCGTTACCCTTCGATAATGTCCTCTATATTTTCAGGTGACAACTATAAGTATGACCTTGTTGTTACCCTTCGATAATGTCCTCTATATTTTCAGGTGACAACTATAAGTATGACCTTGTTGTTACCCTTCGATGATGTCCTGTTTATTTTCAGGTGACAACTAGAAGTATGACCTTGTTGTTACCCTTCGATGATGTCCTGTATATTTTCAGTGACGATTATAAGTATGACCTTGTCGTTACCCTTCGATAATGTCCTGTATATTTTCAGGTGACAACTATAAGTATGACCTTGTCGTTACCCTTCCTTCGATGATGTCCTCTATATTTTCAGGTGACAACTATAAGTATGACCTTGTTGTTACCCTTCAATAATGTCCTCTATATTTTCAGGTGACAACTATAAGTATGACCTTGTTGTTACTCTTCGATGATGTCATGTTTATTTTCAGGTGACAACTAGAAGTATGACCTTGTTGTTACCCATCGATAATGTCCTCTATATTTTCAGGTGACAACTCTTAGTATGACCGTGACGCTCCTGAGGTCGCTGCTGCTTTCGTCACTGTTCATATTCTGCTGTCTTCAGCTTTTACTTCTGTACAACAATAAATCCATCTCCGATTATTTGTTTTACATAACCGGAAAAAGAAAAACACACATGCGCAACACCGGCTCTAAAACCGGAAGTGATCAAGGAGTGGGCGTCGCCTCAAAGGACAGTGTTAAGACAAGAGGCTTTAAGAAGGGCAAATGGACATCAACTATTCTCATGCACAAAGACCGCGCTAAAAAGGAAGTTGCTCGAAAGAAAGCCCTATTCAGACCACTGATTACCATAGAAGAGAAGGAAACGTTTCGGAGAGCTGTACAAGAGTTGGTGAAGGTGTGTTCAGATGACATCACTTTCCTCCTCACCGGCGGAAGTCTGCTGGGAGCGTACAGACATCATGACATCATTCCGTGGGATGACGACGTGGACGTCTTGGTGCGAAGCAAAGACCAGGAAATGTTTAAA
Source organism: Steromphala cineraria (assembly GCA_916613615.1). NCBI lineage: Eukaryota > Metazoa > Mollusca > Gastropoda > Trochida > Trochidae > Steromphala > Steromphala cineraria. The sequence continues at coordinate 6,252,773 of OU744723.1, forward strand.
TCAAGACTGAAAGCGCTTGAACCTCGTTATTTCTTTGAAAGTAATACTGACGCCAACCTTAAATTGTTTCCAAAGGATGCAAACAAAACTCGTCGTCATTGGAGCTGGCCATATCTTGATATATTCTTCTATGGTGAAGATGACACACATATCTGGAATTCCAGATTTGATTTAAAATGGCGTCGCTTTTCAAAACACATTGTGTTTCCATTGACTACATTGCCTTATATGGGCATGAGTTTGCCTGTTCCGAAAGATTATAAGAGGTTTTTGAGAGAAAAATTTTCAATATTTGAAAATAAATGCAAAACCAATTGGTACAGTCATAAAGTGGAAGATTCTCTGCCATATGGTCATAACGTTGAATTACCTTGCGTGGAATTGAAGGATAAATTCTTTTTTGCAATTTAAGATAGGATGGAAAACATGATATAATCCTATACCTTATCAGAGGGTATACATTCAAGAAGGGATATGTGTTATGTCGAATATGACGAATTCATGTCCGATAATCGTAATGTGAGCAATGTTCTCTGTGAAGCTTTGTTTGGAGTTGTTGATACTTATTAATATGTTTGATATAAAGGGAGTTTACTATACCCATTTGTTTTTCAATTCACCAGCGACATTATACATTTTTCACAAGAGTAAAATAATTTATTCTCCGAGAGACAGGTCTAATGTTTTTCTTTAAACATATTTTATTCTTGAAGAAGAGGATGAGGAACAAGTTCTCCAACTTAGAAACTTAGAATAGCTTCTCCTTGAAATGTACATGGGTGATTTACACTTTTTACAAAGATGACAGAGCATGAACATGAAGACAGTAAGGCCATAAGAACTACAAAAAATAAAATCGAAATATATAGATTATTTCATTGTTTTTTAAATAGTTCTTCGAAAAATATATAATGTGTGAATGTTAAATGATATCAGATCCACAATATGTTTTTGGTTATAATTAGGTGAAGTTCATATCTTATTGTTGTAGTTAATAATTGTTCATTTTCCAACAATATAAATTTACGAAGCGAGAGATCTGTCACACCGACGTAGCGCTTCACTCACTGTATCAGTGTGGATCTGATATCATTTAACATTCACTCATTATATTTTTTTCATAAAATTATTTTCGATTAAATATCGAGTTATTTCTAACGAACTTTTTTTTACCGAGACTGTCATTCATCATAGAGCAAAACTTTGCCTTCCGATTCCGACAACTCTGTTTTATGATCTTAAAATTATATCACAAATAGACTAATTCATTGTTTTTGCCGAATATCATTTCTATCTCATCTCGTGAAGTGAGAAAGTGTCATTTTCACTCGTGGCTGCGCCACTCGTGAAAATATCACTTTCTCACTCCACTCGATGAGATAGAAATGATATTCGGCAAAAACAATGAAATAGTCTCTATATAATCAACAGCTGGTCGGTCTTCTTCCATCGCTTACTTTATCATCTCAGATGTGACTTGATTACAAACCCATGCAGAGAAACATGTGTCAGAAGTTGATGGCAACCCATGCAGAGAGACATGTGTCATAAGTTGATGGCAACCCTGCAGAGAGACATGTGTCAGAAGTTGATGGCAACCCATGCAGAGAGACATGTGTCAGAAGTTGATGGCAACCCATGCAGAGAGACATGTGTCAGAAGTTGATGTCAATCCATGCAGAGAGACATGTGTCAGAAGTTGATGTCAACTCATGCAGAGAACATGTGTCAGAAGTTGATGTCAACCCATGCAGGGAAACATGTGTCAGAAGTTGATGTCAACCCATGCAGAGAAGCATGTTTCAGAAGTTGATGTCAACCCATGCAGAGAAACATGTGTCAGAAGTTGATGTCGACCCATGCAGAGAAAGATGTGTCAGAAGTTGATGTCAACCCATGCAGAGAAACATGTGTCAGAAGTTGATGTCGACCTCATGCACAGAGACAGTAGTTCCATGTTGATTATCAAACCACACATAGAGGCATATGCGTGCCTTGGAAATTGATTTTCAACCCATGCAAAGAGAGATATCTTTGCTTTTAAATTGGTTACTCAAATTTAGGCAATTACATTAACTTTCTCGCCGCTAATGGCTACAATCAATCAATCTTTATTTCACTACCAAGAAGGTCACAGGCCTATAGTACATTTCATACATAATACTTTCTAAAGATCATTGTTTGGTGGATATAAACATTTTGAATAACATGTTCATTTATACAATTCAATAATAGCGAAAATTTGTCAACTGTTGGATGGACAAAATAGTATTCTTTAATGTATTTTTACTTAAATCACCATAAGCTGAACATGCAAGAAGAAAATGATATTCGTCTTTTACAATGTTACTATTACATGTACAACATTCACATATTCTGTGTGTCTCTTCTGAAATTCTTAAAGTTTCCCTTTTTAATTTACATGTCATGAAAAGTTAATCAAAAAGGAACTAACGATATTTTAAATGTTCTTACATTAACACATGCTAAATATCCTTCAGTAGAATTGTGAGTTTTGAAAATTGTATAGTTGCATTTGCAATAAGACGAAAGTATTTCGAACCAGTTTTGTTGGCACATATCTTTTAATCTTTGCGTAAATGTATTAAGGACAAATGAAGGAATTTCTAATTTTTGTTTAAACCATAGATAATTAATTCCACCGGAAATAGTTGTTTTTAGCATCGGAAATACAACTAATCTAACCATCATAATGTGTCATAACACATTTTCAGCACACGATATTAAGGCATACTTATTAATCTTATCCAATATGTAATAACTCTGATTTGGGATGAAATGATGAGAGGGTATCTGCCGCATTCTATGTTCATGCCTTTATAATATTTTTTTCCGATTTGGATAATTTACCTCCTTTCTTGAAAACAATGATTTGTGTCTTATCCATATTTACAGTCAGGCAACATTTGTTACAATAGTTTTCTCAATCATTTATCAGCCTCTGTAGACCTTCAACGTGTTGGATATGTGAACAATATCAACTGCAAACAATAACAGAAAAAGTTAAAACAAATGGGGATGCAACTGAATACCATATGTACATTTACTTTCAATTTGTACTTCAAAATCATGATCATTTATAAAGAAAGAAAATAAAATAGGACTTACAACACAACCTTGCCTCACCCCTATATGTACATCAACAGTTAAATTTCTATCACACGCTTTGACATTATCATAGATGTTACGTAATAAATATGTCATTAGCTATAGCTTTCGTCTATGTATTAAATCGAATCCCTTTGACAAATCAACAAACAATGCATATATTTCCCCACTTTGATTATTTAAGTTTCTTTGCATATATATATTGTTATATAAACGTGTTATCAATTGTTGTGTATCCTTGAAGGAATCCGGCCTTTTAATCGTTTAATTATTCATTATTTTCCCCACAAAATATTAATCGATTGTTGAGTATTGATTTGAACATTTTACTAAATATACTCAACAGTGTTTTTCCTCAATAGCTATCAACATTATTCAAATTCCCTTGCTTATGTAACGGAACTAAAATCCCAACTGACCCTTTTGGTCCTCTTGCCACACTCTTTTTACATAACTTACCTCTTATTGTTCTTTTGTTTTGCAATTTTGTCGCATTGGATTGAGAATGTATACCATGTTACCACCCATGTAAAGTTGATATAATGTACTACATGTTGAAAAGATTTTTTGCTGAATAACTATGTACACGTATGGTACCCCAAAAAAGAAATAAAGTGATAGAAAATAAAATTTTAAAAAATCCCAACTGAACAGGAAGTAAACAACAACATGAAAGCCTTGGTCACAGTCGGTAGCTATTGCATAACGTACGGTAGCCCAGACATGCGCAGTACAACCAAGTATCGGCGAATACTTCTTCTCACACAACCTTGGAATAGCTTTTGACACACTTTTACAGGCGTGTTTGCTACGGTAGGTTAATTACCTAATTTAGTAACAAACATTATCATTACGCTTTCTCATTAACAACTTAGAGACTGTTAGTTTTCGTTTTAATCGGTTGACCTTCCTCGTTGCACATGGACGCTTGTTTAGGCCATTGTGATATTTTAGATCAAGTAAATGTTTGTGTAAAAGGTGACTTTAGAAAGCCATGAGTATTATCCTTTACTTAGGGGTGTTGAGCGTTTAGAATGTACCAACTAGATTGTGTACCTGGCGGTGTAGTCGAGGCATGATAAATGTATTGTGGGCTATATATAGACAGAAAGAAACGAGCTTAGTTTATTCATGCAAAGATATCAAAACGAAAATAAGATTGTTTTTTCCAAATTATATCTCTCATTTCAAACTATAATCAGTTTACCCGCAAATGTTTAAGCAATCGTTGCTATATTTTCAAAAACGAGGTTTAAATTTTGTATTTTATATATATATATATATATATATATATATAGACAGAGAGAAACGAGCTCAGTTTATACAAGCCATGCAAAGATATCAAAACGAAAATAAGATTTTTTTCCAATTATGTATCTCATTTTCAAACTGTAATCAGTTTACCCGCAAATGTTTCGTTGCTATATTTTAAAAAACGAGGTTTAAATTTTGTATGTTAGTTCTTTTAGGACTAATATTATGTAAAGAATTTATGAACCTGTGTGGATTCGAACAAATAGGAAATTCCGACAAAATTGCTACCAGTCAATCACTAGTATGTATAACTACTTGCATTATTGATATTCAACAACACATCACATGTCATTTATTGAATTGCTCATGTGAATTAGAATTCTAAATCGTTAAATTCCTTGTGTTTTAACAACAACAAAAACATGCATAATGTTTAATTCTGTAAATAAAATTGGGCCTAAGAGTATTTATGTGATGCATCGAAAGACACTATTGAATTTGGTTGCAGATAGATTAATCACCATGAAATCGCGTAATTTTCAAGTTTTTTTATTAACGTTTTAATGACACGTCATCAACCTACCGATTGCTAACGAGTCCAGTTTTCGATCATGTCACATCAGGTTTTGAAATCGTTTTTTTGACTCAATGAAACTTGTCTCTTTGTTATTCAACACGCACCTACAATCTCTGCAACCTTATTATTGTTTGTCAAGACATGAAAAATGATGGATATTTGCTAGAAAAGAATTTGGTTGCAGTTGCCTATAGGGACTGCAGCCGAACTCGAAAATAACTTGATTTCATTGTCATTTTACGTTCTGCAACCAAACTCAAGGTTTTAAGAAAATAGAAAATTAAAAATAAATTATTTCAGCTGTCAGAATATCTTCATTTCAATTATTTTCAATGAATAGGTTGCATGTTATTGATGTTTTAGATAGCCCGCCATTCGGACCTTTCAATTATTCTTAGGCCAAAAATTGTTGTAAAAATTTCGTCTACAAGACAAATCATCTCTTAATCATAATAACATTTAACCTACATATATTTAATATAACATAGGAGATTTGTAAAAAAATAAATTAGGTATTACTTGAATCAACTATATTAACTTATGACCCTCCTTTTAGACGTAAGTTGCATAACAATTAACCTAATTTTTAAAATTAAAAGTCATAAAAACGTTTTAATTACAACGATAAGAACAGGAACCATAAATATGTTGAAAGTTGTCGTAAGCAAACATTGAAAAGTTATTTTATGTCCAGAATGTGATTGCCATTAAACTCTCCATCGTGTCAGCCTTATTTTGAACTATTATTTTACGAGGAAAATATAGCTTTCCTTAAAGACATAAAAACACATTTTCCTTGTTATGAAATGTATACTAGTACAAATGTGCAGGAAGTAAAATGGTTGATTTATCAACGGCTCTGTTGGTCAGACCTTAAATTAACATAGACGCGTAAGGTCTAAAGTGATTATATCATAAAATATCTGTGACCGAAGAACCTTCAGTCTCGTAGTCTTTTTTTCGATTTTAAGATTTATCAAGGTTCATTTCAGAGTCGTGTTGTTTAACTACGGCGTTTTGTAGGTTGTGTTATAACAATAAGGTAGGAGTGCGACATTTGGGAGTAGCAACTTACACAGAAACGTCTCATGACTACAAGGAAAAAGTTGAAAAATCCATAATGGTTTATTCAGCTAACAACTTATAAATACCTACCAAAGAAGTAATATGGCGTTATAGTGTATTCACGGAAACAAAAATAAAATGTTTTCTGGCCTTTATTTCTTTCTTACTCGACTAATGTATGTAATTTTTACAGATATTCAAATAACTAAGTTTTTACCAACTTTGCTTTTTTAATGCATTGCGGAAATATCATTTATATTGTCTGGTATATTATATTGTTCTGGTAAAACTGCCAAAAATGTGCAAAACCTTCTATAACTATAACGTCACTCACAGCAATACTTGTGATAATAAACTTGCAATGCTCTTTTCAATTGAATTTGCAGTTGCATATGCGTTGCCAGAGCAACTCTGCAATAAACAACAAAAGTTATGAATGATCTCGTAAGAATAGTTGTTTGTAACACGCACTTAGGTCTTTAAACATTTAGGAAAAAAAGTGCTTTTAAAACTATTTTAAAATTGAATAGTTGAAACTTGTTTGTAACACGCACTTAGGTCTTTAAACATTTAGGAAAAAAAGTGATTTTAAAACTATTTTAAGAATGTTATAATCATTTAAGATATGAATAGTAGAGCACATAAAATATGAAAATATTGTAAATTAAACAATGAATATTAGCGAACGGTACTGAGTTTTTTAAGCTCATTTACACACTATAGCTTGCATCAGAAACGTACATTTTGACTTTGAAATAATATCGAGGCGTGAAAATGACACGTTTTTCTCTCCTGTGAATTCATATATTTCGGGAAATTTTACAGAAACTGTCTGAATCAAAAGAATACCTATTTTGAATGAATTTTTAAATTCAAATTTCAAGTTTGTTTCAATTTTATTTGCGTCCATGAGTACTTAAGAAACGGGCACTACGGTAAGGTGTTATTGATCGTATTACTGGTATTCGTGGAAAGACGGAGCCTTTCTTGGTACACGCAGTTGACCTACTTGTACGCATAACATTCACGGGACAGTGATGTACACAGTATATGACTTACAGTGTATCGTAACTTGAATAATTCAAAACGTTATGCAGTGTAGCGGTGATTAAATAACCTAGGTCAAACCCTTTTGTGTTGACAACTAGAAGAGAAGGGAAACATTTCGACAATAATTAACAAATTAATTTTAACTTTCGCTTTTCGAGATTGTAGACATCGGTCAGACTGTGTTGTGTCCCTTGGCAAGGTAGCCTTCTTCATTCACGTTACACTCAGTCCACCCAGCTTTATAATAACTACCTGACAACAGGATACTAGACCCACGTGGTCGCGCTAAGCTTCAAACAGTTAGATCCAACACTGAAATAAGCATTAACGTACAATTATCATTGAAAATTTGAAATATAACATTTTCCAAAAAAAGTGCTACTGCCCCATTAACACCTCTTGTGTATGCAATTACAAATTTCGAAAACACAAAAGTTTCACAACAAAGCGTTAACGAGTTACCGCGTACATATTATATATAACCCGATATCACAATCGTCTCTATAGGTTTAGAGGCCTGCATATATAAGGTATTGTATAATAAAAACACCGAGAACGCAGAAGTATTGCTCCTTATGTGAATACAGTGTAAAGGAAATGTTATAAAAGTGCTCCTTATATTAACACTCAGTAGATAACTCTATATTGCTGGATAATAGGCTTTGATGCTTATCGGGTCAGTAAAATGACAATAAAGACGTAATAAAGTTATTATGATAATTACATATGAATGATTATAATCATGAAATATCAAGCAATGCACCCCGCGTCAAGGTTTCGTAACTTACTCAACGTAATTATGTGTTAATTCAGGCAGGGACACCTGGAGACAAAATACGTATAAAGTTTTTTTTAGGTAATACTTGTGTTAGAAGTGTTAGATGCACAAACTAAGTATATACACATGTAACTGTTTTCTGTAAGGCACTTGGGGGATATTTGTCAAATAGAGATTTTCAAGTTTAAACGAACAAACATAATTTCCATGGACATTTACCAAGATATGTTTCCTTAATATGAAAACTTAAATTTCAGTTCAAAAATACGTTCTACAAATTGCCAAACGCTGTCCGGTAAATGGTCGAATTGTTGTGAAAATCTAATAGTTTTACATCTGTTATTTCTCTTAACATATATGCATAAAAATTGTATTTCAAAACCAAATTGCTTAAAATAAAACTTTTATAACGTAAAATATACGTTTAGGCAACATGATACCCTTTCAAATAATTCCTGCTAGCTCTAAAAAACTATTATTAAATTATTTATCTATCATATTCAAGAGTTACATGAAGCACATATCTCTTAAATCTAAACTCGGTTTGTTTCCTTACTTATAGGGAACAATGTACAACCTTCTTAATACCAACAATGATGACGTTATCAAATCTGTTGCTATTTTCACACACAAAATTTATATCCATTTTAAATTCCTGCGTAAAATTGTTTTGTCACGTGACCAAAATATCTAAATTTTAACTGAAATTGTACTGTTGGCCACTAGGCCTCTACTACGGAATAAACCCTGTCTGTCTGTCTGTCTTACTTATAGTGTTGAACTCTTATCTATTTCAGATGAGATGATATTCAAATCCTGGAGTTTAAAGGCTACCACTGAAGATACATTCGGACATCATGATTTTGCCCAAAGAGACTATGAACTCGGACCCTCAGTGATTTCTGGATCCTTGCAGCGAGTCATAACAGGTCATGATTATGTGGTCTGACCATCATGGTATGTGTATCTAATTTGAGGCTCACTGGTTCTCTTTAGGTAGTCTGAAACTATAACGGGAACTACTAGCACAAGAATCCAAAACTCAACAAAGTTGCTATAATGGGATAAACGCCTTTTATGATGAACAAACGGGACAAAGTGTGACAAACCGTAATGATATGTGTTGATAACATCATATACAAAATGGCATGTGTTCGAATCAGATCTGAGACTATACATGTGTAGTTGGAATCAGGAAGTTGCTTCAAAATGTGATAAACGACGTTTATATGATGAACAGAAGTGTGACAAACCGTGCCGATATTTCCTGATAACATCACATACATCACATAGCGTTAAATTAAGGAATATAAGTGTTCGAATCAGATATCAGACTATACATGTGTAGTTGGGACCAGGACGTTTATATGATGAACAGAGAGTGACAAACCGTGATGATATTTCCTGATAACATACAACATGTGTAGGCAAGATCAGGACTCTCAAGACAAAGTCAATGGATGTCATCCTACAAGCCTTTAATGTTTGTGACAAAATCTAACAGTTATCAGAAGGGAGCGAGGCTCTTCCGTCCCACACATCATCCTAAATGAGACTAAATGGTATCAAAGATAAAACATATCACCCTGGAGACCTGCTGATTGAACTGTATTCATATGATTGTATATCAACACAATAACTCATTTGAGACAATTGGCATCACAGAAAAGATATATCGTTTCGCCAAACAAACATATTTAACTGTTTTCATATGTGTCAACAAAATACCTCATTTGAGACAAAATTGTATCAAAGAAAGATATATCGTTTCGCCAAACAAACATATTTAACTGTTTTCATATGTGTCAACAAAATACTTCATTTAAGACAAAATTGTATCACAGTAAGATATATCATTTCGCCAAACAAACATATTTAACTGTTTTCATATGTGTCAACAAAATACCTCATTTGAGACAAATGGCATCACAGAAAAGACATATCATTCCGCCCAACAAACGTATTGAACTGTTTTCATATTTGTCAACAAAATAACAAAAACAAGATGGCGTCCAAGATGCTGCAGCACTTCAATGAGGTGTCCCACTGTCCGGTGTGTAAGGACGTCCTCAGTCAGCCCCGACTCATCAGCTGCGGTCACACCTTCTGTCTGGGCTGCCTGCAGGACATGCACATCAACGGTCCCAGCTCCATCAACCGTGGTCTCAAGTGTCCGCTCTGCAGCACCGTCACCAAGCTTCCGAAAGGTGGAGCAGAGAAGTTTCCCTTCAACTACATGGCAGAACAGGTACTTCTTACACAGCTTTCTGATGACTTTCATAATATGTTTCGAGCTCAACGTGAAATTGATTAATGTCAAGCAAATCGGGTGAAATTAATGGAATGCCGTTAAATAGAAGGTTAATATTGGTAAATCTATTTTTTTGTATTCCTCATGTTTCGAACGGTTTTGTATTCTTTATTAAAATGCATTGCTTTTGAGTTTTGTTGTGTTTTCATTCTAGAACGGTTGATCTTTCTATCATATTTTCTTCTATTTGGTCGTTGTTACCTACATTGTTAGGAAATGTTATCTGATGAGAATATACGTGACCCCTGTTTATCTTGAGTTTGTATTTCTTCAGCACGATTAATACTGCGATGTTTGCAGGTGAAGACTGCGGTGGACGAGGCCCGGGAGTCGATGAAACACACCTACTGTCACGTTTGTTGCGAGAAAACTACCCAAGGAGTCTTCTGCAGTACCTGTGAGGCTGTTCTTTGTCCCAACTGTGAAGAAAACCACACCCAAACGTTCCCAGGTCACAGTGTCAACAGCTGTCTAGGAGATGTTCCAACCCTTCAATGTCACCAGCATCCTGGCAAACTTATCAAGTTCTTCTGTCCGCCATGCAATGAGGCAATCTGCCAACTATGTGCTACCAGACATCATGCTGGGTCATCACACAGAGTTATCCCCCTTGCTGAAGCTAAGGATCATTTCATCTGCGGGGCGAGAGAAAACATAGACGTTTTGAAAGGAAGACAGAATAGTCTAAGAGATGCTCTAGATGCCGTGGAGAAACAGAGAAATGAGGCAGTTACTAACTTCCACGTACAAAAAGGATTTATTGAAAGAGCTGCACAAAACGCTATCAGGAAAATCAAGGAAGAGGAGGGAGAACTGATGAATCAAATACAGGCGAGGCATGATTCAAATATTCGCAACCTTAACGCTTTTGAACAGTCAATAGAGGAGAATATCAACTCTCTCAATGAAACGTTGCAAATGAGTACAGAAGCTCTGAACGGAATCCAGATATCTAACTTCTTAACTGCGAGGCATGAGCTAGATCGCATCTTGGAGCAGTCGGTGCAGGACTCCGCCATAGCGCAGGTGAAGCCACAGGTCCAAGATTATTCCTTCTCCGGTTCTGACGGAGCTACTGCTGGTCTTGGTAGCATCAGTCTACCACCTGGTCAAGCCAACACAGACCTAGATTTGCAGAAACCATTCTCCTTAGAGAACCTGCCAGAAGTTGAGGAAGAGATTGAAGATGGAAGTGACGTGAGGATGAGGGTCAAGAAAAGCTCTGACTTCATACCTCGCCCACAGCCTTCGCTAATGGTTGAGGAAACCCGATGCAAGTTGTACCATCTGGAGACACCGATGCTGATCGGAAGTTTTACTCTTGGAAGCGGTGTCCAACACATTCCGATGAAAATTGTTGGAATCGGCGTGCTCCAGAACCAAGATGTCATCTGCGCCTACAACACTAACAGGATGGGCCAGGTGGTTCTCTGCACCCAGCCCGACAAACATCAGGTCATCTACCATAGCCGGAAGGGCATAGCTGCATTCGCTTTATATAACGACGAGGAATGCGGAGTCGTTCTGGAGGATGACTGTAACATCAACCGTCTCGTCCTCATCGATATTCCAGCTGAAGGCGAGGTCCAATGTACAACACAGAAGATCAGCTGCAAAGCGGCAAATATCAGTGCTCTGGCATATGATCCCCGAGGAGTGATGATAATCTCAGACACCGACAAGAACTGTCTCACTGGAGTGGACAGACAGAGCAGACACCCCTTCAGACTGAACGGCAACATGAAAGAGGAGAGGGGAGGGTTCACCTGCACAAAAAGTCTGACTGCTGGGCCGGAAGGGGAGATAATCCTGTATGACAGCGAGAAGAGACGGTGTGTTGTATTCAGCAGCACCACCAAGTTCCTGAGGTACATCAACCTGCCTGACCTCAGTCCTGAGTGCAGCCTGGTCTGTGACGAGCTGGGAGTGCTCTACATCGCTGATGCCAAGCAGAGCAAAGTCTTCAGGACGTCCATCTCTGGAGAGGAGGCAAGCACGGAGTTCCTGGGTAAAGACAATGGACTGCAGTCTCCACGGTGTGTCAATGTGAGGGGACGCTTTGTGGCAGTGGCAAACTCGATGACTTTCAGTGAGGGGGAGGTTAGGGTGTTTGAGTTGGTCGGGAACCGCATGTCACAGGTGTAGAGAGTGCTTCAATTACTCCTTTTAACCCTACAAGCAAGTACACAAGCTTAAAACACATTTAGTTTTTGTCGCATGGGGGTCGCAAGTAGTCAGAACAAAAAGATTGGTTAAATTTATCTTTCTTAACCACATGTATGTGTGTTCAGAAACACATTGATGGGATTTTAATGAAGAAAAATCAACTTGTTGCTAAACAAAAGCAGATTATATAACCAATGGGTGTGGCACTTGATTAATATGAACAAAAGTGAACGTAATATATGGGTAATAATCGGGAATTAATTCATGTATGTCAGGCTCAAAAACATGCTGCATGTTATCACAATTTTAACATCTATTCTATAGTGGGTTGAAATACTATTCTCCGAAGTGATCTCCTATGTTTACCCTGAAGAACTAGGGTAGCAACAGGCAACTTCTTCTTGATTGTATTTCAAGATCAGTACATTATACTTGGTTAATCAAGGGTTTATTCACGAAAACTAATAGTTTATACATGGAGCACAGACCCGGGTTCGAATCCCAGTGAAGACACCATACAATTTGTGATCTGGGTCCAATTCTGTGTTGTGTCCCTTGGTAATGCACATTATCCACATTGCACTTAGTCCACCCAGCTGTTTAAATGGGTACCTGGAGTAACTAAGATTCTCCGCGCCTTCGGCAGCACCGATAGTAAAATTCGGTCAGGGTGATAATCTGTAGCCCTTAAAACAACTGCGTAGCAGAAGAATATATGCGCATTATTAGGGGACTGTTATTAATATTATTACATTCCTATTTTGAAAATATTGTTTATTGTTGTAACATGTATATTTTATTCCAGTGTTCATATTGCTGTACTTTAAAAATACTTTATTTACTATTATTTACTTTATTTAAGTGTTTTTATTGTCACCTTGTTCCGTTTACAAAACAGAGCTATTGTGTCATTTTTTTCGTCCGTACAATACAACATTTTGCTTTCAAATGCGTCAATTTTGACTTTATGTCCCTGACGTCGTCATAGTCATTGCACAGTGGTGTAGTGGTGTAGTGGTGTAGTGGTTAGCATGCTGGCCTCTCACGCCAGAGACCCGGGTTCGAATCCAGGTGGAGACACCAAAAATGTGTGACTTGGGTCTCACCCTGTGTTGTGTCCTTGGGCTAGGCACTTCATCTACATTGCACTCAGTCCACCCAGCTGTTAAAATGGGTACCTGAAAATTGGATGTACTGACCTTCGTGGTCGTGATTAGCGCTTAGTAGCAGCTGTGAAAGTACACTCCTTCGGGGTAATAATGTAGCGCTTTGAGCATGTATTAGGACGACGAAAAGGCGCAATAAAAGTATGCACATTATAGAACGCCATTGCGAAAAAATGCAATGAAGAAAAAAAATATGGAATATGAGAGAGTCAGGGGCATTTATTCGATAGTGTAACAGTGAGAGAATCAGTGCTTTCTCCCACTTCTCAACCGTTCAAGTCAAATATACGCCTTTAGATGTTTAGTTCAATAAAGATGATAGTGTCTCCATCATTGAAATCATGTTTTGGCAGAGAAGGAGACATAACACCTGATATTTTATTCGCACCCTTGTCGTGAAGAAAAGCATTGAAAACTTGAATTGAACAATTATTATGACGATCCCTTCTGCATCTTGTAGACGGAATAGTTACACTGTGCTGGAAGGGGGAATACGTTTATTTGGCTTTAAGTTATTCAGTTATTAATATATGTGATAAAAGCAGCATCATGTCGATAGATATGTTTAAAGGAGCAGTAGCACGTTTTTTGGGGGAATATAAGGTGATGTCAGGAAAATGAAAATTAATGGTTTCAATTGAAAGACAATGTATTTAAACTAAATGGAGCAGTAATAATTCAAATATATAACTTAAAGTTTAGCCATGCGACTATTTTCTTTCACAAAATGAATTAAAGGTGTTCACACAAAAATGGCCGCCAATGGATTTTATGTGAATCTTCAAACTTTGTCCTCTGACTATGGATGATTGGTTTGTGTAATGAGATTTTTGTCACTGTCGAAATAATACATTTCGCATTAACTTACAATTATCAGTGAACATTTTGAAATTTAAAATTATCAAAAAACGTGCTACTGCCCCTTTAAATGTCAGGTTAACCAATGTGTGTGTCAGTATCACATATGGTATTTATATTCAATCGTCACCATTATAGCTGGGTCTGCAGTGTAGAAGAATTTCGTGAAGTCATGTTACACATTCCCATTTCCCTGAGTATTCATACAGTGGCTTTTGTAATTGTGCCCTACAGAGCTGATAGTAGAAATTGAACATATGTGATGAGTCAAGTGTTAACTTTCAATTCATTCTTTATGTAACTGTGTTTCGTTATTAAAACCACACATGCTTCCTCTGTCTATGTTACACATATATATCATGTTTACGTTCTCGGGTAAGGTAACAATGTTTATGTTTCTGTGATGGCACTTGAACATTTATATCTATGTATAATCGGAAGATGATTTTATCTTCTTTGCGTTATAAAAGCTTGAAAACACCCTATTCCGTTTTCTGTGAAGAGAATCAGTTCAGTGTAGCATTTCCAAGGAATATTCCCCCCTCTTCACACATTATATGCAGGTTACAAAATATTGGTACGAAAATTGAATTTAATGATAATATTGTTTTCAAAAGTCTTGTATTCAACACATAAAATATAGAAAAAGTATAATTTGATATTCACACTGATTTTTAGTCTAAACGAAAAAAATTGCAAATCTTATAAATGATTTAAATCATTTAGAATTCTCACTATCATTTCCTCGAGAATTATAATCTATCTAACTTAATTATAACTAACTTTTTATTAATTTGGTTTTGGATGATGCTGATTTTCACTGATATCAGTCAATTTAGTCATACACAGGACCACGTTCCAACACTTAAAGCTTTGGCTAACATCTGTATTTAATAAGCAATTCAATTATAATTTATGCAGTTTAACAACCGTATCGATCATGTGTTGCACGATATAAACATCATGTCTGTTATTTTAAACTCAGACCTCCTCAAGAGGCAGATATGTAAACAGATATTTCGTAATTATATTAATCAATAAAGAAAACAGCTTGCATGATTCGTATTATAATTTGGCTATTATTATCAATATTTATGACACAAAGCGAATATAAAGGTAATACATTATCGGATATCGAGTTATTACTGAAGTATATCAAGCAATGCGGTAATCCCATGTTATCTAAATCGATGACGGTATAACGAGGTATGTTTGACGGTATAATGAGGTATGAATGATGACAACGCATTATCGTTATAAGCGTTTTCTTGACGTACCCCTCATACGACCCAGCTACCTCTTACAGTAAAATCAACAAAACCCGGGTCGATTGAAAGTAGGTCACAGCTCTCCTCACACAACATAACGATATACATAAAAACCCGGTAGAATATAACTGTTGGTTGATGCATTAACCCGGCACGTGATATGCAACATACAAATACAGGTAGACCGCATGACAACTAAAAGCATGCTCTACAAGCGCTTGTTTCAAGGCTTATCTCTCAAGTTGGTTGAATAATACAAGAGTAAACAGCACGTGAGCTTGACGACTATAAATAACCACGTGATATCGACGACATTGACTATAAAGTAGGGAAGTATTCAAGTGTTGAGAGCCCAGTTACTGTAAGTAGAGTCTATACCCTGACTATCACAACACCTCCAACATGCTGCGTTTACTCCTTATCGCCGGTGCAGTTGCTGCAGTATTCTGCCAACCCAAGCCCTGCTGTACCCCGGATAAGTGGGAGGGACTCCAAGCGGGTCAAGGGGGATATATCGCTGGGGGCAAGCCTCAGATCTTAACGGTAGGTGCAGTCTTTTTATGAGCAACTCATTGATTTATAGGAAAACATTAAGCTTTCTTCATATAAATACCTTATTCCAGAGTTTGAGGTTACTTTTATCTGCAACCTATAACAGAGGTTGACTTTACTATATATATCGGCAATATATTTGTCGGTATAACGTAGTTTGATGCCAATGAAGCGTTCCTAGTTGCTTATGGTATGGCACTCTTATGGAGTTCCTAGGTTCGAATCCCGTTCCAGGCGATATCACAATATTTTATGTTACACTAGTTATATTCACCTTCTCATACCAAAACCTCTGCACAAAATGGCACAAACTAAGCATATCGGCAATCTTGTATTGTGTAATACATAGGAGGGATAACATGAGTTGCTTAGGCTATAGCGGTATTCCTTTAGCCGAGTAGGTAGAACATCTGACTCTCTATCTGGACGTCCCGAGTTCGAATCTCGCTTCAGTTTATCACAATCACTTCTGTTACACTGACTAGTTTATATTTCACTGCAATTATTTTTCATACCGAAAATGTTGCTGAAGGGATCACTCACTTATGATATAAACTAGTGTAAAGGGGGTTAAGTCTGAATACTGCCATAGGTCTATATATTGTCTCCTCTAAAGGGGTAGTAGCACGGTTACAATGGAAAGACAAAGTAAATAATCTTACACAAAATAAATAAAAGGTGTTAAAAAAAATGGCCGCCAATAGTATTTATGAGAATCTTTATAATTTTTTCTTCCTATGGATAACTGGTAATTGTAACTAGATTTTTGACACTATCAAAATAATACAGTAAGCATTAACGTACAATTATCAGTGAAAAATTGAAAATATAAAAACGTGCTACTGCCCCTTTAACCTAAAGCTTCAAACTGTTAGACATTTTCACCATACATTGAATTTTACCTGGTTTGGAAGTAACATGGATTATATCCAGGGGATAATGACTAAATCAGTTTTTATGAACTTAACTTCCATCATTTCTCATTGCAGAATACTTTTGTATCGTGTCTACTCTGGATGATTTATATTTCGTTATTACATATCTGCCCTTGCTGTCAACTCCGATTGCGACATAATGCTTACCGTGATAGAAAGTGTTTTGTCTGCCCTCGCGATCGGCCACGCAGTGTTATAGAATCGATCACGTGACTATACTTCGTTAACGTGACGTGTCCAAAAACATCACATGACGACAAGAAACAAGTGCACATTAAACAACAAAATTGTTTAATCTCGTATTGATCTGTTTGTGTAAGTTGCATTTATTTAGAATTTATTCAGTTACAAATCTTAAGGAAAAGTACTTGAATGCGATGGTTTTTTTATAATAACGAGTTCTTTTTCAATGCTTAACAAATTGATACATTTATATACAAGTTTATAGAAAAAAAGCATTAATTTGTTACTTATCCAAGAAATGAAATAAAAATTGACACTGAAAACATATTTTGTATTGAGACTGAAAATCCCTTACATATTTTGTTATCCTTCCCTACAGTTGCCGGGGGTATGAAAATGGGCACCGTCCGTCTGTCCGTTACACTTTGTGTCTTATCAACCATTTAGATTCAAATTCAAAGTGGAACTGCAGACACATGGTATACTGTGTCATGAATAACAACAACTTTAGCAATAAATGTGGTATTGAGATATGACACGATGGTGTGTGATGATTAAAAAAATTAAGTTATATATGTTTGTAACATATTGTGTTTATTGGCAAAAAGGAGGATTGCGGTCATAATAATAATAATTTGGTATAACATAATATAATAATATATTCTCTTTCGGTTTATAACTGATTCAATCCTCGCAGAAATAAATATACATAAAGAAAAAATTTATTTTACATTTTCATGACGTTTTTATTGGACTAGAAACGATCATGATGATCTTTTTATTTGCTTATTGTTTGTGTTTACAACTTACACGAATTATGCCCATCAATGAACATAATGTTGGTATTATTTATTATATTTATAAGAACAGTTCACTACTTATCATTGAGAAATTGAGTTGTTTTAGTGTGACACGTGAATCTAAAACATCAGTACAGTGATAACAAAAGTTTACATTGAGATAAGATAGGTAAAATCAATAGATATTGTGCCATGCCAGCTTCTTGTTTATTTAGCAGTTAAATGTGATAAAGCCTATGAGTAAGCAAAGCCGTATTCGATTGTTTCAACTGTCCTGTTCACTCTCGATATATTATCCTATTTCGCCTCTGACTACGAAGACAAAAGAATCTCTACAAGCAAGTATTGTTTACCTCGGTCTGTACCGATCTCGTTCTATTTTGTAATGTTTGTTAATCTCAACGAATTTAAGTGAAATTTGAGAACAATAGTTGAGGGTTTAATCTATAAAGTCAAACCCGAGCTACATGTATAAACCCATTTGCTTTAGCTTGCCTTTGTTTCTTCTAGGCAGTGACCTTTGTTGCATTTGACCGCAACGACAAGAAAGTGTTCGCCTTCACCAACACGACGGCTGGGTCTACAAAACTCTCTCAGAAGGTGTGGCAGAACTTCGACAAGGTACAGTTGGTATAACTTGCTTGACAGGAACTTTATAGTTTCACAGCCCCCCAACCCCCCATCCCCTCCTCCCCCCAACTTATTTCATGACCAAGATGTCATATTTCCAACATATCTGATATTTATTTTTTGCAATACATCAGGCTTGCAAATGTTTTTGATAAAGGCTACAACAACCGTGATTAGCATTAAATACGCACTAACAGTCATGTTTTGTCTTCCAACCACCCACCTCCCCCGCTGAGGTAAGAAATCGCCCTTTTTACGTCCTTTGCAAATATCATTCAATGTATAAAATAGATATATATGTATAGATATCATCTGTTATTGCTACTCAGGCCCGTACATGCCTGAACAAGCTAAGCTAACGCTTCTGCCCGCGATTAACACACCACCCCCCCCCCCCCCAAACAGAGCTATAAAATCGAAAATCTGATCCCCCCCTTTACTAGGTTCCTTCATCCCCCCCCCCCCCCCCCCCCCCACCAAACTGAAAATGTTAAAAGTTGCCCCCCGCCCCACAAACACACCTTTTGTACAAGATGATGTGAACTCTACACTACAACCCTGAGCCATGATATTGATACCTTGGGCTCCCCACTCCCGAAACTGGTTCTACAGGCCTGTATGTGTGTTCCAGAAAGTCCAGTACCTCCTGGACATGAAAACAGGGACGTGTGTCAAGAGTACCATCACCACGCCCTTCAACAACGGATGTCTGCCCGGTGAGTTCTATTTTCTACCCACAGAGGTAGGTTAAATCTTAAAATCCAAATTTACCCTCTATTTCAAAATATAAATTACACTTCTTTCGACCATTGGCTTCCAATTTACCTTTCGCAAACGTATAGGAATCAACTTAAGGTTTGTCGACAACAGGCCCTCGGATCACTATTTTTTTAATTAGATTTTTTAGAACACTCCCTAAATCGAAATGAACCTCTGTTAATATACTTATAGAGGTTCAATTCGATTCAGGGGGAGTTCTCAAATTGACAAGGACAAGTGCCCGTCTTCAAACCCAAAGTTTGAGTCACATTTCATGATTTTCGTTGACCACCATCCGAAATACTGGACAAGTGCAAACCCAAAGTTTGAGTCACATTTCATGATTTTCGTTGACCACCATCCGAAATACTGACAAGTGCCCGTCATCCATCCGCATGTTTGAGTCACATTTCATGATTTTTGTTGACCACCACCCGAAACACCGACGTTGTAAAGTGCCCGTTTAATTTAGAAGAAGAAAATAACTTTATTGAACTTGAACTACAGAGTTCCTCGTTCATACCTGATGTGGCAGACATGATTTACATATTTATAATCTTAGGACAAAAGGTTTAATCCTAAAGTGTGAGACACGTGTTGCAGATGACGCTAAGTTTATGGGGATGTTCACGATGGGTCTAGGCAAGGAGTCGCTTCACGCCAAGTCCTACACAGTACACATGACTGACGATACGGGCAGTGTACTGGACGCCTCAATCACCGTCACCGAGGATCAGTGTGTCCCTATAGGAGAGAACGTAGTCGGTTCTCAGAACAAAGGTAAATATGTGTTCTTACTGCTGGTAATTTATTATGATAATCCTGTCAATGAGTTGTTAATGTTGTGATATCTTCACGCAAATAGCATGCTCAAAGCGCAGCGAGGATTGAATTGATAACACAAATTATTTTATTTTCATGATGACGTTAGTAAACTGAGCCAATATTTCTGCTAGCTCATTGGTCCAAAAGGAACTCAGGCATATACAGGACATAGATTGTTTTATCAAAAGCAAAAGGTTTTGTGTATATTCGTCAAGATATGAATAACCTGAGCCGATATTTTCGTTATCACATCGGGATAAACAAACATTGTTGTACATTGTGAGGGAGCTCCCGTCCTAAGTGCATCATATTGTGAGAATATATATACATAACTCTATCTATACCCTGATATTCGTAAAATATCAACTTTATCCCTGACGGTCGATGGCAAACATGTACAGCTCATGTGTCAAACTCTAATCTGAATCTCAGATAATATCGGTATTAATCAAATCCCACAATTGTTCCAAAAATCTACACAATGACGTCATACCTGTTTCCTTTATTCCAGTACCCATTGCCATCACGTACGGGTTTGTCAATGTCACACCCGGAATCAGGGACCCGGCCATCTTTAACCCCCCTGCTGCTTGTCTAAAGGTGAGTACTCTTGTAATGCCAGGGTAATGTATGGTGGCCGAAAGGGGCCATTTAGATTTCGTTTTGAATATTTCGCAAATTCAGAATTTTGTGATGGTCAAAAGCACGAAATCAATGGCCCCTCTCGGCCATCATTGTAAAGGACTGTCATTCGTCTGTAGATATATCCCTCAGCAATTCTGGAGAAGTCCGTCTAGATTTTAAAAGATGGAAAGTAATGCCTTGACTGGCCTACCCATCCGTTATTTAAGATAAAATATTATTTCTTTTATATAGTTATATTTTGTTTTGTTTCGTACCTGAACATCTGCATGGGATTGTTTCGGTATTGTATCAATTGAATCGGGGATTTAAAAAAAAGATCTTAAACGTTGATATCTATACTAATAACTAACATCATTGTTTTGTTAATGTTTCAGAACGCTTCAAATGCAGAAGTCATACCACAGATGCATCAGCACCGTCATGTGTTGTTTTAGATACAAATCTAGTGAAACACGAGGGACCTCAATAAGTTCAGAGAAGCTGGTATGAAGCCAAAGTGAGGATTTCGTTTTCAAATTTCGATTTTATCTTCATTAACACTCGATACACTTATCTAATCTGGCTTTTAGACTGTCACAATGACGCTGGCTTTAAGAGTTTATAAGTACTCACATCTATGAACTTATTAACCTCCCCCCGTATGTCTCTGTTAAGAGTTTATGCAGCATTTCATTTCTTACAAAGCATACATCTCCGCTTCTTGATGCTTTTAAAATTTATCCATAACATAGACATACTTTTTTATTTGTGTTTCTGTAAGAAGATTGTCATGTGAAAAGAAAACCATTTAACATAATATGATCTAAGATGGCGGAAGCTCTCGTACTTCTCGCATCTTTATAACTATATAATTAGAGGCTGGTGTTTGCACATGTATTAAACCGATTTATGGTGCCTGTTTTGACAGTGTTCTTTCTGACTCAAAGCATGCTTTCTATGCACCTAAGTGATTATTATATACGTGAAATGTTATTTTGATTTATGTTACGTTATTATTTACATTGATTTCACACTTCCAACATGTCAATAAAGTATTTTTCAAACCAAAGTGTCATTTGTTAAAATGCTGTGTCTCATCTGCCGACACGTTCCGAGTTTTAACTGAATGCAACCTTTTATTCGTCTATACCTTGAGATCAGATTGACTATCACTCGTACCCTCGCGGTGTTATGATCTGAGTACCGCTTCCCAGGATCGAGCCAGGGGCGACCTAACACTAAACAATCAGACATTAGGATAAAAGCCATGATCTTAAATCAACCGATGTACACAGCTGACAGTGACCTATTGGAATTGTTGAAATATTCACCAAATTTATAAATGATCGTCTTCAAAAGTGATCTGATGATAATAATATCATATACGAGAACCTGTTTGGTTTCAGAAAAGGCCGTTCAACTGTTGAATTGGAATTGTTTAAATAGTGGATAAGTTATGATATTTTTCGACAATCAACATACAATCAACGTTCGCTTCCCATTTACCATCTGCGTCAAATTACTTGTATAGAGGAAGCGTCCACAGAGAGTGGTAAACGTAATGTCAGCAGTTTTTTAACTATTAAAATGTTAGTTTAGCCATGTTAGTTTCTTTTTGGGGGGGGGGGGGGGGGGGGGGGGGGCGAGATAAAGAAAATTGGAAAAAAAATGTAAACGCGCATTTTGCAAACAAAACAATCCTGAAAAGAGTTTCCTTTTAATGATAATCAATACACCTGATTTCCAACTCTTCAATTCTTCTTATAGAAGTACAGGGTCTCATGGAGGCCCTCAGACAGGGTGAAGTATCCAGTGTTGTCCGCCGCCCACGCTACTGACTGACCGAACGGCTCGTGGATGTATGGGGTGGTCTCGGGGGGAGTCAGCACCGCGTTAACATATCCTCTGTTAGCGACCTCCCAGTAGTACATGTTGTCCGTGGCCTTCACTAGCATCCCCTTGCCGTCGGGTGAGATGTCGCACCCCCTGGGGTCGTGATGTGGGGTGTAGATGTTGAGTCGTGCTGTCACCGTCACGTTGATCTCGTCCCCGCCCCATGCGTGTACTGGGAGACGGCCGATGAGTCCACGTCCATGCCCGGCCTTGGAGATGATGTAGGCGTCTCCCAGCGGGTCCACCATCAAGCACTCCGCCTCTGGTTCGTTCCATCTGGAGATGTGTTATGATCATGATGAGTAGGGGAGTTTATATCACCCTACACGTAACATGCTCTATATATTTCACCCACTTATAACTCTGGAGTTACAATTTGAAGCTGTTATAGTGAGTGCCAAGATAGACGTGAAACTGAGTTCAAATCAACGTGCCCCAAGATGGATATGATCTCCTACCTAAATCTCAACTCATCGTTTACCGTGATGGAAATGACCAAAACCTCAACTCATCGTGTCCCGAGATGGATGTGGCCTCTTACTTAAACCTCAACTCATCGTGTCACGAGATGGACATGACCTCTTACTTAATCCTCAACTCATCGTGTCTCGAGATGGATATTATCGCCTACCTGAATCTCAACTCATCGTGTCCCGAGATGGAAATAACCTCCTCCCTTAGCTGAGTTGGTTCCCTGAATCTGTAGATGTGGTTCCTGGGGTGAGAACCTGATGCATCCCCCGTGTCTGCGATGTAGATACACGACTCCTTCAGGTCCTTGCCACACGGTCCTACAGCAATATCCTCCCAGTCGCCATTCGTCACTCCGTCAAGCTGGATGGTAGCGACAAGGGTTCCTGAAATAGGGTTATTGTTGTAATTATTCACATATTGTTCTTCATGGTGGTCTTACAAGTCGCCATTGGTCACTCCGTCAAGCTGGATGGTAGCAACACGGGTTCCTGAAATAGGGTTATTGTTATAATTATTCACATATTGTTCTACAGATTGGTTGGTCACTGTGCCTAGCCGGGTGGCTGCTAATGTATTCATGAA
The DNA here is from genome assembly GCA_916613615.1 of Steromphala cineraria. Classification (NCBI taxonomy): domain Eukaryota; kingdom Metazoa; phylum Mollusca; class Gastropoda; order Trochida; family Trochidae; genus Steromphala; species Steromphala cineraria. The sequence goes on from OU744723.1 coordinate 6,276,652, forward strand.
ACGAGGTCATTGTAAGACCATTACCACAAAGAGCAAGTATCATAACCAAGTGAACGAAGCTGTTTGTTGTACATTTTCTACTTTTATACATGTACAACACTGTACTTGTTCTGAAGACGCTTAAGGTTTGGAAACGGTGTACAAAGGTAAGACTTTACACGCACCTGTTTTAGCCTCCACGGCGAACACCCTGTTCTCCCGCTTACTGCTGGAGTGATCGTTGAGGGTGTACAGGACACCCAAGTGGAGTCTGCTGGCCGCTATACCCGAGGTGTCATCTAGCTCGGAGCTCTTGATCCATGACACCATGTGGCCCTTCCCGAACGTCGAGAGTTCTGCGTGGGAGAAGGGTAGGACAGATGATGTGAGTTTTTTTTATCTCACTCGCATCGTATATTTTTTTAACAACACCGCCTGCATTGAACGTACAAGTTCTGGTAATTGTTTGGTTCCAGTCTCGTACGGAATGCCGTTGGAGTCGTGCAATGCAACCATATAACCTAAGAGCTAGCAACGCATTTTTTAAGTTTTATCTGTTATCGGTGCTGACTTAAAAGTGACTTAAACCAAAAAAGGACAAGAACGTAATGCATCTTTTCACAATCTAGTTGCATACATCATTTAAGAAAATCCGTCATCTTTCACCGCTAGGAATCAACTTCTCCACCAGTGGTTTATTTATATAATCCTTGCAGCAAAGCGCCAACATTCGTGTTTTGAAAACAGATGTGAAATATTCATAACATTTCTCTATGGGCTATTGAAGAGCAGCCTAAGTAGTAGGTACAGAACATGACTGTAGGGCCTTATAGTTGAGTTTAGGGCTAACTCTATTTGTGAGACGTCTATTTAAATGCATGTTAATAAGTATACAGTCTATTGTATAAACTAAATAAATTGAATAACTGAATATAAATTAGTAGAATAACTTGTTGCGTAAATCTGAACACGAATAAGTTCAACTTAAAATTGTGTACGTTATGTTTCAACAGGAGATAGAATGTGTGAAATATGTGAATTTAGTGTATTTTTGTATCAAGTTATAATGTGGTTGTCAAACAGTCCGTATATTTTCTTCACCAATCAGAATCTCAAAAACACTCTTTAAAATCATATGAATACCTACGTGCATTTCCATGCAGAACTAAGGTCAGCAGAAGCAACGTAGTCAGCATGGCGGTCCCTGGACTGAAAAACTCGTCTTATTCTTATCAGGGTTCTGTCTTATCTCGTAATTACCGTACATTCATCTAAACACTCGGACGAGATAGGTGCAAGTTAACCGGAGAGAGAACGAATACGAAACGGTGTCTGATGAAACTCGATTGTTTTCGGAGAAATAACATGTCGAGAGGAGGCCGCCGCACAGAGCATTAGTCAGAAGAAAACTGTCGATTTGTGTGTGTGAGAGAGAGAGGGAGAGAGAGTGTGTGAGAGAGAGAATGAGAGAGAGAGAGGGAGAGATAGAGAGAGAGAGAATGAGAGAGAGAGAGAGAAAGAGAGAGAGAGAGAGTGGATGAGTGAGAGAGAGAGAGTGGGTGAGTGAGAGAGAGAGTGAGAGAGAGATACACACACAGAGACAGAGTGAGAGAGAGAGAGTGAGTGAGAGAGAGAGAGAGTGAGAGAGTTAGAGAGAGAGAGAGTGAGAGAGAGAGACACACACACAAAGAGAGAGAGAGGGAGACACACACACACAGAGACACACAGAGACACAAAGAGAGAGAGACACACACATACACACATACACACAGAGACAGAGACAAAGAGAGACATACACACACACGCACAGAGACACATAGAGAGAGACAGAGACAGAGAAGTAATAATACTCGATAAATTATTTTTCACATGCAGATCGTTTTAATAAAAGGGTGCAAAAGCTCGAAAGTCAACTGATAAACTGCTTTAGAACAAACGAAGTGTTTCTATATGCATTGTATTTTTAACTACGGTAGATAATACACCATATGGTTTTGCCGTCTATAATATTCCGATTTCGTACAGATGGTGCCGTTTTAGACTATAAAGAGATTTCAGATCAACAAAGAAAGTTTTTCGTTTCATTTTTAATTTTTTTATCACTATTATTTATATCTATGGTCTAGAAGACCTTCTGTTCTCATCCTGATTATAATCAGTTGTAATTTGTTTGTTAAAAATCGTTTCTGATTAAATTACCTATTTGGTTTGGAATAAGTTGTGACATATTTTCCAATATTAGCACTAATGCACTGAGCACTGAGCACATATCACTGTTGCCTAGCAACGTTTGATGTAGCGCGAGTTCCCGTGTTATTCCGCTTGTGACGGCATTGTTCGTGACGTCACTGTAGCCGGCCATCGCAACGAAAGCGGTCAGTTTTCTGGATATTCTTAAGAGAGTAAAATAGAATAGAATCGGCAATAAAGAAATTACCAACCTCGGAAGTGTGTCCTATACCTCTTGCGAAACCCGTGCAAATTTATATTTAACCTTTGCTCTCGCTCGGATAATACAAACATTCACACTCCTCAATTGAAGTTGATGTCGAATTGGATATCTTCGAGCATGAAAGTGAAAGTTGTGAAACTTGGATTTCCTGAGGATGTGAACAGAGAAATATTAAATAATGAAGTAAAGTCTACCATAATAAATATGATATCAAATAAAGCACCAGGTTGTGATGGATTGCCCTTATCAAAACTCTCTAGCTCTTGATGTCATTGTGCCGATATGTGTAAAACTGTTTAACGAAATTATAAAGTCTGGTGTTTAACCAGAAGCATGGTGCAGAGCAGTTATTTGCCAGTGTTAATAATAACATAGGCATATCTTTGTTACCTTTTGTAGGGAATATTCACCAAATTTATAAATGATCGTCTTCAAAAGTGATCTGATGAGAATAATATCATATACGAGAACCTGTTTGGTTTCAGAAAGGGCCGTTCAACTGTTGACAGTGTTTTTACTTAGTACGAAATGATACAGAGAAGGGTGGAAGATTTTATTGTCTCTTCATTGACTTTCACAACTTACTCTGGCGTCGACTTATGAAACACGGTATTCATGGAAATATACTTAAGATTTTGCGAGATATGAATTCGAAACTTAAATCATGTGTGAGACGGATAATGGAATGACAAAATAGTTTAACTGCTGAATTGGAACACGACAAGGATGTATGGTCAGCCCCAATCTATTTTTCTTCTTAAATGAACTTGTCACCGAAATCAATCAAGTAGACTGCCGTGGAACATTCATTTCGGCGGAAGAACCTATTGTTGGTTCCTTGTTATACACTAATGACGTGGCCAAAGCTCTGATAGAATTGGAAGAGTTCAAGAACTAATTAACTGTATCTATGAATTTGCAACAAGTGGGGACTATCTTTAAACATGAGCAAATCATTATTATCTTCAGGAATTGTGGACGTTTAAGGCATTATGAACATTGGACTTACAGGGGAGAAAAGATTCAAACAGTTTCCTTTTATAAATATCTCGGATTATTCTTCACTCCTTAATTAGCGTGGACAAAAGCAGTTTCAACTTTAGCACAACAAGCGGAGAAAGTTTGCCTCCACTGATATAAAAAAATTCATCATTTATCAGGAGGTCTCTCGATAAAAAAAACTGCAATTAAGATGTTTGAAACCATGGTTTTACCTATATAAACATACGGAGTTGAGGTTTACGGTTATCAATATTATGAAACAATGGAGAAGGCAAAGACTCAATCTTATAAAAGAAACTGAATCTGCCAATAAATGCAAGTAACGACGCTGTCCTCGGGGGAACTGGAAGAACGCGGCTATATTTACACTATGTTATAAAATGTATCAAATTGTGGACAGGATTAATTTCTATGAAAAGTAAACGCCTCCCTAAGCAAACTTATTTAATGAAGTATGGTTTAGATAGATCTGATCGTTTAACTTGGGTTACTTATATATAAAGAACATTCTTTTTAAATACGCCTGGATAACTCAAGATGCTGGAAGCCAAGACATTGAAACAACGAATACTGGACTGTGGTCAACAACGCTGGATAGAAAACTTATCTCAAAATTCGAAACTTAAAACCTATTCAACCTTCAAATCAGCTTTAAACATTGAATATCTAACATATTGATATCAAAGTCTACAGAGAAACTCTTACAAGATTCCGCTGCAGTTGCCACAAACTCATCGTCGAAACTGAAAGCCAAAACAAGAAAGCCAAATGCCAATTACTAGGTTATGATTATATTGAAGATGAATTTCACTTTCTGTTAATATGTTACTCTTACAGCTTTAAAGGGACAGCAGCACGTGTATTTATTACATATTTATATTTTACATATTTCACTGATAACTGTGAGTTAATGCTAAATGTATTAATTTGACAGTGTCAAAAATCTAATTACACAAGTCAATCATCCATAGTCAGATGACAAAGAATGAAGAGTCACATAAAATCCATTGGCGGCCATTTTTTGTGAACACCTTTAATTCATTTTGTGTAAGAAAAAGGAATGGCATGGCTAAACTTTACGTTATATATTTGAATTATCACTGCTCCTTTTAGTTTAAATATACATAGTCTTTGAATTGGAACCATTTATTTTCATTTTCCTGACATTACCTTATTTCCCCTCTAAAAACGTGCTACTGCACCTTTAAAGTCGAAGATTCAAACCTAAAATTTTCGAAACTTGAGAATGATAATCCTAAAACTCGTCATCAAATTATTTTGGGCAGCAAAAATTTTTCATCGACTTGGGCATATTGGTGTCCGGTCGTAATGATAGTGTCTTCAGAAAACTGAACCTTTTGTAAAATTTCCAAAAGACAAAACCATCAAATGTCGTCCTACAACTCGAGTTGTCTCCAGCTGATGTTGTGAAGGGTCGGATTTTGCTTTTAGTCCAAAGAAACATCTCAAATAGGTTTAATTGAAAACTGTTTGCTGCATCCTGGGTCCCATTGATAAGCATCATTTCATGCCATTTCAGATAATCATCATATAAAAATCTATTGATTTTAGGTTCTTGACTTTTATTTTTTTTTCGTAATTTCGATCTTATAGGGGTATTTTCCTTTGAGAATGTAGGAAAGAGCATTCCCCATAAAATGACTTCAAAGACAGCGTTATCCGCCATTAGATTTTCTGAAATCTATCAAACACTGAACACCAGGTAATATTTGGTCATTTTGATGATGTAGTTTTACTTTTTAATTATTTGACAACAATTAATCTGAAACACTGTGTTTAATATTCTTGAAGAGTTTAACACCTCGGGAAATAAGCTCATAATTTGTATTCAGATTTGCATTCTCAAAGTCCAAAGGGAACTACAAAATACCTAAATTACTAACTATGTATGTAGATTGTGATCTCACTTGAATCAAAAATCATATTTTATGGCGCTTCAGTACTTGTGACTCGTGACTTTACAGAATAGATGAAATGGCATATCAGTTCGTGTCATAAGTTTAATGAATTTTAGTCCCTGAAATGAAAACATATCTTAAGCATATGTTAATCATGTAAATATGTCTAAAATGTTTTATTAGGCTCCTTTCAAAGTAGCATGATATTTGTATTTTTTTTTAATAAATGAGTTGAATCACTTCACGAGTGATAACATTATTTATCATCCAAAACTGTGTTACACAGGCGACATCGCTAGTGAAAGATTAAGCATTATTACATACGTGTTCTGAATATCTTTATAAGATAATTTTGGTTATTTGAAACAAGTGTTGTGTAACCAGTTGAAAGTTATTCAACGAGTGTTGTGTAACCAAAGCAGGTTATTCAACGATAGTGATGTCATAATGGTGTACTACTTTTGCAATCAGCTGATCGGGTGCAAGCGAACCCTGCTGCAAATTTTTAATTTAGCATATTTTTTTCCATTTTCGTATTTTCCCTCAAAATAAGATTGCATCACGTCATTTTTTATTGTTAAAGTATTTGCTTATGTGTTGGTTTTGGATAATTCTGTCGATAAACTGAACATAAATTATTGTTTTAAATTAGGATTTTGATTAGAGGTGAAGATGATGCTAACGGAAAAAGGGACTATGTTTTTTCTATTGCGAACACAGAGGTATGGAAAGGAAAGTGCAGTTTTCAAAAATGTATATTTTTCATGCAAACATAATGGAAAATGATTTTGGATGAAAAATAGAATCTCACCTTTGTCTTTTCTGATATCAAATAGATCAACACTCGTTGATAAAAGTGAAATATTGTGATTGTAATTTGGTACTTTTATCAACTTGTGTTGATATATTTGATATGAGAATACACTTAGGTGAGATTGTCTATATATCGTTACTTGTTACTGTGAGAGTTGAATGTGTCACATTGATATCATAGAAATGTCCAGGTACCCATTTGTACAGCTGGTTGAACTGTGCAATGTGAATGAAGATCTTTTGGTTTATCAAAAACGTGTTACTTTCCATTTAAGGTTAGGTACATTGAGTAACTTGTTCGAGTAACTTCCTAAATATAAATTGTGTGATGATTATAGTTGCTTTTAGTCTTTTTAAATACGAGTTATAATGAACTATATGAGCTTTAGTATATACCCGATGCCATGTTATAAATTGCATTAATTATACCCAGGACACTTAAGGAGGGGAACAATAGGATGACGTCACAACAGCATTAAATGAACTTCTTCAAATAGACTTAATAAGCTCTCTAACTTTAAGTGTTGGTTTATACATGCAACGGACACCCTGTAATAATGCAGGACGTTTCAGATATTAAGTTTAGCGGAGAAAAAGATGAAATGATTTTTTTCCATTTTATTTAGCAATATTCGCGTATTCAGGACACACTTTACACCAGGACGGGCAAAAGTTGGTTTGAGCACACATGGAATGACATACAGCCGGACATTTAAACTGTTCTAGAGGTGGTCTGGGAGTTGCTGTAGTTGCTGGTAGTGATGATGACCTTGTTGCTTCCGTTGTTGTCGATTGTATGGTTGTAGTAGGTGTTGTTGTTGTCGTTGTTGTTGTTGTTGTTGTTGTTGTTGTTGTCGTAGTTGTTGTTGATGTTGATGTTTGTGTCGTTGTCGTTGTTTGTGTTGTCAGTTCTGGGGCAGTTGTGACCTTGGTCGTCGTAGTAGTTGGTTCTGGTGCTTGTGTTGACGATGATGCTGGTGTTGTTGTCTGCCTTGTCGAGTGATGCTGTGATGTCTGTGATGTCTGTGATGTAGGAGACTCTGTTACAGGACCTTGTGTTAGAGGGTTTTTGGTTGCTGACGGATCCTTTGCTACCCACTCTGGTACCGGCTCTATTCCACTTCGGGTAATCATTACATCTGCGCATGATCGAAAATTTTCTTTGTTCGGTCCCACGTGGTTTCCTGTAATGATAATGATAATGATAATAATAATAATAGTAATAATAATAATGATGATGATGATGATGATGATGATGTGGATGATGGTGATGTTGATGGTGATGATGATGATGATGATGATGATGATGATGATGATGATGATTATGATGATGATGTTGTTGGTGACAATGTTGACAACCGATGAGAATGCTGCTCCTACTGCTGCTGATGATGGCGATGGAGATGCTGCTACTACTACGTGTGATGTTAATGATGATGATGTTGATGTGATGTTGATGATGTTACAGACGACGAGGATGCTGCTACTACTACCACTGATGATGAAGATGATGATGTTGATGATGATTATGTTGGTGACGAAAAGGATGTTGCTGCTACTGCTGCTGCTGCTCATGATGATGCTGACGATGATGATGTTGAAGATGTTGACGATGAGGATGCAGATACTACAGATGACGGCGATGACGGCGACAACAATAATGATGATAACCAGTAATGACAAGCACCTGTTCTGTATTTCCAGCGTAGCACGCAGTGTGAGCAGACGACATGAGGCAGGGTGATGTTCACCGTGTAGGTCCGTGCAGTCCAGCTGCTCAACTGGTAAGTGCTCAAACCGTTAGACAGTGGCACAGCTTCAAACTCGGACTCCACCTCCACTTCGGTGGAGCTGTTGCTCTGGAAGAGGTCAAAGGTGAAGGTGCCCAGGTGACTGGCTGTGATCTCTATGTCCACCTCGATGGTGCTCCCGCCCACGTACTGAGCCACGAGGTTCCCAGACGAGAAGAACCCGCCTCGCTCGTTATAACGGGGAGGGAGCAGTCGGTAGTCGTCCCCGCATATACCGCACTTCCCCCCGTTGATCTCGTGCTGCACCTGCAAAGGGTAGAAATGATTTTGTGATAATAATAATAATAGCTTTCTGTTACCGCAAACCAATCCATGACAAAGCATGCTCAAAACGCAATGATGTGTGGTATGACCCGTAACCCTGGTTAAATAGTATGTACATATATACACTTGACAAAGCATGCTCAAACCGCCATGATGTGTGGTAAACCTGGTTAGGTAGTATGTTCAGAGCCGCCTTATTAACGTATAACGTAAAGGTCCATACCCGTGTTGAAGTACCCATTGCATAGCTGGGTGAACTGAGTGCTATGTGAATGAGGTGCATTGTCCAAGAACACATATGTTTGCTGTCTGCCCGTGATTCGAACCCTGGCCTCGGCAGTAGAGGAATGCATGATGGCCATTAGAGCACTGTGCACCGCAATATTCGTTCAAGCGATGGTTAACATAACTTAAGTTCATGAAATAATCCAACTAACTACTGTACCTTCATTTATAACATTTTAGTCTTTTCATTTGGCATTCATCCTTAAATTGGCATGTATATACAGTCGATCTAGACTTTGGGAATATGGACCTAGACTGTTTTTAGATGCTACGATCCTATTTGATGCATGGTCTTTACATTATGTACAGTACTTTACATGTGGCTGATAACGGATCAAACGTTTTGTTAACATTACATAAAAATCGTTGTCGACATCTTTTATAAAAACAAACTTCAAACTCAAACATAGATATATAGTCCTTTTTACGCACATAAAAAAAATATTTGTTAAAACAACATGGTGGTGGGGGGCCAGTCACACATTACAGGGGTTTTATACAGGAGTGTCAATAAAATATGCAACCATCAGTCAGGGTCATGTATTTGAGGTTTGGAGGGAGTGGGGATCATATTTATCTACAAGAGTTTTATCCAATGTTCATAAAATCAGAACTGAACTGAACTGAACTGATAGCTTTTTGGGATTGGCATTTTATGTCTTCAAGACTTTTGTTACTCTTTGCTGTAATATGTAAAAAATAAGCTTTCTCGCGTTAAATAAATATAAAAACCAATAAACAATATAATTGTAATGAAATAAACGATTGGTAGTATTCGCTACCGTTATTAGTTACCTCTTGCGGATTTGTGAACATGTTAAATGTCCATCTAACATTTCGTACGTTCGTTTCAGTCCAGAAATAACGGATATCCTTTACCTACCTGTGTTCAAGCTACACTTTGTAAAACGAAGTCACCTTATTTTTAACCAGATACTTACAGACATCCCACCACAGTAGTTGGCGTTGTCGTCGTAGTTGATGTGGAAATAGTTCGGGTCAACTCTCCAGGCTGACGACCTTCCGGGAGGAGAGATCATGTAGCCGTGACCCCTGACCCCGAGCAGGTGCGCGCACACCAGTACTGATACACATAGAGCAGTCTTCATCGTGGAACTGGAAGAGAAGCACTGATAGTGTTATAAATGTACACAGGAGCGGACACAGGAGTTTCCTCCGGGGGGAGCGCGCCATGTGGATGTCTCTACTAGCGTATTTCAATGTTATTGCGGCTGATTGCAGGGAGAAATCCCGCAACACCATTGTGGCTATGCATTACGGGGAAACCTGCGAGCATCGGCTGGAACTAGCAAACCATGGGTGGTACAGCGTTGAAATTCAGTGTAGTATTGCACAAAAACCTGACTGCCTGTAGAACAGTAACTACTGCAGACAAAGTTACTTAGTCCCTGACAGGATTCGAACCACGGACCTCTTCATCTGAAGTCAAACTCGTCAACTACTGCGCTATCCCGCTTCTACTACTACTACTAAATATTTGAATATGTCCACAGGCAAACTCGCCTACTGACTAAGAAGGTAACTTCTATCGTGTACGAGGACTACGACTCTCAACAGTTACTACTTTTCTACCCTCAACCCATTATCTTATCATCATCCGTTCTTCTGATCCTCGACCTGTCAATGGCCTCCAAGGATAAAGGTGAAGCATCTTCGAAGTTATCGTCATGCATCTAGTTCTACCCATTCTCGATAATTCAGAGCATCCTGTCTCAAGGTACGAACGTTACGCTAACTCCACTAATCTGTACCCTGGGCTCAGAAGCTAGAATCGCTCGAGCGGCCCGATTTGGGATATAGCCAATCAAATCATTTTCTCGTTTGCATTTTATCGAGAAGGTGAATCCAGAGGTAATGTTCCGATAAAATCTCCACTCAAATTTTATCGGAACGTTATCTCTGGATAATCGAGAATGGGTTCTGCCATGGGAGCGAATAAACTGTAATTATGACTGCCTTTATATATTTGCAAAACGACATCGCTCTTGTTGTAGGATATACATTCTGGTATGTACAGCTGAACAAAGTTCGTAACCTAGGAACATTTCTAACAATTGTATCGTTTTAGGAAATTTTGATTGGTCAACACCTTTTAACCTTTACGTCTATTTGGAGCAAATACTTAAAGGGTCATATCTACACATTATATGTACATGTACATGTATAATACTTATACATCGTATGTCAGATACAAGTCTTGCATTATCCAAGAGGGGCATAAGGTCAAAATAGAAAATTCTGATTTTCTTCGTTCTGCAATGTTTGTTCAATAAAACACATCGGTCAAAACGGTCAATATTGGTTAACAATATAGTCTAACTTACGTTTTTACAAAGTAATCTTTCGAAATGATAATCATGAAATTTTGCAAATTTGACCAAGTTTGACATAAATCCTATGAATTTGCTTTGATTATTCAAGGTAATGATTATCATGGCATTCAGTTACACCCCTATATAACGGAATTGTTCTTATTACTGTTTGCCGAGGATATGATCTTATTTTCGACGAGTATTGTTGGGCTACAGCGCCTCATTATTGAATTAGAACACTATTGTGATGCTGCAGGATTAAATTATAGTTTTTAAGAACGGAGGTAAGCTGTCTAAAATGGAAAAATTGTATTATAAGGGTAGACCACTATTTGTGACTAAGTCATATAAATATCTTGGCGTATACTTCACTAATCGTCTTTGTTTTTCAGAGCACGCAAAATATTGTTCAACACAGGCCAAAAAGATATTAATTGGTGTTTAGAAAAGTCTTTCCAAACTCGTAGATATTGAAGTTAAATCCTTTTTTAAAATATTCGACTCAAGAATTCTTCCGATTCTATTATATGGGTCGGAGGTATGGGGATTTCAACACTTTGAAACTATTGAGAGAATTCACTTATATGCTTGTAAGAAATTTCTAGGAGTGAAGTCTAATACTCCTAGCAATATTGTGTATGGGGAATGCGGCAGATTCCCAATTAACATTTTTGCTTAAACTAGAATTATACAATTTTGGATTCGTCTCCTAAATATGCCTTCTTCAAGATACCCACGACAATGTTACGACATGATGATGCTGTATGATAAGAGAGGCAAGACTAATTGGGTATCAAACATTCGTATTTTATTAAATACCATTGGTTCTGGTGATATATGGCAGAGTCAGAATGTTCAGTTAGATACAAATTTTGTTAAAGTTGTGTCACAGAGACTGAAAGATATATTTACACAGGAATGGTCTATGTCTCTTTCAGTTTCAAATAAATCTTTTTTCTACAGAATGTTTAAATCACATATATACAGAGAATACTATTTGAGTTCATTGAATATTAGAAAATTTCGAATTACACTTGCACGCTTCAGGTGCTCATCTCACGATTTGGCTATAGAGACAGGACGATATTTTAATTTACCAAAGGAAATGAGAATTTGTAAATTCTGTAATCTTAAGACGAATATCATTTCCTTTTGATTTGCCCGTTTTATGCTGACCCCAGAACAAACTATATTCCCCAATACTATCATTTTCATCCAAATTGGTTTAAATTTTCTTTACTGTTAAGTACTGACAATACTGTTCTTGTGCGTAAGTTGTCAACATTTCTTTATCATGCCATGTTACTAAGAAAGAACAATGTATGAACTAGTATGAATTGATTGTATATTCTATTGTTTGATTTTTGGGGGGGTTGATTTTCTGATTTTCTGTGATATGATGTCTATTTTGAGAAATTGTATAATGCTATAGTATAATATTTCACTATATCCCCACGTTACCTGTTTTCGAGCGTCACGTCTTTTCGAGCCCCTGAAAAACGGGCACGGGGTGCATTCTAGACGCCTGTTAATAATTAGTTTTCAACGAATATCAGAGGGAAATGTCCCGAATTATCGGATTCATTCTTTATTTTGTGTATAAGTCTGAATTTCAGATTTTGATACAAGAAAAAGTAATCAGTGCAATGAAAACATAGATTTCCATAAACACCGATCACAGTCATTTTTCTAAGGCGAGCACAGTTCAATACAAATATTTTGAGAACTGAGAAACTCATTTTGACTGAAGAACGTAACCTTCCAGTCAACATCATGTGATTGGCATCACGTGACAGACTATTTTTAACTTTCCAGCTGATTGACAGTTGGGGTCATCGCATAAGCGATCAGCATTTTTTTGGCCAAGTGTCGCAGGTCGCCAAACAGACGTCAGGCTGCTGATCAATTCATAAAATTGAATTGACAAAATTCTAATGAAAAAAGGCTCTTATTGATCCAAACATCCCCAACAGTAGTTATCAAAATACCTTTTTACCCATAAAAATTCCAAGAATAATGTGAACGACTAATTTAATTTCCATACCGTCGCTTTGACGGTTTCTAAGGGAAGTCAACAACTCGGATTTCTCGCATGCAATATTGATATCAAATAAAGCAACACTGATAAATGTATGATGTACAATAATTGCAATTTTATTTAAAGTTTATGTTTCTCCATTAAATGTTATCAAATTGGGAGTCAATCATACATTCCAATAAAATATTGTTGTGTTCTCCCTATCGAGTGAAATTCACATCTATAACCTGCTGTACAGAGGTCAGGTGCGCGTTGAAATTGACAGGATAATATTTCGGATTTCTGAAGTTCTTTCTTCACATTAAGCATAATAAGTAAACGATCTCATAAAAGCTTGACAAATTTATTTTTACAAATTCAGGATGCCGGTATGAGTTGTTTACGTGCAACTCATTTATTATTCATTTTAAATACATAATATATATGCATCATGTTTTCTTTGTAATATCTCCAATAACACATTATTTTGCAAAATATGAGATTTTGAATTTTTTTATAAGTTCCTGTATGTTAAACTTGATAAAATAGTTTTTACTTTTGAAATCGCCCCTGGAAAGCTTCCGATGTGACGACAACGTCACAGAATCTGAGGGGCTCGAAAACAGGTGACGTCACAAAATGCGCGATAAATTTGACCTCTTCAAAATAACGAGATTTTAAGGGTAATAATCAAGGCTATATTTACTTTAATTTGGTATTCAGTTAGCCAAATAAATGTTACTAAAGGTATTATAAGTATTTAGGATAAATTATATGTAACTTAATGCAAGTGCTGCCATTTGTCTTAGGGGCTCGAAAACACCGTACGCGAGGTTATATGATATGTTTAAAAATTATAATTATCACCATATTATGATCCCTGCGAAGGAGGTAAATGTATCTTTTGTACTATAGGCCTGTGGCCTTTAAGTATTGAAATAAATTGAATTGAATTGAATACATAAATCCTTTCGAAATATATTTCTCTAGTAAAATCCCTCTTATCTTTCAGAATGTGAAATATTTTTCTACATCGACTCAAAAATCATAAGGTTTGGTTCATTAGTGATAGAATGAGTCCATCTTAAGGTATTACATGATATTTGGACTAGGTTGAAACGTAATTAAACCGACGTTTGGTAAAGAGCTGTAAATTTTCAGTGATACATTTATAAAGCGCAAATTTACCGTGACATTCCAATAGAAGTACAGACTATGACCATGTTGTACAATGTGTATATCAGGATAATGGAACAGTTTTATCGAGGGAAAGGTTAACAAGATTTCTTAGCTTCGGATCAAGACGTCCGGGATACGAATCGACAATCTGTTTAACACGCAGTAAGGTTTTGGTGCAATGATACACTGAATTTAAGCGCAGTGCCACCCATGGTTTGCCTGTTCCAGTCGATGCTCGCAGGTTTTACCGAACTGCACAATCACAAGAGTGTTGCGGGCGTTTTCGTTGCAATAATACTAGCAGCCGCGATATAAATGAAATACTCTTGAAATCGGCATTAAAGCCCAGATCACCTCACCGCAACCATATTCGTTTCAACGTAAACTAATTCTTGTGCCACTGCACTGTAAGCACACCGTATCATAGAGGATGATCTTGAAGCCACATCTGTCAATCTTTATATATAGTGTTTACCCATCGAAGAGTTACTAATTGAGTCTGGTTAAGGGCTACAAACTGCTACGATGTTGATTGTAAAAGGGTGACATTTACAATAAAACTCGAAACATAGCAAAACAGTAAATGATATAAACAACATGACACCGTTTGGTCAATTCTAATTTTAACAAGCAGTGCGTCAATTTAGCTACGATAGAAATGCAAAAACAAGAAAATAACATAAAACTCGTAGAGAAATACAAGAAAATCACATCTTATCAATAGCGATATCGATAGAAAAAAAGCTTGACTATTTAAAAATTATTTAAAATGAAATATTTATCATGAATACAACTGAAAGTCTGTAGGATTTAAGCATTTATAAATAGGACATTGCTGTGGAAGCCATCAAAAGCACTAAACATCAAGTTCAAGTAAGCTGTTATCTAACTTGTGTAGAATATATCGTGGCATAAACGAATCTTAATTAATCATCTTAATATTTGATCATATTTCGATACATAAAGCAAATCAGTAATTTAAACATTGGAAAATGAATATTTAAACATTTGAAAACAATAGGAAAAATAACCTTTTAATCAAAAATGTTTAAATAGATAACGCCAATTAAAACAGTAATATAGGACCTTTCGATAGATGGTTCAATTAATAGATGGTTGATTTAAATAGATAACGCAAAATAAAAGATAATAATATTCAGGAACATTTCGATAAATTGTTCAATTAATAGATAGATGATTTAAATAGATAACGCAAAATAAAAGATAATAATATTCAGGAACATTTCGATAAATTGTTCAATTAATAGATAGATGATTTAAATAGATAACGCAAAATAAAAGATAATAGTATTCAGGAACATTTCGATAGATGGTTCAATTGATAACCCAGCTCTCACCTGAAACTTCCTGTTCCCTACACACGTAGACTCAACAAGACACAGGGGTGACATCACAGTACCTACCCTTATATACCCGCTACATCCTCCTCCTCCTCCCCCTCCTCCTTCTCCTTACAGCCGGGTACGTGTCTACCAACTCAGTGTGCAGTTGATACATCAATACCGTAGTTGCTTTCATAGACGCGCGGGTTTCCCGATTCTCTCTGCTGATTTTTGAAACGAGAATAGTTATGTCCATAGGTACTCTCAAAGATGTTTCCCCTTTAATCTGGATTTCTGCCCGGGTTTGCATAAAGTATTCGCTCTCAACGACGCGAAGGTTTCCCTATTCGCTCTGCATTTTTTGAAACGAGAATAATTATTTCCATAGTTACTCTCAAAGATGTTTCTCCTTTAATCTGCATTTCTGCCCGGGTTTGCATAAAGTATTCACTTTCAACGACGCAAAGGTTTCCCTATTCACTCTGCTGTCTTTGAAACCTGAAGTATTATTTCCAAAGTTACTTTCATTGTCTGAATGCCGCAGTTTTACTCACCACTTTGCCTTTCTGTGAACCGTTGGTGTTGACTGAGTGTCAGAGAGGGGAATGACTTGTTAGTCTTTGAGATGCATTTAGAAGTTCGTAATAGTGTAAAAAGTGAATAGTGAAAATGCTCTTTTGGTTAAAAAAATTCTTGCAAAAAAAATAAAAAGTTTGTAAAATCCTAGATTTTGTGCTCTTCTCGAATGAGTTGTTCTCAAAATGCACCTTATTGTCTATGAGAGTTGTTAAGCAATTTGTCCTGAAGTTTACATTTGTCAAATTCTTGAACGTTTACTTCCAATTCACTGATCGACACCAATAACTTACCAACTTGACAATCAAGCCTTGATGGGTTACGTATTTGACCAATCAATGGCCAATAAGTTGGTAAGCTGTTCGCTGTTTTAATAATTACGGCCATGTGAGTATTAGAACAACTACGGTATATCGGTAAATTACTATTGAATTCCGTCCACTCTGTATCAACATATGACATCAGGTTCTTCTATAGGGTGAGTTATCCACTTCATAAGTTTCCACCCTTTGGGTAAATTTGCTTTTCCCCTGAGAGTTTTGTCCCCATTCAGGATGTATGTTCACAGATATTATGCTTGTAAGCCCCCATCAAGATGGGAACTGTTTCAAACCTGCTTCTGTATTTATCAACAACTTACATAGGAAAAGAAATATGGCGTTATGCTGTGTGGGTTTAGTTTATTTATCAGGTAATATTGACAGAAGGTGTGACGGATGCATCTATGTATTCAATCATACACACAAGTGGTGCAGTAGTCAGTACGTCTTTGTGGGATCGAAGCAGGTTTTGATATTATGCTTACAGTGCATCCGTCATTAAAAATTCTCTCTCATCAGGTCCTGAATGAAATCAGTAGAAAAATCCCCTTTCAAACTTTTCTATTTAACGCTATCTGAAATAACCTTTTCTAGTGTTTTAAGGAAAGTTGTCCTTTGATTTCTTGTAAACAACCAATAATATGTTGAAAATAGTCTTTGTTGGGTAAAACAATTTATGTATTCTAATAATGATATAATTATCATTATTATTGGTTGATTAAGGTCATTTCTTAAGATATAGTAATTAATGTTTAATTTGTACTATATAAATTGTACAATTCATTACAGGTTCACTATGAGTTTCTTATTCGGTTTGTTTCCAAATTGATGTTTTCAGTTTTATATTTTTGATTGTATGCTCAACTTGGAAATACCCTTTGTTGACAAGTAAAATTGATAAAATGTTCTGAAAAGAATTTATATTTTGATAAAAATGTTGATTTTCACACACATTTTACATTTTAATGTTTCCTTATACATGTTCCCATTGTAGAATTCTTTGGTCTTTTTTTCCTTTAACGTTGCTGAAATTTTGTTCACACCTTAATTTCTACAATTCAATTAAATCAGCGAGAAAAGGATATATGCTTCCAACAGATAAACCAAAGTTACAATCACAATCAGACCTTTTGGTGTAATAATTGTCACACTATTGTGATTGATTAGATTTACTTTTTGTAAACAAACACCTTGTGTTTTAATTGTAAAGAGTGTAGGTCCTATATTCCATATAATCTGACTTGAACAGGCGACCCAAGAATGAAGTGGATTTAACGTAGATATGATAAATCGCCTACAAACCAAATTACTAGTGACAAAATGTACAATTTGCCTAAGCGTATCTTTGAATATTGAAAAGTGTTAAATATTATGTTTGTATTTAATTCAGATATGCTATACACTTATACACTATATGCTTATTTACATATATCTAACGTCCTGGACATCTATCACATTTAAGTTAAGTGGCGTATTATCCTGATTTTGGGTTGGGTATTGCTTATTTGTCCAATTATACATAGTCATAACAATTCCTAGTTGAAATTAACATATATATGTGAAAACAAGTAGCCTGTATTGTTAACTACTGAAACAAAATAACAACTTAAAGGTTACTGAAGATTAGAATCTAATTTATATCATTTCGAAACTGCGACGCATCGAAGTTTACATTGATATAATTGTGTGAAAAACAAGTATGCTGTAATAATAAACAATGAAACTAAATCATACATGGCAACTTGAGATAAGAAATTTAATTTACATTATTTCGAAACTGCGACGTATTTTCCTGTTTTATGAGTAATGTTAAACTTTTCATTTTCCCTAGTAGACACCCGGCAGTAGCATGTTTGATTTGACGCCACTACAACCTCAAGGTAACTATTTGAACAGAAACTTTCACCATCTATCAGTACGGACAGACAAACATATTCCCGTCGATGCATTGTCCTTTGATCTTGCACCGTGTGTCTAGAATGTTTTGTTGGATAGCAGTAACTAGATGTGTACATGCATCACGGTTACAGACGGTTTATGCAAATATATTCGCATATGCTCCTTGACACTTTATATAATAAGCAAGTTTTTAACGTATGAATGAGAAACTTGCTCTCGTCCCGGACATCCTGATGACTAAGCCTAACTGAAATTGTGAGGTGTTTTTGACAGAATTTGTGATTTATCAGGTAAATAATTTTAATTTCAGAGTTGTTTTACTTAAATTGAGCGGTGTTTCTGGCAGAATTTGTAATTTATTTGTAAAAGTTGTAATTTCAGAGGTGTTTTAACTTAAATTGAGTGGTGTTTTTGACAGAATTTGTAATTTATCAGGTAAATAGTTGTAATTTCAGAGGTGTTTTAATTTAAATTGAGAGGTGTTTTTGACAGAATTTGTAATTTATTAGGTAAAAAGTTGTAATTTCAGAGGTATTTTACTTAAATTGAGCGGTGTTTCTGACAGAATTTGTAATTTATTTGTAGTTGTAATTTCAGAGGTGTTTTAACTTAAATTAAGTGGTGTTTTGGACAGATATTTTTAAAGATATTTTATTCTGATCATTATATGATTAAGGACAGTTGTTTCTGCTTCTGTATAGGCGAAGACCACAGCATGTTTCTCTAATTGAAACGACAATGTTATTTTAATTCTATGCAATCGGTTTCTCTAATTAAAGGGGAAGTAGCACGTTTTTAGAGAAATTATGAGGTTATGTCAGGAACATTCAAATAAATGTTTCAAATTGAAAGACAATGTATATGAACTAACTGATGCAGAAATAGATCAAAAATGTAATGTAAATTTCAGCAAAGTGATTCCTTTTTCTAACATAAAATGAATTAAAGATGGCTGCCAATAGACTTTATGTGAATCGTTAAAATTGGTCTCTGACTATGGATGATTGGTTTGTGTAATGCGAATTTTGAAACTAAAGATTAATACATTCAGCATTAATGTACAATAATCAGTGAAACATTTAAGATATGAACTTTAAAAAAACTTGCCAATGCCCCTTTTAATGCGTTTTAGTATTTCGCAATCATATAAAACAAGTGAAGCAGTGAATCAGAAGTCGCATTTATCATCACTTATAATCAACATTGACAATAAAGTTCTTAAATGTGGAATCATTTATGTATCAAACGATATTAGAAACCATAGATGGTTACTATCTGGTTGCAATTCTTTTCCATTTGTCTTCTGATTGCAATCTTTATTTCCCTCTCACTATATTTTGTAGTTAAGATTGGTAAAGTTTTGAGTTAGCTACAAGTACAAGATCAACTTTAATCGTATCACGTGGTGGAATTGACCTTCTGATTGGATTTGATTCCCTCAATAATATGATGTTAAGATTATGTTATAAGTAGTTGAATAACTCTTAAGATATGTTGTATCATCAACATAGTTTGATTGTCTTCTTAATTCACTATATTCTACTATTTCATATCTCTTTATATGGTGAAAATAAACACTTCACGTTGATGTTTAAAGGGGCAGTAGCACGTTTTTTTGATAATTTTATATTTTAAATATTTCACTGATAATTGTAAGTTTATGCTAAAGGTATTAATTTGACAATGTAAACAATCTGATTACACAAGCTGATCATCCATAGTCAGAGGACAAAGTATAGAGATTCACATAAAATCCATTGGCGGCCATTTTATGTGAACACCTTTAATTCAGTTTGTGTAAGAAAAAGGAAAATCATGGCTAATCTTTACGTTATATTTTTTAATTAGTACTGCTTCATTTAGTTCAAATACATTGTCTTTCAATTGGAACCATTAATTTTCATTTTCCTGACATCAACTTATATTCCCCCAAAAACGTGCTACTGCCCCTTTAAGACAGTCTTTATGGCATCAAAATATATTTTAAAAAGTGTATCTTACTCGCTGGTTTGTTTGTATGATGAAATGAAGTTTTATAGGAGGAAACGTGATTGAAAATAAAAGAATATTGAGACATTGCTGTTCAGGTGGCAAAAGGCTCGAAAGTGCAACTTCAAAAAAACCATTATATTGGACTTTATAATACTTATGACCTTTAGACTATAAAAAAAACTTGTGAAATATGAAATTAACCATCTTCGAATTGTTTAACGTGTCCGATAATATCTCTTGTAAGTTTATGTGGTTTTGATCTTATTTCTATAAACTACCTTTGGACGCTGTATTTTACTATTGTAGATTTTACGACTTTTAATTCTTTATTTCACATTAACATTATTGGTTTATGTAGGCGATTTATCTTAATTTATATGGAAATCAATAATTGACTTAAATTATATGTTTTCTTTTAGATTAATTTGAAATCAATCAATACATTCTGCCGAATGCCCATGGAAATATTGTTAAACACATAAATTAGTCTGAATTTCTATATTTCTGATGAAATTTCTTTTTCGTTAGTATCAAAATTAATTCGTGTTCAATATACTGTGACCTTATCAAGATGTCTTCATCTCATTTGAATGTGATAGGAATAGTATCACTTATCAAAAATATGATAAATGCCTATTCTATATATCAAACTCGTAAATAGCTGGGCTCAATTATTTCACGACAACAATACATCAGATTTCATTCTGAGAAGACTAAATCTGAAATGAAGAAGGAAGTATTGTTTTTAATTCAACAAAATGTTCATGTTTTGTTATTTGCTCTATACTTTTTTTATTCAGCAAAAGTGTACCAATTTGAAACATGTAAATGTGAGACCTGATGAAAATGATATTGTTTAAGCAAACTATGTAAAACTGTTTTAATTGTCTAATTACCTTGTTTAGGTTTCGCGGTATATATAGAGATTATTACCCTCGGAAGTGTGTCATATGACTTTTACGAAACGAGTGTGAATTTTTGTATTACCCGAGCGAGAGCGAGGGTTATACACAAATTTGCACGAGTTTCGTAAAAGTCATATGACACACTTCCGAGGGTAATAATTTCTTTATTACCGTTTCTATTTCATTTTACCATCTTAGAAATATTCAAGAAACGGGCCGCTTCCCTTGCGACAGCCGGCTACAGTGACGTCACGAACAATGACGTTATGACGTCACAGGCGAAATATATGGGAACTCGCGCTACAACAATCGTTGCTAGGCAAAAGTGATATGTGCACTAGTGCTCATATTGAAAATATGTCACTACTTATTTTCAACCGGATGGGTAATAAATCATTATACCAATAAATAAATCAGTTCTGAGATATGAAGTGCCCATTAAATACATTTAATTGTTCACGATAAGACATGATAATTGATATAATGATGATATTATTGCAGTATGTTCTTATCTTCGAATGTGTTACAATGGTTTTGCCAATGAACAAATATCAAACTGTTTATTATCAATATTTATCTGCGTAAGTGTCAAATTGACTGTTGTCAACCAACCGGTTCCATCGAGAATACCAAAACCAGCGCGCCATCCAAGTGTTATCGTTGCCAGAATAAATACATTATTTGATAGTTTTAAGTGTCATTAAGTACATAACTTGAATCATTTACGGCCATGAATTCATTGGAATCTATTTGTTAAGCAAATGATAATCGTTTATACGTTTTGAGCTAACATTACATAGCCGTGACCCCAACATGTTAAACGTTTTGTCAACGTGTTAAGAATGGGATTTATTCATTGATTTTAACGTAACCTTTAAGTTGATAATCAGTTGTTAATCAAATATGTTTTAAATAGTATACTTTTGATTAAATTTATCAAACAAAATAAAAAACTATTAAATGTAGTTTTTGAATGATTATTCATCTCCTTTTTTCTTGCGAGAATGATGTCAAAAACATGTAATTGAAAATCATTTTAGGGTTAGAGAGAGAGAGAGAAAGAGAGAGAGAGAGAGAGAGAGAGAGAGAGAGAGAGAGAGAGAGAGAGAGAGAGAGAGAGAGAGAGAGAGAGAGAGAGAGAGAGAGAGAGAGAGAGAGAGAGAGAGTTTGTGGTTTAACTTTTTCTTTTCTGACACACCAACAGGTAATCGTTTCTTTTTGAGGTTGCAGATGCAGAGAAAGCATAATCACAGCAACTACAATGTACCCTGCAAAACAGGTATTTCATAATATGAAAATAGCAACATATCAAAAGGTCACAAGTACAACACCAATTTGTTCTAAGACACACAATCTATTATCTATACTCTGCATGTATCTATCATCACACTTTCATTGCCTTTGAATATCCACATATGATTATTCTCTATATAGTTGCTCGATCAGGATTAAGCCGCCTGTTTTATGTTACCAATACCTTACTAACTTCATTCATATTTACAAAATGGACCAAATATAGAATCTGCCATCTGAGATGGCTTCGTTTTTGATTGAGTTTGTATATGATGAGACATGTGGTATTCCCTTGTACTTTTCCTTTCTAAGCAAATCACAGTAGTAATTTGATATCATTATGTATCATCATTTGTCAAAACTGTATAGTTAATCTATCCCCGACCAACATGTTTACCTTTGTATTGTCATTGTTTACAGAGTGATCACCAATATTCTAATTATTCTATGCTTATATGAAATGATTTAATCTGATTTTGATATCATTTAAAAGTGAAGTTGATGACAGTGAGAATGATAATATCAATCAGATGTTTCAATGTCTCGATTCTGTACATCAATGGATGCAGAATCTATTTCAAATTGGAAACAATAGTGAAATAAATTTTAGAATACATAATTGCATTAATATAAAGCGATGAGAGTGATATTGATACAAGAATGTATCAGATTGACATACAAGATGTTTCAGTGTATCGATACTGTACATTAATGGAGGCAGAACATGTGTCGAATTGGAAGACAAAAGTAGCGAGAATTTAACCAATGGTTTGATGTTTGAATGTCTTGATGCAGTGCAATGAAACAGACATTAAAAGCTAAAAGGTTTCTAGATTACCATGGAATAGTGGAATGATGTTTTGTCATGACAAACTCTCCTTTTCCTCCAACACGATTACTTGCCTAGTTACATCTTCTAGGTCATCAAAAGTTCTCTATACGAGCGATTTCTTTTATCTAACTGAAATCAATACAAATTTCATATGTTTTAAACCTTATCAAATTCAAGACAACGTGTCTTTTACTGCAAACTCTTAAACATCTACTGTGCAGTTGTAAGATGGTTTGTTGGCTTAATTTCTTTATTACCGTTCTATTCGATTTTTCCATCCCAGAAATATCCAAGAAACAGGCCGCTTGCCCTTGCGACGGCCGGCTACAGTGACGTTACGAACAATGATGTTATGACGTCACAGGCGAAAAAATACGGGATTCACGCTACAACAATCGTTGCTAGGCAAAAGTGATATGTGCACTAGTGCTCATATTGAAAATATGTCACCACTTATTTTCATTCATTGACCAAGCCGTACATCTAAAATGATCTTGTATTCAAGAGATTTTTTTTGGTATTTTAAGAATAAGGCTAGCATCTATAGGACAAGCTGTTTTCAAACTTATAACCAATCATGTAAATAACCAGCTATCCCACAAGAGTAAATTGCTACAAAGTGATAAGTGTTGGATGTTATAACAGTATAAATCACCAGATGTCTTTTTTAGATAATTGTCTAAACGATTCATAGTAAAGAACTTGAAGCAATTCTTCAATCAAGGCAAAATGCTTTTCATAACGATAGTCTAGGTCAGTGTTTATCATCAACTCGAATCACAGGTTATCATTTCCTAGCGGCACTTTGTTGACTACTGTAATTCAACTGAAAATAATAAGAGCTATTCTCATTCCCAAACTCTTAATTGGAAATAACGCAAATGATTTAAACAGTATTTTATTTCCATAAAACATATACAAAATACACAACATTCAGAATTATATACAATAGGGAAAAAGGATAAGCAAACAGGCAGCAAATGCCTATATAAATGCTTCTCCTGAAAAACATTAACGATTCAGATATCAAATTTACATTGGTGGAAATACAAATGTGTAATTATTCATAAAAACTCAAATTAATAATCAACTTTGTCTACATTTGCATTTGGTACAGAGATAAGGAGAGAAATTTAAAATCGATTGGTATCATTTATGAAATTGTGATTCATTAGCACTCTGTGACAAGGATTCGCAAATTACTCGGGGTGAATAGTAAAAGTTAGCATATTTGTTAGGTTGTCGTGACTTCAATTGATTTCATACAGCGCTATGTCTACAATATCAATATTTCTAAAAAACTAACATAAAAGAAGAGTAAACTGTCACACTGACAGCACCTTTAGCACATTAATAACGAGCAGGCCGTTGGGTTGGAATTGTTCATGTGGTTTTTAAGAGCCTGGATCACCCTAACTCTTCATCGAAAATGATTTTATTTTCTAAAACTGAATGATAAGAGAAAACATCTTAGTTAAGCAGTCGAGATTTCATTTTATTTCACACAACATTAAATACATGTACAGTTACTTTTTAATTGAGTTGTTTCTGTTTTCTACATAACCTTCTTGCTGTTCTCTATTTTAATTGCACAATATTAATTAAATGAATAAATAGAAAAGAGACGATAAAGCCTTTTTACCATGTTTTATTATCTTGATATTTTAGGTAGAAAGTCTTTTAGTATAATTTACTGGGGGGTTTGTAGACGATTTAGACTGTCTGCTTATTTTATATAAGAGAAGAGAAATACGCACTTCACTTGAATTCATGGTATGTAAGATTTTCAATCAAGTTTTTTTCGAGATTTTGTTTTCATATTCTCAAACTTATAAAAAGAGTTAAAGCATCTTTCAAAGAATACTTTTAGGTGGTTTTTTTTCAATTTCTTTTAAATAACACAAATTTTCAATAACAAAGACATAGTCAATGTGAAAATCAATAATTGACTCTATTGTTTAACTTATTGGCAACACTTTAAATTTGATGAAAATGTAAATTCTATTTTACCACTGGCTATATGAAGAAGTATATTTTAACAAATCATTAACCAAGTCAGTTGTCTAAATGTATAACACTAATAACCATATAAGCAAATTACACATTTCCAATATTTATATATATAAGAAGTATTATAGAAAGATATGTAAAGTTACTTCATATATACTCATGGTAATAATGGTTGACACCCCTATACAGGAAAGTGATTTGAGCTTTTTCAATGCAAGCATTATTAACATTGATCAAATTTCTGGTATTTTCGACATCCAATTGCATTAACACATCATGCAAACTATAAAGTACATGCATTATATATTTAATATCGAATAAGGCTCCGCGAAAGGTATTGTGTAAAAATTGGGTTCAGTACCAAAAATTCTTAAGATACAATTATCCATTATTTAACAGAACCAAAATGAGCACACTGATGACCTGTATCAATGTACCAATATCAGGATCTCAAGATGTCGGATAATCACATTTTTTAAAATAAATTATTGTTTTTATTTTATTCTTCTTTATCGATTAAGTTTTTTATTAATTGCACAATAGCACATGTTCAAGGACATTATTCACAAGAGTACATACTATACTAACATATATTACAAAAAAATAATCGAAAATGACACGTAAAAGTTGTATATATAACTTTTCCTTCCTATAATTATTAGGGGTGTCAACCATTATTACCATGAGTATATATTACTTGATTTCAATTTTCATGATTTCTTCATTCTTTAAAATTCTTACTGCTGTCAGTACGTTCTCCTATGTGAAAATCTTCCTTTGTTGAATTAGAAGTGTTATATGGATAGAGCATAAGAACTTCCTCAAATCATAACTGTCTCTTTTAGTGATAGCTGTCTGAATGGCTTATCTTTGAAGTAGATTTAGTCCTCGTGTTGGTAATTACCTTCATTTTTGACATGAGGGAATCGATTCGTCTGAATCTGAATGACTGATAGTTCCTTAAGTATCCTGATACGATTACAATCACACTAAGTGGAAGGAGATGGCTACTATTGTTATCTGCAAGACGTGTTTATGCTATATTTATATACCTGTCAAAATGATAATAATTGCACTGCTCTGCACTATGGTAAAGTAAATTTAGTTTGTTCACGTACCTGTGAACTAGTTAAAATATAATTGGGAATGTCTTTGAGACATCTTATCATTGTGAAAAAAAAATGTATATAACTTCAATACAGAAGATAAAATTAATTTTGCGTCAAAATGTCCTACCTAACCGTTAACCAAATCTACTATTGCAGGTCCTTGCAGGGACAATGAATCAAACTTTGAAAATAATCTTTATATTTTCCTCTTCAATTTCCTCCATAAGTGATCAACCGTGTGTCATCTAGGTGATACTTTTAACTTTGCACGAAGTCAATGTTACTGTGCCCATATTTTTCACAAAATTCTATAAGGAATATTTTAATCTAATATGAGAAAATTTGAATTTCAGAAATATACCCCCGTCTGTCTATTTAACCATGCCAAATTTTGAAAGACCCTACTAGTGACCAAACGATTCCAGAATATGGTTAAAGAATGGTTAATGTACACATGGACATCTAGTGGTGATTCTTTGTCAGAGCTCCTTTAATTAATTAATTAATTAATTAATTAACTAATTGAAGTCCAAATGAAACACAATTTATATGATATTTGCACCAATATTTTCAATTAGAAGTCAACAAACGTTAGCTGCTTAGCTGAAAATATTTGTACTAAACATATTCTAATTCAATCCTCTTTCTTTGTGTGCATTTTTTTAAAAAGGAACAGCTATTTTGATCCAAATTTCTGTAGGTTTGCTTATAACTAAAACTTGAATTTGAATTATGATTATCAATATGACTTTAAATCAATTAGCAAAACATCAAATTTCTATATTCTAAAACGTTGTATTTTTTAGAATCAACATAAGCATTCAGTGTGTCTTTCCAATTTCATCTTTGTCTCCCAAACCCTTTACTGAATGTCTTACCATTTAGTATGTTTAGTAGCTTGCATAAATTTACATATTTAGTCAAAAGTTAGACTTGTAGCTGTTACTTCTTATTCCCAATTCCAGTGCTGCCTCTCTTCACTGCCAGTGAACCAGATCAGAGATGGGCGTGGTGGATGAAGCAAATTGTAACCCCCCTCCTGGTCGTCATAGGAATCGGAGGAAACATCCTGTCCTTTGTAGTGATGAAGACTCGACCATGGCGCCACAAGTCCTACAGTCACTACCTGTGTGCACTGGCAGTGTTTGACAGTCTGACCTTGTTGAACAGAGAGGTGCTGCTGGTGCACGATCTGAGGAAGTACGCAGGAGACCAGGGTCTGTACTCCGGCTTCAGTGATACTGCCTGCAGCATCCACAACTTCTATGAGCACATGTGCTACCTCATGTCCTCCTGGCTCGTCGTCTGTATGGCCCTGGAGCGAGTTGTGGCCGTCTACTGTCCTCTGAGGAAGGCTTTCCTGTGCACTCAGCAGGGGGCAGTCATCCTCATCCTCGTCCTCATCATGGTGGGGGAGAGATCTCTGTAGTCTCCTTGACTTCAAATCAAAGTTTAATAATTTAGGATTTTCAAATACTACTTCTGAACCAAAAGGACAAATGTGGATAAGGGATGTCGCATTAGATCGAGCATTGTATTTGATAACAGACAGACAGACAGGTTTTATGTAGTAGTAGAGGCCCAGTGGCCTAAAGTACAATTTCAATTCAAATTGAAATATCTTTTTTTATGATGAGGAGACATTAAAGACCAAAAGTTCCTCTAAAGCAACCGACCGAAAGTATTTACAGAAACTAGATCTTTAGTTGACAACGTCAAAAGATCTCTCTCTGTCTAAGAGCTCTATCATCATCCATCATCATATGTAATGTGCTCGCCTAAGATTCGTATACTAGAAATTTTATTTCTATTATTTGATATAAATGACACGGAAACACACTCGGTTAATAATCTCTATATATCAAAACATTTCCATAGCATCTAAATTTGTCATTTTCCAAATTCCAGGTATTTCGCTTCATCATGGTAGGAAGGGTAGACGACAAGTGTGCAGCCCTCACAGACTACCTGACTATGTACACATCTCTACACGTGTACCTCTACCTGGTGTGTCTCATATTTCTACTTCCGGTTGTCACTGTGCTCTCCTGCAATGTGCTTTACCGGATTTACTACGTGAAGAAACTCAGGCGTCCTGAGGACAGGACATTACCCAGGTCTAACAGGAGTGTTGCTAAAACCCATAAAACAACACTTACATGTATGTTGTTGACAATATCCTTTGTGTACGTCATCACCTTGCTGCCATCAGTTGTTGTGTCAATAATCATTCATGTTGTCATGGCAACCAGATACTCAGGAACAATGGAGCTTTACAAGAATCTCTACCCTTGCATAGACTTGTTTGAGTTGTGTTCTGACATTAATTACTGCTCAAACTTCTTCATCTACATCTTGTCAGGAAAAATCTTCAGATCTGAATTACAGAAAATTTTCAGTTGGGAGAAAAGTACAGCATTTTCAACAACAAGAGGAAGAGAAGAACTTGTTTTAAATGAAAAATTACACTAAGGCATTTTCAATCAGTATTGTTATCAATTTTTAAACTTTTTAATACCCTTTCATCTCGACTGTTATATATTTAATAATATCTTCACTTACACTACCCATTTCATACGATAAATCAACTTATTCTAAATTGAAAGATAATCTAATGTGATGAAATACAACATTAATTCTAAATATCTAACTGTATAGATGTTAATAGCTTAGACCTGTTAAGTTTTGGAAATATTCATTTTAGTGAATAGCAATTTAGTTGTTGGCCAGCTGTTTAAGATCAGTGTGACTTTGTCAAAAGGGACTGAATTAGAAACGAATTTGCATCGACAAATTAAGCAAATTTGTGAGTATAATAATAAAACATCTAAAACTACTATGCTATTGTCATTTATCTATCATCGTTACCAAATGACAAATTAGGGACTCCAAAAACCGAATAATGAATAAAAAGATGAATTGGCGATTAACATATATGATAAAGATAGATCATTTATGTAAATAAGTATTGTGATAGGTGGCTTGGAACCATTAAATATATCTTGATATGCTAACAGATGTCAGCGTCAATTTTTACAAGTCTGTTTTAATTTTCCGATGCCAAGAGTTGTATTCTAGCTAGGCAAGGTTAACCAATACAAGAGCACACACGATGTCCTTGTTTTACTCAAGATTACCAAAACAGCGTCTGTCAATATCATATTTCTTGTCATTAGTACTCAATTTTCTCTCTGTGGTAATCTAATCCAATGCACATATTGTTAACTTGGTTAACATTTTTTGTCAAACTTCAATGATTCTTTCTTTGCACAAGGACAATCCCAATGTAAAGTCAGGTCTTATTCCGCAATCACGTGACCACTTTTATACTTTTAAACGCTGCACCTTTCGATGTTAATCACTTACATTCACAACTTTCATGACAGCAACTAGTTAACCAGAACGGCCAATAAAAGAAGAATGAGGCAAACAATTATGACCGTAAAAGCCAGAATTAACCGAAATTGTGAGACAAACTGTTTTATCAGATTAAGCTAGCTTCAATTAGAGTAGAAAAGTTTTGAATGAATATATTAAACATGTGATGTATAGGAGAACAGTGAGTGGTACAGTCCGAAAAAAGCTCAAAACTCTCCGAACGGCGTTCAAGTTGATAAAAACTAATAGAATTGTTATTTTCATTCAAATTACAATTACTTTATAAGTTTAATAGTAATCAAATAGAAAACCTGATTGTTGACAGCATTGTTTCCTTAACTGATTTTCTTCAGGTAATAATTCACATTTAAATCTTAGTAAACCCGAACTCAATCCGAACTTCGGTCAGTTTGTACTAAGGAGTAGCAGGCCATGTTACTTGAAAGGAAGTTGTATTCTCCACATTGAAAAAAATCTTCTTTCAACATGCTGAATGTTTTCAGAAGCTTTTTTCCTTTTTGTTTGGTAATTGTCTTATACAAGACATGCACTTGCCCATCGACCTATCTCAGTCAACACGTTTTTATCCACCATAATATATTTAGCTATCTTAAGGTTTTTAAAAGGGTGAAGTGCCCGATGACTTCAACATTTTCTATGTGAAGTGTAGTATATTTCTTATTTCTAGAATATAACCTCTCAACATAAGGGTTACAAAAGCAAGTAAATTCAAAATCGAGTGCTTCACAAGAAAGACATGGGACTTTGTTGTCATGTGGAACATTCTGTGTTGTGTTTATTGCCCGCATAAATGAAACACGGACACTAGTACTCCATTCAAACAATAGTAACTAAGGAGTGAGACACGTTTTTTAAAAAAGTAAAACATTATTATATCACAAATAAAACACTCCTTGATTTGAAATAATGAAGATTAAATTTTGGTTGCAGCATATACTGAAAGTTCAACTTTTATTAAGGGGGTGCTTTACTTTATTTGATGTGTTTACTAGAAATGCACAAGAGACCTAATTCATTAATCTATCTAAAACATAAATGACTATTTTATCCACCATAGTATATTTAGCTATCTTTAGGTCTTTAAAAGGGTGACGTCCCTGAAGACTTCAACATTTTCCTTGTGATGTGTATTTCTTATTTCTAGAATTTAACCTCTCTACATATGATTACAAAAGCAAGTCAATATAACAGCGAGTGCTTCACCAATGAGAGATGGATGTATACCAGGGACTTTGTTATCATTCGGAACATTTTATGTTGTGTTGTGTTTATTGCTGCATGATAAAACATGGACACAAGTACTCCATTCAAACAATTGCAACTAAGGGGTGACATATATGTTGTGGATTTGTTGTTGAAAACAAAAGAAACAGATAATATTACAAACTACAGACACCCTTATATCTATAAATGTATGTGTTAAATGAACTTGTAAAATTGGCAGATATGACCTTTTACTACTCGGCTTTTGTAGCTTTTCATCTATAGTTGAGAATGTTAATTAAATTGCCATGCGTCACAGGGAGATATAAATAAAACCAAAATAACTCCTGAACTTTTATCGATTTAATCAAGAGAATGTCTTCCTTGTGCTTTGAGACAGTGACAATAAAATCAAGTTGATGTAATTAACAATCAGGCTCGCCCATGATATTTTGCTTTAATGGCGAGTACTGATATATTTGAAATACACACGCTAAAGGGTCATGAAAAATTGGTTTAATTTTATTTTTTATTTCGTTGATGCAACAATATTGGAGCAGAAATATAGTTATAGAATATTTAACTTCCTTTCAATTTATACAATTTGTAACTTGTGAATGATTTGGTTTCATAACTCTATTTCCTAACTAAGGACGAGAAGATCAATTAACCTAACTAAGGACGAGAAGATCAATTAACCTAACTAAGGACGAGAAGATCAATTAACCTAACTAGGGACGAGAATATCAATTAACCTAACTAAGGACGAGAATATCAATAAACCTAACTAAGGACGAGAATATCAATTAACCTAACTAAGGACGAGAAGATCAATTAACCTAACTAAGGACGAGAAGATCAATTAACCTATCTAAGGACGAGAAGATCAATTAACCTATCTAAGGACGAGAAGATCAATTAACCTAACTAAGGACGAGAAGATCAATTAACCTAACTAAGGACGAGAAGATCAATTAACCTAACTAAGGACGAGAAGATCAATTAACCTAACTAAGGACGAGAAGATCAATTAACCTAACTAAGGACGAGAAGATCAATTAACCTAACTAAGGACGAGAAGATCAATTAACCTATCTAAGGACGAGAAGATCAATTAACCTAACTAAGGACGAGAAGGTCAATTAACCTAACTAAGGACGAGAAGATAAATTAACCTAACTAATGATGAGAAGGTCAATTAACCTAACTAAGGACGAGAAGATCAATTAACCTAACTAAGGACGAGAAGATCAATTAACCTAACTAAGGACGAGAAGATCAATTAACCTAACTAAGGACGAGAAGATCAATTAACCTAACTAAGGACGAGAAGATCAATTAACCTAACTAAGGACGAGAAGATCAATTAACCTATCTAAGGACGAGAAGATCAATTAACCTAACTAAGGACGAGAAGGTCAATTAACCTAACTAAGGACGAGAAGATAAATTAACCTAACTAATGATGAGAAGGTCTATGATTATGTCCCAATCAATTACAGAGTTGTGTTCCTCTAGGACATGATGGAACCTTGTACTCTATGTTCATAATGATAACTCACTTACTCTAACAAAACTATTTTTTATTCTTCCTTCATTCAAAATTAATGATTCCTCGTTTCTGTCAAGTGATTGATAGGAATACGGATACATGACTTCTCTCCACTCGAGCTATTGACAATTGAAAGCAAAGAAATAATTTAAATGTTTTTATAACAAGACGGTGAAACAAATTGTGATCAAGCCTCAAAGAGTTCATGAAATTATCTTCCTTCTTTATTTAAACATAATTGGTTTCATTTACAGTGAAAATGCAAAAGTAAGCAAACTTATTGTAGCATCTTTTACAATAAGCCAAATCAACAACGATCTTTTTCAAGAGCTCAAATATTTTTTTTTTATTGAAATAAAATAAGATGAATTGTTATAATTAGTATTTTTTTGTTTTTAGAAAAAATGACGAGTTAAGAAAAAACAAAAAGAGACATAATTCTAGTTATTGATTTCCTCTTGTTATTTGAAAAGGAAATCAATGACAATTTTACATAATGTGGCTAAATCATAGGAACTCAGTGACGTAAAAAAACGTATTTACCTCTGTTTCGGAACTACCATCAAGCAAACATGAAATCTTTAATTGTGCAAAGATGTGTTCAGTGGGAAACACACATTTTGTGTAGTCTGGCATTGGGAGAGGTTAAATTGTTTTAAGTGGGAGTCCTGTATGGTAATCGTAATGGCCCTAGCGGTTGTAAACAGGGTCATCATGTATCTAATTTTGCAGGCTTAATCATAGTCATCAATGGTGAAAATTGTACACCGTTACAAAAACATTAACCTTAGATGTATAAGTATATAAGTACACAAGTACATAAGGTGACATGAGGAGAACATGGGAGCGTACACGTACACCATCAGAATCCGCTTCTGGCATCTGTGTTTGTCATTTTGAAATCTATATATACTTTAAGATAAGTCATACATCTTCATAACTATTTCTAATGCCTTTCTTTAATTCCTTTATATTATTACTTTTAAGGGTATATTTTGATATAATATAAAAGATGTAAATATCAGTGGACAAAAGTGAAACATATGTTGAAAAGCTATTTCAATGGTTACATGAGAGAGCTTTTACTTTGTAACCATAACCATTGTCAACTCTCTATAATAAAGCTCTCAATATACTATCAACTTATATTCTCATACTTCATACTGCCAACAGAACTCTCCCTCTCTGTGTCTTAATTATAAAAACAGTTGTTGATACCAAGCACTTCCTATATTTCATAGTAAATCTGCTTAAGTTAGTTATGGTAATACAAACAATATCTTTATTCATCTTCCTTCAGAGCTATTTTAGAGAGACGTATCAGCTTGTGTAAATATTCATCATGTAGTGATTGTTCAATTATGGCAGCCTTTACAGGACCTAGCTCATGTATCTAGTGAACAGATTTTTGCGTACTTCTTACCTGTCATTGAAACTAACAAGTTCATATATATATCAAGCAAAACTATTGCCCTGGTGATCTAAGTAAATAAATGATTATTAACAACTTTCTTTAGATCTTCAGATTTCATCAGCTTCGATTTCGTGTCCATAAAACGTAGGTTTGGCTGATCTATTTTTATCAGTATCTGGTTATATCTACAACACAGAGCAACGATGCCATGTCTTCATTACAAATAACAATAAAATGTTATTTTGGTGAGTCAGCATAAAATGTCAACAAAATCCAATTAGCCAGAGTTCATGTTTAACATTTAGTATCGTTTTTAAGCTACCACTTATAATGCAAAGCTAATGAAATTGGATATTCTTACTTAAAGTATTTTGAGAATTAATTAACTGTGAAAGTGAAAGTTTATTCGTATTCAAGGCCTCATGACCAAAAGTACAAAATCGTATGTACATATAATCAGAGCGCATGGACATCGAGATGGTATATTACATAGGTAGATTACGTTTGAGAAAAATAGCAAGATTCTTAAGATATTCAATATTTTGTGAAGCCATAAGCAAGTCAAATTTTTACCTTGTCGGATTGGTATGAAAATGGCTTGGTAACAGCAATTTTCTACTTATTTCATAAAATGGACAAACTAATAAAAAATGAAATTCATCTTGAATAACGCCATAATTACATTTTGTACATTTGAGTAGGTCAGTATTAACATTTTTATCATATCGGTATTGCTGTATATTAAGTTTGTGACTCATACATCTGAACTTACACAGAGTACGTACCAAGTCTCTATTTGAAATAAGCTTAAAAATATAAATCTCTGGTTCCAGAATACTCTTGTAAGAACAATAGTTATGCAGATATGATGATGAACATAATTTACTATGCCATAATTGATACTGAATATCATGACATCGTTGTTTAAAACATTGCATAAAAGCTGGAATATCACCACATTCTTGAGATATCCATACATATGAAAAACCCGTTTCCATTAACAAGGTACGAACATGCGACACCCAACTGATACCACCATGGTCGTCATATGATTTAAGCATAAGATAGCAGGCCTTTGGATGGCGCCCGTTTCCATGTTTAATAACCTGGTCCAATATTAAACACATCTTTGAAACTAGTAAATACATAGTCTTGTCCTACCAACTTCTCCAAGAATAGTTGAGTTTGATACAAATTTACCGACTCCTAAATATTTCTTGAAAAAAGAACTATGAACTTGTTCGATTTTATCTCGAATTAATTAAAACATCTATTGAAACTCTTCACTATTGACTCTCACTTTTATTGGGGGATCTTAAACATTTATAGTGAGAAATGTGACTTTTGTTATTGGTGTTAGTTAACAAACTTTCAACATAAATTGAATACATAAGATCTTTACAAATGTTATTGAGCTTTAATATTTCTTCCGCTGTGAGAAAATAATATTCCTAGAATTTTTTAATATGTCTTTAGGGTAGTGTTTGGGCAGGAAATAATCAAATATCTTACCATCAGAAGTATCTTTTATTACATACATGATCCAGATGTATAGTCGGTTTTTAGAACTATTTTGTTCGAACTACTGATGAGACGAACTCTCTCAACTATGAATATTGACAATGGAAATATTATCATCTGATGACTAAGGTTATAACACTGAACATCATGCTACTTGTTAGACATATAGGTCCTTATCGTTAAACTTGACTTAAAGGGGCAGTAGCACGTTTTTAGGGGGAACATAAGGTGATGTCAGGAACATGAAAATTAATGGTTCCAATTGAACGACAAAGTATTTAAACTAAATTGAGCAATAATAATTCAAATATATAACATAAAGTTTAGCCATGCGATTCATTTTTCCTACTCAAAATGAATTAAAGGTGTTCAAAAAAAATGGCTGCCAATGGATTTTATATGAATCTTCATACTTTGTCCTCTGACTATGGATGATTGGCTCGTGTAATGAAATTGTTGACACTGTCAATATTATACATTTAGCAATAACTTACAATTATCAGTGAAATATTTAAAATATGAAATTATCAAGAAACGTGCTACTGCCCCTTTAAACTACATTGAAAATATTCTTTTAATAGTAACGTATCTATTGTACAATTTATATGATATGTTAAAGAATCAACTTAACTAATCTCTGTTTTGTTTTCTGTTAATGTCTGTTTCGTTTACAGATTTTTAGAGATTAATTTGTACAGAAAATAAACCTTTGTTTGAAAAGGACGTCATGTGCGAGCTTTACTATATGATGTTTTGCAATCCTTTGGATACAAAAGGAACTACTGATAGAGACAAGTATAAACTAACAAGCTTAATCAGACGAGATTCAACCACATTTACTTTTTATAAAACAAAGTCGTTAAATCAGGATTGAATTGAAAAGAAGTAACCCATTAGTTGCAGAAAATCAATCACTCAAGATATATCTAGCCTTCTTTCATAAGAAAGCAATTTAGAAAGCAAGGCTTGCTAATGAGTTGTCATTTTCGTTATGAGAGAATTGAATACACTTCTTGAAATGCTAATGAATAAGGGGTCAATGACAAATTAGATTGAAAAATACAATTAAGAATTGACTTCAAAATGTATTAAGTTCATGGAGGTATAAACTTAAAAACCGCTGTGCAAACTGTGTAAATCCGTGTAGCTTAATAAATTTTGAAGTCAATTCTTATAAATAAATATACACAAATTCTATGTTTTAATGCGTTTGTTTGCTCCAAATAAACACATTCGCAACAAATAGGACTGCACTATTTACGCGAACGAATTCAACTCGCAACAAAACTAGAAAGATAAACTGTAATCAAAACGTCATTATTATTTTGGCTCGGCCTACGACTAGTTCACCAGGCAATGAAAATTCACAACGGAATCACGCAACGTCTTGTCACGTGGCCTTGACATTCTTAGTGTCAACCGTTGTATATAAACACAAACTCGCGACTGTTGGATTCGGGATGATAATAGCCGATTAGACTATCGTAGGTACCATACATGTGGCTTAAAAGCTTGATGACAAGCAATCAGATCAAATCGAATTTTTCTAATCTTGTTGAGAAACAAAGCTGGAAACTGCGGCATTTGCCATTTTGAAAATGGCCGTACCCCTAAGTGTAAATGGGCGTGGCTAAATGTGACGTGACGTCACGAAATTAAGTTTATGCAGGTATGAACTGAATTTCTGTTACATTGTTCAGCGAATCAGATACACGGATAGCAAATGACATTTATTTATTTCCGCGTAAAGACTATCTAAGTAAAGGTGGGTTTACATGCCGCACATATACCACTGGGGGTAATATACCCCCGGGGGTAAATTTGCCGCAGGGGCAAAAGTGAAATATTGCATTGCGTTTATATGAAATGAAATTGCAATACCTAGGGGCATTATTTTCTCTTCATATATTGACTTTTATAAGGATATTCAGTTAAAATATGATTTGCCCTACCTCCAGACCAGGGGTAAATATTTCGCACTTTGCCCCCGGGGGTAAGTATACCCCTCTTAAAAATTGCGTTTACATGACGAAATTTACCCCCCTGGGGCAAAAAATTGCCTTTACCCCCGGGGGTAACCGCACATATAAACGGGGCTTAAGAATAATTTAGTTTACTAGATACCCAGAAGATAGACATATAACATATGATAGGTGAAACTATAACTTGTTTAATGTAAAGGTGCATTTCTGCGTTGTGTTATTGTGTGTATGTGTATAAATTACAAATAGTTAAACTAATATAAGAACTTCCTCAAACAAATGATAACAATGTCAAATCATAACACAATGATATTTTGTTCCCATTATCCTGTTGAGGTATTCTCAATGAAGCTCAATCAAATACTGCCATTTGAACTTTGAACTTTAGTATCCTGAGCTTGTCTGAAAATGTTAATTTGATCAACTCGTTTTATACTCACTGTCTGAGGACACGAGGGAAACATTGTGTCGATTAGGGTTCATAATGGTTTAGTAATACTTTTTGTCCTCTTTACATCTCTCTGTGGTGAATGGCGATTTAATAAACTGCATTAGTATTCTCAGGGGCAATCACAAGAACGCTAATTTTTTAAGAAAAGAAAACTTAAATACTGTTTTCAGAGAAAGAAAACTTAAAATCAGTCAGACATTCTATGTAAGCAAGTACTCACAATTCTATCCATCAATGTTTGAGCTTTATTTTTATGTAGTTCTGAAATGTCTTTGCATTTTTTAGAAACAGAATTTACTGAATATAATATTAAAACGAAATGCAGAAATCAATTATTATATAATGCTATCAACATGACCACCTTCATGGAATTAAACTTTTGAACTCATGTTTTAGTGTAGGACCATAGGACAAGCACACAATTACAATCATACAAATTAAACAATCTTTTCCTCAAAGCAATGTCATACATGTTAAATAATGAGTAATACTAACCTATATATTATAAAATAATTGTGACAATTTTAAGGCCTTCCTAGAAATCATGTGATTTAGTTTGTGTTATTTTCAGATATGTAAAGCATTTTGACATACTATGATCACTTAATCTGGTAAAATATGACACAAAACCGTATCAGCATAGCGGTTTACTAGACAATCTTAGGTATAGGAACTTTATATAGAGAGAGTGGTAACTATTTTACATTCTGATTAAAAACTTGTTGTCACTGGAAGTAGTTCCCATATGAAATCCTGTACTTTAAAGGAAACATTGTGTTTATCCATCATATTTAGCACTTTTTATACATGAAGTTTGTTATGGTAATGTAAATAACTGTGCATATAACTTCTTTAGAAGCATTTAGAAGCTGGTTGATGAAGAAGATCAAGTTATTATGGATTGTCAACTTCTTTGTTGCATGAAATGGCAAGACACCAAAAAATTTCAAATCAACAAATCAGACTACAGAATAAGGAATACTTAGAATCAATCAACATCCATCGTCTAAAACCATCCATCAATCGTGATCAAGGCTATTATCTTCCCTCAGCTTACCATTCTGATTAAATCCACTTACTAGTAATTCACTTTACTCTACTGTTACAACAACCAATCAACCTGTACATCATCAACCTACTCTATTCTCACTATGTCCATCTGGCTTCCCCATCTATTGTTTACTGTAATAACAATCAAACATCACCATTTACATCAACCTATTTCTTTGTATAAGCTTATTTATTTAAGGATTGTTTTACATGTTTTGTGCCTGTATCGATGTATAACAGCAACAAATTCATAAAATCGCGTAGCGTAGTGTAGCGATTTTATACAAAATTTGTTGCTGTTATACATCGATAGAGGCACAAAACATGTAAAACAATCCTTATAATTACAAAATCAACGTTTAAACAAAGTTTTTCTTAATTATTTTCACAAAAATCTAACATCAATGTCGTGAGATTGTGGTTTGTTACACGAAACAATACAAAGTTGAATCAAAATTGAGAACTCCATAAACTAAAACGGCCGAAGATTTAATTTCATTTTCGCAACCATTGACACCAATGCAATCACAATTCGTCTTAACCGGATTCCGCCTTTTCGGAACAACCCTAATTAGCATATCACACGACGTTCAAAATGTCCGCCGTTTGCCAGACGCTAGGAGCGAACAAGCTCGAGGACTCGTAGTTATTAAAATGCAGCCTTTCCGGTGAATATATGGATTGTGTTAGGGAGAGGAATGTATTTACTGGTTACAAACGCAGGTTGGAAGTGACAAGATGTGTTGTATCTGTCTTTGCAACAAAACGTAACTCGCAACTGTCAAAACCGGACTATTGCGTCAGGTGATTGTGACGTCACAAGGAATGAATGCACATGGCATGGTTGCAAATTTTTCTGCATTCATCGAGAAATGGCAGCAGGTTTTTGAGCGCTCTCGTCCAATCAGAATCGCGGAAATTAGTGTAACAAATCCATTTTGTCATTATATCCACTACATCAAACTACTCTTGAAACTGTATAAACTTGTTATCCATTTATGTATATCTATATGTATAACTCCCCATTATCATGAATCATTTGCTTGATAACGGTGTTAGTATCTACGCCGAAACGTCGCATTTCATGCAATAAAGAAGTTGACTATCCATATAACTTGTTCTTCTTCGACTGTGCATATGTTTAAAAGTGCTTAGGTACCGGAGAATATTCATGGTTTGATTGCTCAACAACAAATTACTAATCAAAGGACTGTGTGTATATTAATTGTGAAAGGTTTGCTCAACTAGGGATTTATTTACAGTCAACTAATAATAGCATGTTATCTTCAGGAACAATTAATGCTGTATGTTTTATCTTGAAAGTAGAGTTTTCATTCAAAAAAACACAACCATCGAGGTGATGCCAAATATATTATCTGATAAGGATTGATTGCTTTGTAAGAGAGTTTAGGTGATTAATCCAGCTATATTAAGACTACCCATTGAGTTTGCCCACATCAGTTAACAATAAGATCTCAGAACCTGCTAAAACATCAAAGCAAGAATTTTGATTTATGGCCTGCACGCTGTATTTATTTTCAAAGACGTAATGTGGATATAAAACTCCCAAGAAGCTTTCTAACATGTACCACAATAACAGTGATGATCTGTCACGCTAACAATATTGTAATAACGAGATCTTCAACTCTGTTAATAGACCCTTAGTGCATTTCTTGTATACACAAATAGGATAAAAGGTCATATGCTGTTGGCAACATCCAATATATTAGGTATTGTTCAGGTTAATGTCTATTCAATGCTGGGTCTGCAACTGCCTTATCAAATCACACAACCTGCGTTGCATTATATCACCACACACATTTAAAACAACATTACAGACGAAAATAGTTGACTGCCTTTTTGGTCGAGTTGACTATAAGAATATCATATTTCCTATTTTACTATCGTCCACAAATGGATAGGGATACCCAAACAGGCTCCTTACATTGAACAAATACTAAATATATAAATATAAGGTTGACTGTAGGGTTGACTGAAGAGTTGACTGTCTTACAATAACAATATTATCTGTTGTTAACACTTTTATTTTATCTCTGATCATATTGATATAACATTACATGGACCAAATACAAATACTAAGCAGAACTTGTAGGGTAAGCTGTATGGTTATCTCTGTAGATCATGTGTTATGTATTATACGAAAGAAGCAAAGTGAAACCTTCCAGGGCGGCTTTGATCTGTCCTAAAACCCCAAGGAGTGTATTTTGTCGTCAAAAAGTGAAAGGTTTGAACAAGCAAGTGATTCGATGAGGTGATATCATTCAAAACATTGAACAGAACAATTACTTTTCACTTGTCACTTTTATGTAAGCTCTGATCATAAACAGATATTGTTAACGTGGCTTAACAATCTACCCAAAACCTACTTACATAAACAAGATTTCTCTATCAATGTCAATTGTTAACGATTCCTCTCCTTCATCATAAGTAAACATTTCCATTCATTTTCATTCACTTCATCATAATGTCACTGTGAATACCTTTCCCCTAATTTTATTCATTTGATACCACAAGTACCATGGAACTGAATGGTTTTAAAGCATATGGAAATATCCAGGCTATACCTTGGACAATATACATGAGTTGGTTCAAAGCATCATTTTAAAAAATAGAATAGGATAGAATAGCATATTGTCTATAATCTCTGTTTCTAGGCTTAGTGGTAGTTTCTGTTGATAATGATGATTAACTTAAAACTAATCAAAGACTCATGACATTTTTCCATTGCGTTTCTTCCAAAAATGATTATAAAAAGATGCAATATATGTGTTTATGATATTTGAGATTCATCCCAACTTATGATTTGATAAGATTTTGAAGGTCTTCTTAAAGAGACACAGAGTATGTTGATAGGATCACATATGTCAGATTTTGAAATCGATGTTATTACATCGGGAACAACTAACTGTTACTAGCAGATTATTTACTTGGTCCATTTCGTAAATATACATGACGTTAGTAATGGTATTGGTAACATAGATATAGATCATAGATACATGCAGGGTAGAGATAATACTTTGTGCGTCTGAGAACCAACTGGTGTTGTACTTTTGACCTTTTGATATGTTGCTAAATTTTTATCACAAAATACAGGCTACATTAAGTATTAATTGCTGTGATTATGCATCTGCAGACTCAAAAGGATTTGATATTTATATCATGAAGTACCTATTTTGCAGGGTACATTAGGTATTAGTTTAAGAATTATCTCAAAATATTAAATAAAAAGTCACATATGATAAAAATGGAACAAAATGATCTGATTGTTACTTATTTCTTTAACTCGTTATCACTTACGAAGTTCATTAAATTTGCACCACAAATAGGGCATAAATGACAATGATTAAATATGATTTATTGAATTTACACTAATGGGTCAACATGCCTCAAGAACATCGCAGAACCTCTTATTTGTTTTAATCATGATGAAGACAAGAGTAATTCTATGGATGAACAACTTATTCTTCCTTATACTACCAACTTGGAGAATGCCACTCACACAGTTTAATCATGATGACTGAATTAAAACTTTGTAAGGCTACTGAACGTCACTTTTTGATACAAATGATAAAATGGTGAGTTATCAATACCTTATCTTCTAGAAATGAATTTCATGTTTAGACGTTGTATGATATGTCACTATATATCAATATATATCTGCATAGATTTCAAATATCTATGAAATGCTGTTACATTTTTGCGAAGGTCGGTAAACACTCATTTCATTTGTCTGATAACACATATACAATGGAACTTAATGGGTTTAAAGCATATGGAAAAAGTCAGGTTATACTTGGAGAATATACATGAGTTGGTCCAAAGCATCATCTTCAAACAAAAAGTAAGAAAAAAATAGGATAAAACAGTATATTGCCTACATTCCCTGTTTCTAGACTTTATGAGAATTTGTACACTCAATCAAGCTTTCATACATGAACTAAAATAACCAGACAGGTTCAGCAGAGCTAATGATGTTATGATGGGGAGAATTTACTGTCATGTCTACAACACACTATGTTTGAGCTGAATAGGTTTTACAACGTAATAATATTATCAGGCTTCAGTAAAGCTTTACACATGAGCTTGTCCTCGTCAATTTTAATGATAAACATAGAATATTGCTTACGATCCCTGCTTGTAGACTTAATGAGAATATTACACTCCAACAAACTTCATTATCGGAACTAAAATAAACAGAAGGTCTTATTATGTTGTGATGGAGAGTCTGTTAGTAGGTCAGTGGTGCATTTCTTGTAGATAAATATGATGTAACCCCAAAAAAAAGGTTCAATTCCATAGTTTTTCTAATCTAATTACAGACAAAGGCATATGTGACCAACATAGAGAAAGTTTTGAATGAATAAAGGAAAGATGATATAATATTGATTAATCAAGATATAAGCAAAATAAAACTTTGACAACATACTGCACGGTCAAAAGAGAATACTTTCCATGGTTAACTGAAGCGTACAATGAGACAAATCAAAAAGGTAGAGCTTTGAATGGACTAATGACAAAATGAGATTATATTGACTGATAAGTTGATTAATTGATTTCAACTCTTACAGTGTCATTGGTCTGTTCTACTTCCTTGCTGCCGAGACTTCTGTATTAGCAATTATTACCCACGTGGTACTTCGTAAAGGGGTTTCATAACAATTTGTTATGACACATATGGGTCATAACACCTCAAAGTGATTTGATTGGCTTGCGGTGAACTTTGACATTGTCCGGACTACTTTATTCATTCATAAAACGAACGTGTTTTCATTCACAAATTCGAATGGCACTGAGTGAGTCGGAGTCATTCTTCAAACTTTCAGTTTATTTGTTTAATCTTCCTTCCCGAATTGTTAAGGAATACATCGGAGGACAAAATAATTACAATAAAACATCGTACTGATATCACAAGGCTCATATAAACACAAAAGAAAATTTAAATTCAGCATAATTTGATCACCGAATTTCA
Source organism: Steromphala cineraria (assembly GCA_916613615.1). Taxonomy (NCBI): domain Eukaryota; kingdom Metazoa; phylum Mollusca; class Gastropoda; order Trochida; family Trochidae; genus Steromphala; species Steromphala cineraria. The sequence goes on from OU744723.1 coordinate 6,320,547, forward strand.
TTAATTTGTTCCATGTCGCTCCAAAATGACACAGACAGTCATTGCTTGTTATCTATAGAATATAAAGACAACTGAATATTCTTTAGACAACATTTCTTCAAAACAAAACGCGTTTGAACAATGATAAGCATCGTAAACTTACTTTTAAGGCGGTTGTTTACACATTTTGACGAAAAGATACAGGCAAATCCCGGCCGCCATGACATGCCGTTGATCAAAGAAAGATAACTCTGACTGATCTCGCGCAGTGAGATTTTATTTTCACGTACGCTTCGTTCATGACAAAAGTGCTTATTACTTACATTTCACCAGACACTATGAATTAACGTAGAGTCAAATTTAAAAATGTGAATATTTAACGTCGTAATAGTATAATAATTGAGACTGTGACGTGGTTTGATATTCATCCGCCGTTTCGTCTCTTTATAGGCATAATAAAAAGTTGTTTAAAAAAGCAATAAATCGTCTGAAATGCAAGTTGGTAATAAATAGGATACATAACTCGTTCCCCTTTCATATCAAGTTTATGTCCCTCGTGAAATAATTTTGTTGTGTCACTCGCCAAGGCTCGTGACAAAGCAAAATTATTTCACTAGGGGCATAAACTTGATATGAAAGGGGAAGCTCGTTAGATATACTATAATTACTATTCACTTATAGACTTATAGACTTATTCACTCAATCATATTTCTGTATATTGAAGACACCTTAAATGTTATCCTTTTAAAACCAACCACCGCAACCCTAACTCAAAAAGAGAGAGAAATGTTATTGCCACTTGTGTTCGAATCATTTTGATTCGTCACAAACGATAAATTAAGTTATGATCCTGATGTCGTCACAAACGTGATTGAATAATGATGAATATTTGAAAAGAAAAGAAGAGAAATAAGTTTCAATTGTTGAATTAAAGTTCTTAAAAATGGTATGGTGCAATGAGTTTTTTCATGATTAATATCCTTTTGTTACTTAAGCATATCCAATATGTTTATCATAATTAGCATGAAAGGATGACATTTATGTGCAGTATAGTAGTTGGCTTCAAGCTCCCTCTCTGTTGAAAATGATGATTAACTCAAAACCATTCGAAGATTTTTTTATTGCATTCTTGAAAATGCATTATTTCTAATATTGGATATTTGAGAGTCATCACAGCTAATAATTTGATAACATGTTGAACTCTTGATGATGATAAAAAAAAGCGAAGGTGACAAAATAAGGATTAATTTCAAATGTAAAATTTAAGGTCATTAAATGGTATGGCGGCATAATATTTTTTGATTATTCATTTTCTCTAAATACAATAACGTTTTATTTGTGTACATCAAATAAGCATGAAGGATTATCGTTAACACATTTATGGGCAGTAAAGTAGTTGGCCTCAAGCTCACTATTTGTTGATAATGATGATTATCTTAAAACTAATCAAACACTCTTGACATTCTTCCAAACCCTTGATATTTGATATTTGATATTTGAAAGTCATAAAAAGTCATAACAACTAATAACTAAATAATATTTTGAATATTAGGAAATATTCTAATATATGACTTTTACAGTCACATAACGTGAAGGTTTGTTGAGATGCAAGCACAATCGCGGTGACAAACCTCTACACTGTACAAATTATCTTAATGTTTTAACTACTGCTTGAAGCTCTCCAGGAATGATGCTCTTTTATACACCTTTCCACAAATTTAAACTGCGGTACAAATCTAATATATCCATGATTTTCAACTTCAAATATAACTTGTTTTTGATGTTCTATGTTACAATCAATAAATGAGCTTTATTCTTCACACTTTGTCAAAACACTTAACATGTTTGGATTATGGTTATGTAATCTTAGACATACATGTAGCAATATGCATATAGCTGAAAAGTATACACGATTATCATTGCTTTTTTAAAAACTAATGTGGCTATTGAAAATGAAAAAAATCAAATGTGCTATGCAGAGACTTTTATATCTAGGCAATGACCTTGGTGTCGTAAATGATAAATACCTTGAAGTTACCTCATTTGGAAGTCTTTTTTAAAAATCCAAACTGAAATAACGTTGTGAATGGACAGATGAAAACATTACAGAATAAAAGTGCCAAAAGAAAACACCAAATAGTTACTCCTTGAAACTTTGTCATTAGCTCAAAGTAATTTTTTTCTGATTAATGATTTTCCTCTACTCCTCCTAAAACAAGGATGAATAATGAATATAACATTTGATTTTAATGTAAGTAATAATACATTTGATTGACGGTAGGGAAACATGTTGCCTTTTAGAAATCTTAGATAAATGGGTTTGAATTAAACGAACCCGGTGTCATGTCAATGTTTGTTAATTGAAAGAAAAAAATCATCAATTACTTCAAAATATTTTAGAATTATTCCAAAAGTGATCTTTCAAAAGGAATTTTTTATTAATTTTTTCCTCCTTGATAAGCATGAGTTTCAATAAAGGACACTCAATATTTCAACAAGATAGAAGAAATCTTATTTGTTAGAAACTTAAATTATTTCTACACTCATAGCAACAAATATAACAATAATTCTAAAACTTGCTCAATCTATCACCACAATTGATGTACATTGTAGTCATATGATATTTTTTAACATGATAATAAGTTTACACATTAAAAATGAGATGTTATATATAAATATGTTTCAGTAAAAATAGAAAGTAGTCGCTTCAAAAACATTTATCTTGCAAATCTGACTTGTCTTTTACGACCCATGTTTTCTTTGGCAGCCATTGTTTGGATAAATTATAGGAGTCATGACGTAATCAACACCCATTGATCCAGTCGTGAAGAAAACCCTTACTCTAATGTAAGTTTTAGAATGACATGTCTCAACTTATTTTGTTTCCATGAAATTTGGCTCATGTTCAAACAAATACCAATATTCTGAAATGGCAGCATCGGTCTTAAACTAAATTTTCGGGTGTTGAATAACATTGAATCCTGAAAATTTTACAAACGCAACTATTTATTGCCAAGGATACTAAAAGGCTCCTTACTTTTATCTTTAGTTCATGCCCATTCGAATAATTTTTAAACTATCAAATAACTAATAAATTGTTTACATGAGCCTTTTTTACACACAAACTGTTTTATATCATTTATAAATTCACCGAAAAGATCAAGGAACTAACATTTTCGAGATGATCTTTCTGCATATACAACTATCAAGCATGCCATGTTGTAAAAGTATCATCACCATCATAGATACGACATTGCTAAAATCTCGAGAAAGCCAAGGTTGAACGTATCTTTTATATTGTACTTTATTAAAAACAAACAAGATTGAACTCAAAGTATGTATACTAACAATTGTTAAAATCTCATCAACCGTTTGATTACCAAACAGTAACAATTGTTAGAAATCTCGTGTGACCAATATATCGAGTAAATGTTTGTTATAGACAAAGTATGACAAAGTATGACATCAAAGCCCAAGAACGACTTCAACACCAATTACCTGGTATACATGAAACAATCAAGAATAACGTCAGATTCTATCTTGACATAGATTAATCAATTTGTACTAAACTAATTACCGTTATTTGGTAATGCTTAAATAAAAGGCGTTATCAAATGAACTACAAAGCAAAATAATATGGACTTATGTTTTATCATATACTCATGAAAATTTATGATAGTTATACAAGGGTGCAATACAGAATATGTTTTCAAATTCCGAATTGCATGACTGCCGGTTCTACTTTATTTAAGTTTCGGCAATTCTCGGACCTTTCCACAATTAACAATCATTGTTATATTTTATATTTTATTTTGCTGATAATTATTTTGGGTGTTTATGCACCAAAACATAAGGTCACTATAGTCTCATCACAGCCAAGCAATTCAGAATGAGAACTTGGGATTGCTAACAGTTATGTTTGGATATTGACGATTTACTAACCAACTTGTGCATAAGACATACATCCTATGATATTTTAGTATCACATATCTTATTTAATATATACATTTTTGAATGATTAAAGACTAAGAATGAGCCATAATTATATGATGAGATATAACTGATTAAAGCTTTTTAGGTAAAAGTTATTTATTTTGATTGTTTTATGGTAATTGATTGTTGGTTTATCAAAATGTACAAGGCAACTTGGTGAAATGGACAAAAAGATCAAACTTATTCAAAGTATTTCACGAAACGAAAATCTTCATGATATAAACAACATGATAAAAGAAAGATAATTAAATATTTGTATCTTCATTTTGTTTTCAAAACAAAATGTTTCTGATATAACAATATGATTCATTGCAAGTAATTTAGTAGTTTGATTTTCAAGTAGTTAATTTAAAAAAAAAACATTCTGATTCAAACAATATGATGTTTCCAGGAATTAATTTGTTTATAAATGAAAAAGGATAATGAATCCTTATTTATAATGTAGGAATGTAATCGTTGCTACGTTACTTAGACGATATCGAGATTCAGAGTATACTATTACTTAAATTTCGATGCTTAAAGTAGATTTTGTTATTTTAGATATCAACATAATGCTTTCAATAAAACGTTAAAATTCTATTACCTTTTCTGTTATATGTTTACTTTTGATGGCTATCAAATAGAACAATCAATGTCTGGTTCTTATCCATCCATCCATCCATCCATCCATACATCCATCCATCCATCCATCCATCCTTCCTTCCATCCATCCATCCATCCATCCATCCATCCATCCATCCATACTTCTGCCAATAATAGCAATGTATAAAATGCCTTGTTTTGATGTTCCATGACTCACTGTATATGGGGGTATTTTGTGGAAACGAACTTGAAGGTCACATTCCAGTTTATACACTATATTGTTATTACATGTAGTACTTGATAATCAGACAACCGCGTTGATTATTCATTACAACATTAACTTGACAACAAGAAAATCTCAATACAAAACGTAAGAATCAAAGTCATTTATTTGCATTTAAAGTGTGAAAAGCCTCTCTAAGGTATTACAAGGCATTGTTGTTTAATCTGATGATCAATTTGTAGATATTTTATCAGAACATAAATTATATTTCAATAGAAAATAATTTGTTGGGTTTTTTTTGGGGTTTTTTTTATTCCTGATATCATTGTACATATATACACGTAGTCTTGAACATAGTCAGGTTTTTTTTAGACATACAAGAAAAAAACATAAAAGGACAAAGACAGTCATTCACTCACACATTCACACCTTTGTAATTTGAAAAAAAATGATTAATATGTTCTCCATACTAATAATTATCAAAAACAAGTTTGGCATACATTGCTCATTTAGTTTCAAATTCATTAAACTTAGATTTATTCCAAAATATTATTTTTTCTATTGAATAGTAATATTTAAGTTCATGCTTAAATTGTGATAATTTTGGAGCTATCTTCCTCAACTTGCACTTATAAATATGGTATTTTGCTAAAAGTAATATCAAATCAAAGGTATCATCTGTATGGAATGTGGGTGAACACCCAAAAAGAATCAGCTGACAATGAAGATTTATATTTCCTGTATGCATACAATTCATCTCCACCCATTGTGAAAAAGCTTGCCAGAAGTTCTTAGTAGCTCTACAATTCCAAAAAAGATGAATTATTGTCTCAGGTTCTGCAGCACAGAATGTAAAGAGATTACTTTCAACCAAATGCATCTTAATCAAGTGGGTATTTACAGGTAGGATTCTGTGAAGCAGTCTGATTTGCATCCACCTCAATTTGGGATCTAGTGTTGTTTTGAAAGGTTTAATAAAGATATAAAGATGATTTATATTAATTAAAGTCTCTTCTTCCCATTTCTCAATTACCTTAAGTTTTTCATCATTATCGGTTAATTTAAAATACTATTTGTTTGATCCTCTTTTACATGCCAGGAGATTCCTGACACATAAGCATGTATTGATATCTGGAAATACTTCTGTTTTGTGAATACTAAGGAGCTTTCGATATTTTTCCATTGCTTTTATAATTCCATGAAATTCAAGGACATTTATCTTAAAATAGACATGACAAAATTGTTCAAGAGACATATAGTCGCCATTATCATTTAGAGAAAAAAATATTGATAGTAGCACAAAGAAACGAGATCACTGACCCGGAAATGACAGTCTTAAAATCGGATGATTATAAACTGTTGTGTATCTTTTCGACAAACAGTATGATCTTGTATTCAAAATATGTTTGTTGATATTTTGAAAAGAAGGTTTGAGCTAGGGTAACCAGCTGTTCCACAAGAGACACAATTGTAACATTGTGATCTGGTTTGGAAATTATTACAGTATAAACCACCATATATCTTCATCAGATATATGGCTAAACAATTCAAAGTAAAGAACTTTAACATGTTCTCAACCAAGAAGAAATAAGCTTAATGATAGTCAGGGTCAGTCGTTATCATCAACTCAATGAGAGGTAATTCCCCAGCGGCATATTCTCTACTACTGTAATTGAAAAGATTGTAATCAGAGAGACATCCTTATTCCCAAAATCTTGAATAATCAAAGTTCTCTCCTCAGAATGAGTGTTAAAAGTGATCATTTTAGTTAAGTTATTCAGTGTCTTTCAAACAGATTTAAAGTCTAAACATGACCTAACTATTCAAATGACATTAATGCTTTGTTTCCATTGGAATCAGGACACGACAAGGTTTCATTTCTTAATTAACAAACTGATAAATAATCTGCTTATGGGATGATTTCGTTTTTCATAGGTCACTACATTTGACCACATTCAATGTTAAAATAATTTTTTTTTAGACTTTGTAAAATGCTATATGTCTTCTCCAGGTTCAATTCTTAAAGTCTTTCTAACACAATGCTCTAATTGTTCATACGGTTTTGGTATCTCTGAAGTTGGGATTTGGCCAACAACTAAACGGTTCTTTCAATAAACTAACTAAGGAAATCAACATAACATGTTGTGGCTTTACCGTATTTTTAAAAATAATTTCTTAACAACAGTGTTCTTTACTCTTAACTTGTGTCCTAGTGTCATACTTGACATATTCTTTAGGTAATCAGATAATGATAGGAATTTAATTCAAATGATATTCAAATTGTGATTAATTTGAAAACATCGGCATATGAAGGATCCTTTACAAATGTAAACCATAACCTATTCAGATTAATTGATTTGAGTGAAATTGTTATATACCAATGCATATTTTTGTTGTTTTACCGTAATGAATATCCATGTCACCAGCCCTTTCATTGACTACAACGAATGGGGTACGGGATAGCTCAGTCGGCAAGAGCGCCGGTCTCACGTTGCTGAGGTCCGGGGTTCGAATCCCATCCAGGCCAAGGTGTAAAAACCCAGAGTTCACCTCTGTTAGATCTCTATAAGTGTCACCCTGGAGCCCTAGTGTGTAGTGCAACAAAAACTACGCACTTAAAAGATCCCACGAATTCATGTCAGTGGCTGAATGGTGGATACATGAACACGTGCATACGCCGAGCTGACGGTTATTAGCGTTCAGCAGTGTTGGACAAACTGCTGTGACTATGTGTCTCAGTTCACCCAGCTGTAAATGGGTACCCTGTGAGGCATAGAATGGTCCTTAACCTGAGCGCCACATATGGATGCCGGTTGAAAACTCCCCAGGGAGTTGAATTGGAAAAAATTATTGGACGGTGAAAGAATGCCATTGACCAGGGGAAACAATGTAAGCGCCTTGAGCAACCACTAGTGGATGGATATGTGCGCTATATAAATATTCATATAATAATAATAATAAAGAATGAAATATAATGAGGAGTGACATTATGATGAAGTGAATGAGAATGATGAATGGAAATGGTTATTAAGATGAAGTGAATGAGAATGACGAATGGAAATGGTTATCAAGATGAAACAGAGGAATTGTTAACATTTGACATTGATAAAGAAATCTGTGTTATGTAAGTAGGTTTGGGGCAGATTGTTAAAACACTTTAAACACTTCAGAGATAATAGTGACCAGTGAAAAGACGCTGTCTCATACTAGTTGTTCTGGTCAAGCTCAGAAAGATTCAACAATCAATGGAACATTCCTTGTTTTAATTTAAATTTTAAATGTAAAGACATCACCTCATCGAATCACTTGTTTATTCAAACCTTTCACTTTCTGATGACAAAATACAGTGCTCTATGTTAGCACAGATCAGAGCTAGTACCTGAAGACACCCTGCAAGGTTGCTTTCATCGTATCCACAGATCAGAGCTGGTACCTGAAGACACCCTGCAGGTGCAGACCCAGCATTGAATAGACATTAACCTAAACAAGACCTTTCAATATATTGGATGTTGCCAACAGCATATGACATTTTATCCTATTTGTGTATACAAGAAATGCACCACATGTCTATTAACAGAGTTGAAGATCTCGTTATCACAATATTGTTAGATTGACAGATCATCACTGTTATTTTGGTACATGTAAGAATGCGTCTTGGATCTTTATATCCACATTACCTCTTTGAAAGGAAATACAGCGTGCAGGCGATGTATCAGCATTCTTGCTTTGATGTTTTAAAGGGTTCTGAGGTCTTAAAGAGATGATTTAAAACTACTGTTGGCAAACTCAATATCAAAGTCGTAGTGTAGCTGGACTGATCATCTAAACCTCTGAAAAGCAATATACCCATGTTAGGTAATATATTTAGCATCACCTGTCAAAAAACTCTAAAATTACTTTTATGATATTATTATTATGAAACATAGAGCATTGATTGTTCCCGAAGATAACTTAGTTAGTCCCTAGTTGAGCAATCCTACCACAATAAATATTAACACATTCCTTTGATAATCGCACTCTCTAGTAATCAGAAATCAGACCATGATGAATATTCACATGTACCTAAGGCCTTTCACATATATGCACTGTCTCCTGTGATTCACAGTGCCATAACAAATACATATTAAACAGAAAGTAATAAGTACTGAATGTGGTGGATAAACAAAATGTTTCCATTAAAGGGACAGTAGCACGTTTTTGGGGGGAATATAAGGTGATGTCAGAAAAGTGAAAATGATTGATTTTTATAGAAAGACATTGTATTAATACTAAATAAAGCAGTAATAATTCAACAATATATGTAAAGTATAGCCATGCTATTCCACTTTCTTACACAAACGAATAAAAGATGTTCACACAAAATGGCCGTCAATGGATTTTATGTGAATCTTCATACTTTGTCCTCTTACTGGATGATTGGCTTGTGTAATGTGATTTTTGGCACTATCAAAATAATATATTAAGCAATAACATACAATTATCAGTGAAAAATTAAGAATATACAATTATCAAAAAACATGCTACTGCCCCTTTAAAAGTTTTAATCTAATGTAGTACCTACTTCCAGTGTAACACGTTTTTGAACAGAATGAATGGCTATCACTGTGTTCCTAAGCCTTTATTTAGTTCTTTTACAATCCTGTATGTCTTGCAAACTATTAACGTTTAAGATTTTACTTGATTTGATGATAATGAAATATCAAAAAGATATCATTCAAACAACAACTTAAACATTTCCGTACAAACGATTGGAAACCGTCCTTATATTTTTTATCTCAACTCAAAACGACATTAACCTTTTCAACCTCCTAACAGGCGGGAACGGTTTTAATTGGCTCAAAACATGTGAGACCTTGTCACAAAATGACTCGACCCCAGTTTGTTTCACAGATGAGACTCTTTCTTAGCTACATGGTATGAGAGAATGTGAAAGGTTTAAGGATGCCAGAATTAGTGAACATGATATTTTTCCTTTTGGATTTACCAATGGCCCCTTTTAGAAACAGAAAAAACTTGGACACAGAGATCAAGCAATGGATACTCCTCATATCACATATTGTATATGTGAACGGGTTAAAATGGTCAAATTGACGTTCATATACTTAGTTTAAGAAGATTGTTCTAACATACACGCAATGACAAGAAAAACATGACCATACATGTATAAATTACAAGATATTTAATCACAAATGGTTATTGTGATTGAAACAGGGTTCGTTCATGTTTTTAAAAACAAAGTTTCACCAACTATCAGAAAATAATCAGTATTTTCTGAAAAACTTGCCATTCTAGCTCTTGTAAATTGTAACTTCTTTTACACCTACATGTATGACATTGTTTTGAGAGGAAGCTTAAGGTTGTTAGAATTGTAAGATTGTGATTTTGTGCTTCTTATCTGGTCATGAGTTCAAACGTTTAGTTCAATGAAGGTAATTTTAATATCCTATCCAAACATTCTGGTCCTAAAATAAATTGAAAAGCCATTTTAGAACTACATCAAATATAGCTCAAACTTTGACGGATGGAATTGTGTGTACTTGCTTACAAAGATGTGCCAGGAATTCTACATGTAAGTCGTCTTTCTCTGAAAACAGTATTTTAGTTTAATCTAATTTTCTTAAAAAGTGAGTGCTCTTGTGTTTGCCCCTGAGAATACGAAGGCTGTTTATTAGATCGGCATTCACCACAGAAAGATGTAAAGAGGTCGAAAAGTACTTCTAAACCATCATTAATCTAATCAACAGATTGTTTCCCTCGTGTCCTCAGACAGTGAGTATAAAAACGAGTTGACAACATAGACATTCAGACAAACTCAGGATACTCGCGAATATCAACATAGTTCAAATCCCAAGACACACGTGTCAATTTAATGTAATTCATTTAATGAACTTATATGTGTTCAAAGTTGAAATGATGGTTTCTCCTTGATGCAATCATTGAAGCTTCAACTGTGACCCATAAAGTTATCTGCTACAAATACTTAACATTCTAACCGTCAGTACTATTCATATTAAAGTCATAAATTATTTGGTGTCAAACATGTGATTTAACCGATAAACAGCTTAACCAATACTTCGGTATTTGACTGACCTATATTATTATTATTATTGAATACCTCAAGAGAATAGTGAGAATAAAACATCAATGTGTAATTATTAATTTTGATATTGTTATCATTTGTTGAGGAATGATTGTATGTAATATCTTATATTAGTTCCAACATATGCAATTTATACACATACACTATCACAATGCAAGAAGATCTTTTACAACAAAGAAGTTATAGTTTCACCTATCACATTTTTTATTTCTATCTTCTGGGAATCAGGTATACTAAGTTATTAGACTCAAATAATCTTAATGCTATATCGTATCTATTTAATCGATTTTATCTTTGATTCCTTTTTAATTGTCAATTCAAGAAGTGGATTCAATTTTCACATAACGAAAATGACAAGTCTTTAACAAGACGACTGCCTTTGCAAATTGCGTTTATTAAAGACGGCAAGACATTATCTGAGTGATTACTGAAATCAGGTTTCTTTGGCTAAGTTTAAGCTTGATTAAATAACTTTGTATTATCAGGATGAATCGGGTTCTAATTGTACCTGATTGAGATTGGTTCCTGTCTTATCTGTATGGGGGAGATTTTTTAAATCTAAAAGATTGCAAAACATCATAAAGTAAAGATACATGCAGTACAAAATAATCCCTAACAAACTGTAAACCAAATAGACATTGACAAAGTTGAGATGAATAAAGTTAAATCTTTAACATATCATGTATTTTGTACTATAGATGTCAGTTACTTTAAAGCAAGACTGTCAATGGTAGTTAATCAAACTAAGAGATCAAGACATTTATGTAGCATGATGTTCAGTCTTAAAGGGGCAGTAGCACGTTTTTTGATAATTGTATATTTCAAATTTTTCACTGATACTTGTAAGTTAATGTTATATGTATTATTTTGACGGTGTCAAAAATCTCATTACAAAAACCAATCATCCTTAGTCAAAGGACAAAGTATGAAGATTCACAGAAAATCTATTGGCGGACATTTTTATGTGAGCGCCTTAAATTCATTTTGTGTAAGAAAAAGGAATCGTATGGCTAAACTTACCTTATATATGTGATTTATTTGTTTCCATTTAGTTTAAATACATTGTCTTTCAATTGGAACCATTAATTTTAATTTTCAATAGTGATAGTCAAAAGTGAAGAGTTTTAATGAATGTTTTATTTAATCATCAAAAAACGCTTAGCATGAGTATCCAATTTGGTCAGCTTTGTATCACAACTGGTAGTTTAAAGACGATAATAAATGGTATAAATCGACTCTTGCTCACATTGTATGTTATTTACTCGTCAAAAATTCAATTTCTTGTTATTTGTAATGGATACATGCCATCGTTGCTCTGTGTTTGTAGATAAAACCAGATACCGATCATATAATTAGCACAACCTATATCTTGTTGAAACGATGTCGAAGCTCATTAAATCTGAAGATCTAACCAAAGTTGATATATACTTCTCAACCTATACTTAGTCACCAGGGACAATATTTTTGCCTGATAGATATGAACTGTTTAGTTTCAATCATAGGTTAAAAGTACAGCAAGATCTGTGTATAAAACAGACGAGCTATTATCTGTGTCCGGTCAAGACTGCCATAATTGAACAATCACTACATGATGAATATTTACACAAGCTGATAGGTCTGTCTATAATAGCTCTGTAAGGAGGTGAAACAAGATATGTTTTGCATTACCATAACTAACTTATGCATATCCACAACTGTGTTTTAAGACACACAGAGCCAGTGTTATGTTGCTGTTTATAATAATGAGAGCAATATTATAGAGAGTTGACAATGTTTTCACATTGTTAACTGCTTTTCATGTAACCATCCTTTGTTGGATACATTTTTATACATATATCATTTGGACATTTCACATCATTTGATTATGTTTCAGGCGCCGATCAGAGGTTCAAAGTCTCTGTCAAAACATATTTACGCCTCACAGTGTCAAATTATACAAAATTGTGAGTTTTACACTGAGCACCTCTGTGCACACTTAAAGACATCATGTTTGCTTGATGGTAGTTCCGAAACAGTTGTAAATATGTTTTTCTACGTCACTGATTTCCTATGATTTAGCCATATTAGGTAAAATTGACAAATGCAATTAATGATCTGATTTTGAATAGACAGGTAATGTGAACTGGTTGGTTGTAACACGTCATTTCGTTTTGAAATTGAAGTCTTAGTTAATAACTCCTGCTTCCATTTCATGGCGACATGGTTCTCCATCATGATTAACTCTCTTTTGGTACCAGTGAATTGCATGTTCAAGTTTTGTGTAGTTCATTTCCTTATGTGTCGGTCATGATATAATATGCACTAAATTGTTTTGACAAGAAGTGCAAGAAGTGCAAGAAGACATGTTTTATCAAAAGAATTGACATTGATTTCATTGTTCACAAAAAGAGAAGATCATTAACTAGAATATGTCTCTTTTTGCTTTGACTTAACTCATAAATTTTCTAAAATACCTATTATAACAATTCTTTTATTTCAATTCTTGAAAAGCCATCTGTGATCTTACTTACCTTACCTTACTATCTGTGATAGCTTACTTTTGCATTTTCTCTGTAAATGAAACCAATTATGGATATATAAAGAAGAAAGATGATTTCATTAATTCTCAGTTGCTTGATCACAATTAGTTTCACCGTCTTGTTATAACTACATTACATTGTTTCGATGTTTTCAATTGAGAGGAGAGACATCATACATCAATATCACTATCAATCACTTGATTGAAATGATGAATTATTTGAGGTTCCATCATGTCCTAGAGGAACACAACTCTATAATTGACAGGGACACAATTATAGACCTTCTCATCATTAGTTCAGTTAATTAAGAATTGCCTTCAAAATTAATTAAGTTCATGGAGGTATAAACTTCAAAAACCGCTGTGCAAACTGTGTAAATCCGCGTAGCCAAGTTTGCACAGCGGTTTTTAAGTTTATACCTCCATGAACTTAATAAATTTTGAAGGCAATTCTTATTAATAAATATACACATACTGGATGGTTTAATTCGTTCATTAGCTCTATTTCTATGAAACCATGACATTTATCAAATTATTTTTTGTCTTTTCACCGTACTCTCCGAAGTGGTACAGCATGAAATACGTTACTTTATACGAATAGTTCCTTCATTAGGGGCGTGGCTAAGTGTAATGGGGCGTGGCTACATATGGTGTGACGTCACGAAATTAAGTTTATGCAGGTATGAACTGAAATTCTGTTACCGTGTTCAGCGAATCAGGTACACGGATAGCAAATGACATTTATTTATTTTATGGTGAACGTTCTCTCAGTTTATACGCACATGAGCAAAAGAAACATCCCCATGATCAAGGTTTTTACAACCATTTTTAAACTGTCTGTAAAAATTGATTTTGCCTTGAGAGCTTCTCCCAAACACTCAACATAATTAAATTGCCATACGTTATTAACGGTAAAATTGATTTTATCCAACAAAATTTCCTTAATATGTGACAGTACATTTATCGTTTTGGGAAAAGAAGAATTGTTCTTCATCCAGGTCATAATGACCAAGGTTCTATCATGTCCTAGATGAACGCTGTCATTGTTAGGGATACAATTATAGACATCATTATCCTCAGTTAGGTTAATTGATGGTAAAGGTTCACTTATTCAGATTACAAGTTGACAGAAATGTATACACTCACGAGCAAAAGAAACATCCCCATGATCAATATCCTATATAGGTTCAATAAAGCAGTAATTTGCCGCACATAACATCACTCAACTGATATACCTCCTCACACTCACAGAGGATGCATAAATGTTCTCAGAGTTTTTAATAAAGAGAGTACTTAAATATCTGAAATATCATTCTATGTATCAAACGCGATAATGATTTAATATCACAGGAGGGAAATAAAGTTATGAAACCAAATCATTCACAAGTTACAAATAGTATAAATACTCTTTACTGAATAACTATAACTCCCGTCCAATATTGTTGCATCAATGTTTGGGCACTAATAATTCAATTATTGAAATCAATTGATATGACCCTTTAGTCTACGTATTTCAAATATATCATTACCAGCCAGTAACATAAAATATCATTGGCAAGCCTGATTGTTCATTAAATCAACTCGATTTTATTCTCACTGCCTCAAAGGACAACGAAGACATTCTCTTGATTAAATTAATAAAAGATCAGAAGTAATTTTGGATTTTATTATATTATTATATGACGCATGGCAATTTAAATAACATTCTCAACCATGGATGACAAACTACAATAGCTGAGTATTAAAAGGTCGTATCTGCCATCTTTACAAGTTCATTTAACATATACATTTAAGTTATAAGGGTGTTCTTTAGTTTGCCTATCAATATTATATGTTTTCTTATCTCCTAAACGACAAATTCACAACATATAGTTTACCCCTTAGTTGCTATTGTTTGAATGGAGTACTTTTGTCCGTGTTTAAACATGCAGCAATAAACACAACACAACACAAAATGTTCCAAATGATAACAATTTCCTTCGTATACATGCATATGCATCTCTCACTTGTGAAGCACTCGCTGTTATATTGACTTGCTTTTCATATCATTATGTTGAGAGGTTATATTCTAGAAATAAGAACTACACATCACAGGGAAAATGTTTAAGTCCTCATGTACCCTTATAAAGACCTAGAGAGCCAAATATACTATGGTGGATAAAAAAGTGATTGACTTTGGAGATAGATCGATGAATTAGGTCTCTTGTGCATGTCTAGTATACAAACCAAAAGAGTTAAGCACCCCAAAATAAAAGTTGAATTTTCAGTATATGTAGAAACCATAATTAACTCTTAAATTTTTCAAATCAAGGATTGTTCTATTGGTGATAAAATAAGGTTTTACTTTTTGAAAAAACCTGTCTCACGAACGCAATCACATGCACGGGAATCCCGTCCCCATGTGTTGCACAAACTATAATTTCAAACAATCACAAGTATTGGGTATTTAAGGGTCGGTTCCGACTTCAATACCACATGTTTCTCTTCTCATTGACAATGGCACGAAGGAGAACTTCAAATGCAATGAGATGGCAGATCATTGGGTTTCATTGGGCAGGACTTTCTTACAAGGAAATTGCCAGAAAGACTATCTTCCACTACACCGTAATAAGCCGTCTTGTCAGGAAGCATGCACAAACAAATGATGTGAGCGACCTTGCACGATCCATTCTCTTCCCACAGAGGCAGATCATGTCATGTTGATTTAGCCTCTGTTCTATTACGCCGAAATCCGTGGGTTCCGGCAGTTTCCCCTGGCGGAAAAAACTTTCATCACAGTACATTTGAATTTCTTTATCAAATGACAAGGCTTCTCGCATGGAAAAGGTGGTTCAAAGCACAATGCATTTGCCTTGTTTCAGTAGCGAAAATGATGATTTAAGAACAGCGTCGACGTCGCTGATTGCACAACTAACTTTGATTGCCTCCAATCAGGCATCTCCCATTCTATCCCACAAACTCGGCGTAATATAACAGAGGCTAACTCATCATGACTTGATCTGCCTCTGTGGGGAGAGAATGCCCACGATCAGGACGACCAACAGCTACCACGACCCAGGAGGAGAGCTCTGATACGACATGCTGCTTCAAGCACCCATCTGAAACAGGTATGGTTACCTCATCACAACCAAACTCCGAGAAATCGGCTCAAACCTATCGGGTTAAGGACATGAACTTTCAATGATTAACTAAACCTGTCCCTGTCTTTTTGGATTTCAAATATATCAATTCCATTGATAAAAGTTAAATGCATATGATTAGTTTGACTGTTCGGGAAATCAACTTGGGTTTGTTTTCATTATCACAGGACACAAGGGAGACATTCAAAAATAAACAAACCCATGATATAAAAATATTACAGTACCAAATTCCTGAAGGTGATGAGATAAAAACAAAAAAGGATCAGAACAGCTGCATTTGTATCCGTTTGTACTTAAGGCCACCTTCCAATACGTCTCTCTCGCCATTATCTGACATAATATGTTTATAAGATAGAAAGAACACATTAAATAGGAAACCATTGACGCAGTGCCTTCAGCCAATTTTCCTTTTAGAGACTTATTGTGGATATAAATCCATGAAGCAGTCTTACATGGACCCACATTGACAGTGTGTGATAGACTGTAGGGCTAACTTAGTTGTGATAACGAGATCTCCATTTGTGCTAGTAAGCATATAATGCATACTGATAATACTAGTACGATACAAATAGACAGTGTCCCATATATTGAACGGAGACCTTGTCAAGGTTAAGGATGTTTTTAAAGTGAAGGATTAAA
This sequence comes from Steromphala cineraria, assembly GCA_916613615.1. Classification (NCBI taxonomy): domain Eukaryota; kingdom Metazoa; phylum Mollusca; class Gastropoda; order Trochida; family Trochidae; genus Steromphala; species Steromphala cineraria. The sequence goes on from OU744723.1 coordinate 6,337,721, forward strand.
AAACCCTCTAGTCACACTAACTTGTTGCACTTTACCATCATTATATAAGAACTGATAACTGTAAGCAGAGTAATTCTCGACAGGGGACAACATTTATACCTCATCTGTTGACATGTTACGGCTTCGTTACACTCAGTATTTCTCAAAAACAACAACATTGTGAACCTAATCATTTTGCAAGTAATTGTTAAATATTCGTTAATATAAATTTGTGGATGAGTTGACATTGTTTTGAATAGTATATACCTTCCAGTTAGTTTTCATTGTGATATAGATATGTGGTCGAAATGTGAAAATTCCGATTCTCTTCCTTCTGCCATACTTGTTCAATTAATCACCATAAAAGCTCGATAAATTGGTCTCAAGTATCTATGAGGAACGTTAGAAACAAATCCTTATTATATTTGTCCGTTGTTTATGTGTATACTTGATAAATCTCATATGGACAAGTGTCTTCTGATATCAAATCTCCCTACACGAGTTGATAAAAAGTACTTAATATTCGATGCCTTCTGAGGATATTTTACTTTTATCATTTTGTGTTATTATACTTGATATCAGCGTAAGATTCTATCTTTCATCCAAATAGTTTTGTTCATTATGTTTCTGTGGATTATGTTGATTTCTTAACACTGCACTGCTATGGACACCCAAAAGCAATGACGTCACGGCATTGTGATGTTACCGTGTTTATGACGTTATTGCATTGTGAAGACATAATGATGATGAAAAAGCATTGTGATGTCATTTACGTGCTGGTGACAGGGCCTTGTTAAAAAAACTCTGTATCAATATTATATCCCCACGTTACCTGTTTTCGAGCGTCACGTATTTTCGAGCCCCTACAAAACGGGCCCAGGGTGCATTATAGACGCCCGTTTATCATATTATCATAACTTTCCAACAAAAAGTAGAGGGAAATGTCCTGAATTATCGGATACATTCTTTATTTTGTGTATAAGTCTGAATTTCAGATTTTGATACAAGAATAAGTAATCAGTGAAAGCATAGATTTGCATAAACACCGATCACAGTCATATTTCTAAAGCGAGCACAGTTCAATACAAATATTGTGAGAACTGTGAAACTCTTTTTGACTGAAGAGCGTAACCTTCCAGTCAACATCATGTGATTGGCTTCACATGACAGACTATTTTTAACTTTCCAGCTGATTGACAGTTGGGGTCATCTCATAAGCGATCAGCAAACTTTTTGCCAAGTTTCGAAGATCGCAAAACAAGCGTTAGGCTGCTGATCAATGCATAAAATTAAATTGACAAAATTCTAATGAAAAAAAGGCTTTTATTGATCCAAACATCCCCAACAGTAGTTATCAAAATACCCTTTTACCCATAAAAATACCAAGAATAATGTGAACGACTCATTAAATTTCCATACCGTCACTTTGCCGGTTTCTAAGGTAAGTCAACAACTCCGATTTCTCGCATGCAATATTGATATCAAATAAAACAACACTGATAAATGTATAAAATTATATTTAAAGTTTATGTTTCTCCATTAAATGTTATCAAAAGGGGAGTCAATCATACATTCCAATTAAATATGTTGTGTTCTCTATCGAGTGAAATTCACATCTAAAACCTGCTGTACAGTAACATAGATCAGGTGCGCGTTGAAATTGACAGGATAATATTTCGGATTTCTGAAGTTCTTTCTTCACATTAAGAAAGAAAATGCAATGCATTATTATTTAAGTAAAAAGCCTAATAAGTAAACAATCTCATAAAAGCTTGACAAATTTATTTTTACAAATTCAGGATGCCGGTATGGGTTGTTTACGATGTCTTCATTTGAAATACATAATGTAAATGCATCATGTTTTCTTTGTGATATCTCCAATAACACATTTATTTGCAAAATATGAGATTTTGACACTTTTTATAAGTTCCTGTATGGAAAACTTGATAAAATATGTTTTACTTTCGAAATCGCCCCTGGAAAGCATCTGATGTGACGACAACGTCACAGAATCTGAGGGACTCGAAAACAGGTGACGTCATAAAATGCGCGATAAATTTGACCTCTTCAAAATAACGAGATTTTAAGGGTAATAATCAAGGCTATATTTACTTTAATTTGGTATTCGGTTAGTCAAATAAATGTTACTAAAGGTATTATAAGTATTTAGGATAAATTATATGTAATTTAATGCAAGTGCTGCCGTGTGTCTTAGGGGCTCGAAAACACCGTACGCGAGGTTATACATTGTTTTTGTTTTATATTATCGTTAGACAGCTTTGACATATCAAGTGATATGGCAATGGTGATAAAGGATGTTATTAGCAAGATGTAGCTTCTCCCTTCTGCTTGGTAGTGTCAACTGATCCTTCCTCATTTGATCAAAGCATGAAGATATCCTGATCATATTTATCCTTTCGATACATACACACTTAAAATAATATGATGTATGATGACATAAACTGTGTACAAGCAAAGAGGAACGTTTACAGATCACGTGAAACATCCAAATTATTATACAGATGATAAGCTAAATAACACTTTCGTTAAAGAGAGATCTGCCTCTTGAATTTTTGATAAAAGTAAATAATATTTAAGATGATAATATAAAGAAAATAAGAACGGAGATATTTGATTACATCCTGCTTTAACAATGCCTAAATGAAAGGATAAAAAATGCTAAAGATATTCTAAAGAAAATCGTTAGGTATCAATATGCAATTTTATTAGCTTTGAATCATAAAAGATATTTTACAAAATCAACATGAATTTTATCTGAAAAATAGATTTTACAAAAAGGACACTGAATATTACTTGGAAACTTTTTGTATTGGGTAATAATTGTTTTTTTGTCATGAAACTGACAAAAACGATATTGTTATTTCTGATGCAAACACGTAATGATTTCTTAGTGACTAAAGCAGATATAACTAGATACCATCACATTATCATTGCAACAACTAGAAACCGAAGGTTGAGATAATTGACTCTGACAAAAACTAGTGTATACATAAGCATCTCAACCTTTATTTAATTTACCTACCTTTATGCATCATTGGTTTTGCTTGATATATACTTGTTTAATTCGAACGCAAGGTTAGAAAAGAGAAAAACTGTGTCTTAAGACTGAATGATGTTTCCTGCAAAGACAACAGAAATGGACCAATCAGTAAATTTATGAATATCCATATAAGTTGATAGGTCTGACTATAATATCTCTGTCAGAAAAAATAAAGATGTTTTGTGGTAAAACCATAACTAACTTATGTATGTTTAATTAATACAAACATATATAGACAGTGCCAAACACCAAAAAATGATATGATAATAATGAATAATTTGCCATGTTTTTTCTATGTGGACTAATTCAAAGCAAAATGTCTCTAATTTCACCACCTTTTATTTCATCAAATATGTAGTAGTGTTTCAACTTAAATGTGTTCCTGATATTTCCTAAATATATTTCCTTTTTAAAAACTATCATTTTAAAATGAATGACATAAATGAAGGGGTAAAAATGGGTAAGGCTTTTACTTCCTCTTCTATGTTGGAAAAGAACTAGCTGAATACTGTTTTCAAAACATATACACTCTAGCAGGATAACCAGTCATGACTCAGTTCTATAAATACCATTTAATGTTCAAAGGAATATAAGAAAGATTTGTAAAGTGTCCTGAAATGCTTTATAGAAGACCGCTTGTTACAGTTTCTTATAAACAAACAATATTGTAAGGGTTTATTAGAATGAAATATAAAAAAGATTCAGTTTTCGTAATGATCTGAAATATATTAAGTTTCCATATTGGTCTCAAAGATATGCAGTTTCTGAATTGAGCTGAAAGCAATGGAATATCTGTAAAGATGTGGAACATGGCAGGGGTAGAAAATGAAAATCACATTCTTGAAGTCCAATTGTTCAGTTCAAGATAGGATGTAGACTCTCGTGGTATCTTGCAATGGAAGTGATAGTCCTGGTAGTGAACGGTTAAATAGCAACAATTCTCTAGAAAAAATATGTGATGCAAAATTTAGCAATTAATAAATTATTCAAGTTGTCAAACAGTCTTTAAGTTTTACAATGTCAGATATGGAAATTGGTATGAAAAAAACTTCATAGAAATAGTTTTATTTTATCTGCATGTTCCTTACATTCTTTTTTGGTAATTAAACAACTTAATGAGAATCAGACATGTCATCTCTTTTGCTTTCTCTAAACTCATCATTTTCTTAAAACATGAACATACTCTAATTACATGAATTTATCACTAGTTTCAATATTTAAAAAAAAAACTCTGTGTGCTTTTGACAACATACTCTTGTTGATTTGGCTTATTTTCAAAGATGCTACAACAACGTTGGAAAAGAATTTCTCTGTGAATGAAACCAACTTTTGTATGTATACAGAAAGAAGATGCGTTCCTCGATTCCAAGCAGCTTTATCACTATTTGTGTTACAGTCTTGTCAAAATTACATTATATTGTTTCGATTGTTACATTGTCAATAGGCCCACACGAGAGCGGCCATTACATCAATACCTCTAGAAATTCAAGCTTCATGTTAGTACGTCATCGTTTGTGGTGAATAAGAATGTCAGTATTCGTTTTCATACGAGTCATTATGATCACGATCCTATCCTCTCCTAAAGGAACTTGATTATATTGATTAAAGTTCAGAAGTAATTTTGGTTCTATATGTATCTCCATGTGATGCAATGCAATTTAATAAACAGTCTCAATTATAGATGAAAAACTATACAAGTTTACATGCATATAAGAGAAGTTAGTAAGTCATCATTTGTTGAGAAGAGGAATGTCTGTATTCTTCATTCAGGTCATTGTGATCAAGGTTATATCGTGTCCTTGGGAAAACGTTGTCAATTAGTTCATAGGGACACACATACAGACATCCTTATCCTTAGTTAGGTTAATTGATGTTAAAGATTCACTTTTTTTCAGATTACAAGCTGACAGAAAAGTATGCACTCACAAGCAACAGCAACATCCCCATGAGTTTTATACCATTTTTTCGAAGGGGCCTGACAATATTGACTTTGCCATGAGAGTTTCTCCCAAACACTCAGCAACATTGGACGTAAATATAATCAAATTGCTGTGCGTTAATAACTGTGAAATTCATTTTATCCATCAATACTTCTTAAATATGTGACAGAACGGTTATCATTATGAACATTATAACAATAGACGTCAAAGATCTATCATGTTCTAGAGAACCTCTGTCAATTATTGTAATCAATTGTACATGGCCCTTCAGCAGACGTATTTAAAATATATCAGTTCTCAACATTAAAGTAAAATATCATTGGGAAGCCCGATTGTTAATTAGATCAAATCGATTTTATTTTCATTGTCGCAAAGCACAGGGAAGACATTCTCCTGATTAAATTAATAAAAGTTCGGAAGTAATTTTGGTTCTATTTATATCTCCTTTGACGCATGGCAATTTAATAAACAGTCTCGACTATGGATGACAAACTACTTTAGCTGAGTATTTAAAGGTCATACCTGCCATCTTTACAAGCTCATGTAACACATACATGTACACATACACAGATATGAGGGTGTCCTTAAGTTGACCTATCAATATTCTCTGTGTCTCATGTTTTCATATCCCCTGAATGACAACTTTGCAAATCCACAACATATATGTCACCCCTTAGTGACTGTTTTCTGGATAGAGTACTATTATCCGTTTTTGATCATGCAAACTAACTATATATACATATATATCTTACTTGTGAAGCATTCGCTGTTGTATTGACTTGCTTTTGATATCGTATGGTCTCTTGTATTGGTTATCCTTGCCTAGCTAGAATACAACTCTAGACTAAACAAGGACATCGTATGGTCTCTTGTATTGGTTATCCTTGCCTAGCTAGAATACAACTCTAGACTAAACAAGGACATCGTATGGTCTCTTGTATTGGTTATCCTTGCCTAGCTAGAATACAACTCTAGACTAAACAAGGACATCGTATGGTCTCTTGTATTGGTTATCCTTGCCTAGCTAGAATACAACTCTAGACTAAACAAGGACATCGTATGGTCTCTTGTATTGGTTATCCTTGCCTAGCTAGAATACAACTCTAGACTAAACAAGGACATCGTATGGTCTCTTGTATTGGTTATCCTTGCCTAGCTAGAATACAACTCTTGGCATCGGGAAATTAAAACAGACTTGGAAAATTGACACTGACATCTCTTGACATATAAAGATAGTAATTAATAGTTCTAAGCCACATATCAAAATACTTATTTACATAAATGATCTATCTTTATCATATATGTTAATCGACAACTAATGCATCTTTTGAATAATTATTCTGTTTTCGGAAATCCCTAATCATGTGCCATATAAATGACAATAGCTGAGTAGTTTTAGATGTTTTATTCATATACTCACAAATTTGCATTTGCTTAATTGCTGATGTTAGTTTCGTTTCTTATTCAGTCCATTTCGACATAGTCACATTGATCTTAAACAGCTGGCCTGCAACTTAATTGCTAGTTCAGTAAATGAGTATTTTCATAACTTATAGGTTTAAATTGTTAACATGCAAACACTTAAACATTAAAAATTAACATTGTATTTCATCATATTCAATTATCTTTCAATGTTGATTTATCGTATGAAATAGTTACTTGTTGTATAGGTGATATATATATCATTAGTGATAGTATATATTAAAAACTGCTTTAACAATGCATAACAAAAGATGAATGCATGCATTCAAGCTAATCTTCAGCACTATCTCTTCATTATTAATAACTTTAGTAAATATTCCTAAGTGCTTCAAGGCTTCAAGGTTTTTATTTCTCAATATCCACCAACGGTGGTACATGAGCATTAAGATCATTGTTATATACATAAATACATACACCAAGATGGCATTCAAAAGTACAAATATGTAACGGTATATAAGGTGTAAACATTGTACCGTGTACACATGTGTTAAAGTTATATATACAAATATGTATAAATATACACACATAGATGGCATTTCAAAGTTCGAGTGGCGTTAATCAATTACTCACAAACTCAATCACTCACTAGGTGTTTATTCAATGTATCAACTAGAAAAACAACAGGTACCATTTCGTTAAGTCAATGACATTAACATTACATTACATTACATTTACATTTTGTAAGTAACCATTGGGTGCTTGGTTAAATCATTCAATATACATATTCATGCAGCCAAATATTGATCTCAGCAAAGCCTCGTCCATTGCTCCTGTTTACTTGGTTGTTGAATTCAAGATATTTCTAACCCCACCTTAAAGGGACAGTAGCACGTTTTTAGGGGGAATATAAGGTGATGTCAGGAAAATGAAAATTAATGGTTCCAATTGAAAGACAATGTATTTTAACTTAAATGGAGCAGTAATAATTCAAATATATAATGTCAAGCTTAGCCATGCCATAACTTTTTCGTTCAGATAATGAATTAAAGGTGTTAAAAAAAAATGGCCGCCAATGGATTTTATGTGAATCTTCATACTTGTTCTCTGATTATGGCTGATTGGCTTGTGTAATGAGATTTATTACAAAATCAAAATGATATATAAAGCAATTACATACAATTATCAGTTCAAAGTTTGAAATATAAAATTATGAAAAACGTGCTACTGCCCCTTTAAAACTTCAAAACTAAAAGTTAGTCATTTAAACCATTATTGAACCATCATGTCCTGCTATGTTGACATCATTAAATCTTGCTCATTCTCTAGGCCATAAGGCCATATTCGCTTCAGTGTGTCTGTGAAATCCAATCTGTACAGAGAAAGGTACTTTGAACAACCATTGTGTGGCCAGGTCTGATGAGTTTTGAGGTCACTTCAAACGTGATCTGAACATGATTTGAACAAATGTCCTTCATGGGTTAAGGCAAGCAGTATGTCGAAAGGTTAATCACCTAGGTCTTCCAGTTCTCATTTCGTAAGGTGGTTGTTGCACCAACGATATGACGTCATGCGTAAAGGGTGATGAAATTATCTTGTCATCGATCGCCAACATGACAATGTACCACTGTACCAAACGTTTGATGTCGGTACCATGCTCAGTGAAAACGCTTTAGTTCAAGTTAAGTGCAACGAGCCTGAAGATATTATGTTCATAGTAACAATAAATGAATAGCATTTATATGGACTCAATTAGCTCAATGCTCAGTGAAAACGCTTTGGTTAAGTTAATTTAAGTGCAACGAGACTGGGGAGATTATTATAATAGTGACTAAAAATGCTGATTAGCTTTTATATGGACTTAATGCGCTCAGCATACTAATTATCATGATACTGATTGCAAAACAAATGAATCTTAGGGTGAGAAAAGTGCCTATATTTTTATGGAAATCTTTTTTAATAACCGTTTATTCTATTCTAAAAATGTTGTCACTTGAAGACGTTACCTCGTGTGACCATGTTGTTTGAGACAAATCAGTGTGTTAATCGATCGGACTCACGACTTATTATCTGTGAAATATATGGAACGTGTCATGGTAATTGAAATCAAATGACACGGCGCATTTCTAAAAGGCTTTTTTAGCTTCTTTGAATATTCATCCAATGCTCTATGTTTTATATCAATATTAGGGTCTTTTTGTTAAAATAAAACACAATCATTGGCAGGAAACAGTGAATTTATCACCTTTATTTATTGCTTTTTTAAATAATTTTCTACGTAAGATGATCAGTCCAGCTATACCAAACTATACTATAGACTTCACCATTGAGTTTCCCCCGAGCACTTTTAAAATCGTTCTTTTAAGACCTAAGAACCTGTTAAACATCATAGAGAGAATGCAAATAGATCGACTTCATGCTATATTAATTTTTTGAAAATATATATATATTCAAAAAGGATATAAAAAGAACAAACCCAACAAGCCTTCTTACATTTTACCAAAATAAACTGAAACTCTGTATTTGCCAAATCAGTTTACAATCATCCCTTTAAAACATCATTACCTGCTAAAACATCACAGGAAGAAAGATCGCCTCTTGGCTATATTCTTCTCTGAAGACTTAATGTTGAAATGAAAACTCAATCTTTCTTACGTTGACCAGAATAAGGCCAGAGTAAGGCTACCAATCTTTTGATAACGAGACCTTCAACTCATTTAATAGGCCTGTGGTGCATTCCGTATACACAAATAAGATAAAAGGTTAAATGCTGTTGGCAAGAACCAAGTTATTGAACGAAAGGTCTTGTCTAGGGTTTTAAATGTGGGGCATGCAGCTGGCTATTAAATCACACAACCTGCGGTGCATTATTTTATCAGAAGAAGTAACACATTTAACAAATTATAGTGGGCTCTACCGTTTTGTACCAGTCCAGTACAAGAATATAACATTGCATGTTATTTTGTTGTTTTACCATGGATATATACATAACTCCAACAAGCATCTGACATCCAAACACTTAACAGAAGCTGCAGGGTTAACTGTCTCATGATAACCAGATCACCAATTATTTTGTTATGTCTCACTCTGTGGTTAATTTGCAATATTCACGAAACAAGCATTTTGAAACTTTTTAAGGATGTTAACGGGTCGCGTTCGGTTTTTATCTATGGTTAAAACTTGAGTAATGTCACAAAACAATGTGAAATATGTGAACGAACAAGTGATAGAATGAGATTGAGTTTTGTGTAACTTAAAACATTCATGTAAATTTCAACTAAATCGATGTCCCATTGTCTGTTTAACCTTTCCATCGTGAAGCTTGAACAGAACAACTGGGATCAGAACAATATTCCACTTATCATTTTATTAGTTGTTATCACTCTCTGAACATAAACAGATACCATAAAAGTGTCTTAACGATCTATCAACAAACCTACGAACATAAAACTGATATATCTATTAATGTCAGAAGTTAACTATTTCTTTCTTCCATTTTAATGACAATTTACATTCATCATTCTCTCTCAACACCTCGTAATGACACTCTGAATATTGTTTACCTACTTATATGTCATTAAGCTAGATTTTTAAAATGACACGAAGCAGAATGATTTATAAGCAGTGGTGGTCGTGTTTCAGATATCTTTTAATGTTCCCTTTAGCACTCTCATATGAAGTCATGTAAGTCACATAAGTCACGTTAGTCACAAAAGAACAGACAGTTTTGAAAAGTGTATATATTCATTACAATGTTAATCATAAGTATCTTTTCACAAATTCGTATCATTGCTACAACGTTAATCAGTTGAAAAGAAAGGGGAATGAAAACTTTATGTATTGATGACAATATCAATCAAAAGTTCCTAATGTAATTTTTCATTTAAAACAAGTTCTTCTCTTCCTCTTGTTGTTGAAAATGCTGTACTTTTCTCCCAACTAAACATCTTCCTTAATTCAGATCTGAAGATTTTTCCCGACAAGATGTAGATGAAGAAGTTTGAGCAGTAATTAATGTCAGAACACAACTCAAACAAGTCTATGCAAGGGTAGAGATTCTGGTAAAGTGCCATTGTCCCTGAGTATCTGGTTGCTATGGCAACATGAATGATTATGGACACAACAACTGACGGCAGCAAGGTGATGACGTACACAAAGGATATTGTCAACAACATAAGTGTAGTTTTATGGGTTTTAGCAACACTCCTGTTAGACCTGGGTAATGTCCTGTCCTCAGGACGCCTGAGTTTCTTCACGTAGTAAATCCGGTAAAGCACAAGCACATTGCAGGAGAGAACAGTGACAACCGGAAGTAGAAATATGAGACACACCAGGTAGAGGTACACGTGGAGAGATGTGTACATGGTCAGGTAGTCTGTGAGGGCTGCACACTTGTCGTCTACCCTTCCTACCATGATGAAGCGAAATACCTGGAATTGAAAAATATGTTGATGCTATAGAAATGTATGTATATGTATAGTGGAAGGGCAGTAAAGGTCGTTGTACATACTAGCTATGGTGATGAACCAGACCACATAAAAAAAAAATATTAACAAATTAAGTTTTGAAAAATATCACTTTTCTTAAAGAACTTTTAGATTTTAATCAAGGATTTGAAAAAATAGATAAATACAGCACTTGAGAAGAATATTTGAAATATCTATGAGAGTGAGACCCCTTTGGTCCTTTTGAAAAAATCGTATATAAATCTTATTTCATATATTTTCAGTCAAAAGTTCTTGTGAAATAAAGTTAAAATTTACAGACGGACAAGCAGATGAATAGATGGATGGATGATGGACAGAGAGGCACCTACTGAAGACCTAGACCAGCATGATTTTGGTCTCTAATTTATCTTTATATATTTATGTCTTTATACAATGTTCCATCCCTTTATCATATTTTTTTCTGTGCAAATTCCCTTTTGGTTCACAATCATTATTTGAAAATCCCAAATTACAAACTTACAGACTTTTCTTTTAAGAAGACTGAAGAGTTCCATCACCCACCTGAGTGTAAGTCAAGACCATGATGAGGACGAGGATGAGGATGACTGCCCCCTGCTGAGTGCACAGGAAAGCCTTCCTCAGAGGACAGTAGACGGCCACAACTCGCTCCAGGGCCATACAGACGACGAGCCAGGAGGACATGAGGTAGCACATGTGCTCATAGAAGTTGTGGATGCTGCAGGCAGTATCACTGAAGCCGGAGTACAGACCCTGGTCTCCTGCGTACTTCCTCAGGTCGTGCACCAGCAGCACCTCTCTGTTCAACAAGGTCAGACTGTCAAACACTGCCAGTGCACACAGGTAGTGACTGTAGGACTTGTGGCGCCATGGTCGAGTCTTCATCACTACAAAGGAAAGGATGTTTCCTCCGATTCCTATGACTACCAGGATCGGGGTGACAATCTGCTTCATCCACCACGCCCATCTCTGATCTGGTTCACTGGCAGTGAAGAGAGGCAGCACTGGAATCGAGAAGAAGAAGTAACAGCTAGACGTCTAACGTTTGACTAAATATGTAAATTTATGCAAGCTAGTAAACGTACTAAATGGTCAGACAATTAACAAAGGGAGATAAGGATGAAATTGGACAGATACAATGCAAGGCTATGTTGAGTTATCTCTGAAAAATATATAGTTTTGAGTTCATAGAAATTTAAAGTTATATCTAATTAATTAAAAGCCATATTAGTAACTATAATTCAAATTCAACTTCTAGTTATGAGCAAACCTTAAGAAATAATTTTGGATCAAAATATTTCTTCATTTTTAAACAAACAAAACACATAAAGATAGAATTTTGAATTAGAATATGTTTTAGTTCAAATTTCGTCAGTATACAGCTGCGCAGCTTTAGTTTGTTCATTTCTAATTAAAAATCTTGGTGCAAATATCATGTAAATTTGGTTTCATTTGGGCATCAATTATTTCATTAATTAATTAATTGATTAAAGGAGCTCTGACAAAGAATCACCACCCGATGTCCATGTGTAAATTAACCATTCTTAAACCATATTTTGGGATCGTTTGGTCACTAGTAGGGACTTTCAAAAATCGGCATGGTTAAGAAGACAGACGGGGTCATATTTCAAAAATTCTAATTTAAAATATTCCTAAATAAAAAAATATAATATTATATGTAACTTCTGTGAAACATATGGGCATAATAGCACTGACTTCGTGCAAAGTTATAAGTATCACCTAGATGAAGAGCGGTAAATCACTAATGGAGGAAATTGTAGAGGAAAATATAAAGTGTATTTTCGAAAGTTTGATTTCTTGTCCCTGCAAGGACCTGCCATAATTGTTTTGGTTAGTGTTAGGTATCACATTCGAATATGTTAGCGCAAAACGAATTTTAACTTCTGTAGTGAAATTTCTATATTATCTATTACGTTTTCACAATGATAAGATGCCTCAAAGATATTCCCAATTACATTTTCACTAAAATACACAGGAACGTGAGCAAACTTAAGGTACGCAGCTGTAGAGTTACTTTACCATAGCGCAGAGCAGTGCAATTATTATCGTTTTACAGGTATATAAACATAGCAGTAACACGTCTTGCAGATAACAATAGTAGATATATCTCCTTCCACTTAGTGTGATTGTTATCGTATCAGGACACTTAAAGAACTATCAGTCATTCAGATTCAGACAAAACGGTTACCTCATGTCAAAAATGAAGGTACTTACAAACGCGAGGACTAAAAATACTTCAAAGATAAGCCATTCAGACAGCTATCACTAAAAGAGACAGTTATGATTTGATAGAACCACTAAACTGCAAAGTAAAATAATATACATCCGAGTTTCTTTTAAGGGACAGTAGCACGTTTTTTGATAATTTTATATTTTAAATATTTTACTTATAATTGTAAGTTAATTTTAAATGTATTATGTTGACAGTGACAACAATCTCGTTACACAAAGCCAATCACCCATAGTCAGAGGACAAAGTATGAGGATTCACATAAAATGCATTGGCGGCCATTTTTGTGTGAACACCTTTAATTCATTTTGTGTAAGAAAAAGGAGTCGCATGGCTAAACTTTACGTTATATAGTTGAATTATTACTTCTTCATATCGTTTAAATACATTGTCTTTAAATTGGAACCAATAATTTTCATTTTTCTGTCATCACCTTATATTTCCCTAAAAACGTGCTGCTGCCACTTTGAATTCATCTAATTTCTGAGAGACAAGAAATCATGAAAATTATGTAATACGCTCATTATTTATCAACTTACTGTCTAAGTTCTTAATATTTTGGAATATCTTTCATATACTAGTTTGGCAGATTTGTTCGTTTACTTGCTATCTCACATAACAGTCCTCTCAACCAAACAAACAAACATTTACTTCACAACCAATCATAAGACCAAAGAATCGTATCAAGTTAGGATATGAAAACGCTAAAATACAACAAAATTTATATCTAAAGGCTGTAGTTCAAAGAAAATACGAATGAAAAACATGAGAACTTACCAGAGTTATTGTCGGACAAATTAAACGATTCCATGATGGTTAATTCCACATCTTACCATCAGAGAATACTCAAAGTCCTCAACAAAGCAACAAGAAATACTTCAACTATCACAGAAGATGTGACGAAAACAACAAGCGACACTAACACAGGAACATATCTGAAGGAAATCCAGCGAGTGAAGTGAGCGAGGATGAAGACAGACTAACTTTATACCAGCTGAGTTGGACCACGTGTTCTACTGATCAATACTTCTACACAGTCTCGCTGGGGAGGTTTGGCTTTGACGTCTCTTCAAATCTGACTAAGAAATATAGCATTGCTTGGTTGAAGTTCACAAAGCGTAAAAGAGTCATTGTCGCGTATATATAAAGCCAATGTTAGGATATGCATAAACAACTTTGAAGGAATATGAGTGAACTAAAGAAGCGGTTTTAATTCATACAAGTACTTGTAAATTAGGAGTTGTAAGTACAGGTTTGTTTTCTTACTAGGTCAAAACACACAAAAACGCATGACCAACAACAGTTTTACTCAATAGGGGAAAAAATAGGTTTTCATATGGTTTGAACCGTTTTCTAAGATCTTTCACAAGCCCATAATTTCAAATTGTTCACATTTTGATCATCAATATTACTGTATATTCTCAACAAATACGAAAGTCTTTAGAAAACAACGCTTTTGTTAAGAAATTATATAAGAGGGCATGCAATGAAAATATTAACAAAACACAACATGTAAAAGTTCCTTTGTTCGCTTGTACATTTTGAAACACAAACTAATGTACACTTCATTCATTTTGAGGGATACATGTTTACTTTGATTTAAGAGTTGGGATGAGTATGTCTCTAATTAATGTAAATTACAGTATTCAACAAAGTGCCGCTAGGAAATGATAACCTCTCATTGATGTTGCTGATGAAGACTGACCCTGACGACCAGAAGGCAACAAGCATTTCCTCTTGGGTGAAGAATTGTTTCAAGTTCGTTGCTACGAATGATTTAGCCATTTATCTAATGACATTCACTCCCCACAGAGGCAGATCAAGTCATGATGATACAGCCTCTGTTCTATTACGCCGAGATACGTGGGTTCCGGCAGTTTCCCCCGGCGGAAAAAAACTGCACTAATCTCCATTTGACATTCCTTATCAAATGACAACGCTTCTCGCATGGAAAGCGTGGTTCATATTACAATGGTTTTGTCATGATTCAGTAGGAAAACTGATGATTTTGAAACAACGTCGATGATTGCACAACTAATTTAGATTGCCTCCAATCAGGCATCTCCCATTCTATCCCACAAAGTCGGCGTAATAGAACAGAGGCTGTATCAACATGACTTGATCTGCCTCTGTGGGGAGAGAATGATCTAATGAGGACATCTGGTGATTTATAGTGTAATAATATTCAACGCTTATCACTATGTAGCAATTGTCCCCTGTCTCTTGTGGAATCTCTGGTTATTTTCTTGATAAAGGTGACCCAGATGCTGTATGGTTCTGATTGCCAAACCAGATCACACTGTCACACTTGTCTCCTGTCTCTTGTGGGATCGCTGGTTATTTTCTTGATAAAGGTGACCCAGATGCTGTATGGTTCTGATTGCCAAACCAGATCACACTGTCACACTTGTCCCCTGTCTCTTGTGGGATCGCTGGTTATTTTCTTGATAAAGGTGACCCAGATGCTGTATGGTTCTGATTGCCAAACCAGATCACACTGTCACACTTGTCCCGTGTCTCTTGTGGGATCGCTGGTTATTTTCTTGATAAAGGTGACCCAGATGCTGTATGGTTCTGATTGCCAAACCAGATCACACTGTCACACTTGTCCCGTGTCTCTTGTTGGATCGCTGGTTATTTTCTTGATAAAGGTGACCCAGATGCTGTATGGTTCTGATTGCCAAACCAGATCACACTGTCACAATTGTCCCCTGTCTCTTGTGGGATCGCTGGTTATTAAATTGTCCTGGTGCTGTCAGTTTGACGAATTGCAAGCCTATATTTTAAAATATCATAAAAATCTTTTGAATACAAGATCGTGTGAGATGTAAGGCTGGATCTGAAACAATGAAGTGAGGATTTATGTTGCCCTTTAGTTCCTTTAACAAACAGTTTTTACCATTAATGATAAGGGAAGGATGGGAAGCTGACTAATTCTGTCTGTTTAAATTACTTAAGTGGACAAAAATGCCGCCAGGAAATGATAACCTGTCATTTGTGTTGATTATAAAGACTGGCCCTGAGTAATACAAAGCCATTGACCATCATGTCTCTTTCACTGAAAGATTATATTTACTCTTTACTACTCATTGCAGAAAGACTCAATGTCAAATTAAATCAATTCAAGGAGATTCTTGTTGAAAGTTTTTTTGATGACCAAGAATACGATACGATATAAGCTATTTAATAGCTAGTAATTGTGTTTTGAATGAAGGAGATTTGACCAATACAAAACATAGTTTCTACAGTAACCTCCTAACTTTTTTACTTTGAATCGTTAAGCCATATATCTGATGAAAACATCTGGTGGTTAATAATGTAATAATTTCCAAACCACATCACAATGTTACAATTTTCCGGTGTCACTTGTGGGATCGCTTGTTATTACATGCTCCAGATGCTGACGAATCGCTTGCCCTAGATGCTGCTTGTCAAAATATTTTAAAACATCTTTTGAATATAAGACCATGTGAGATGTAAACAATGAAGTGAAGATTCATGTTGCCCCTTTAATTCCTTACAAATTTTACTTTCCATGATAAGTGAAGGATGAATTGCTGTACAATTCTCTCTATTGAAATTAGTAAACTTGACAAAATGCCGCGAGGAAATGATAACCTGTCGTTTGTGTTGTTACAGGAACCTCCTACCTCTTATGATAAGTGCTTATTGCACAGAATCCAGACACTCACTCATCAACGTCTTTGTAAATAGTTTCCAATAAATGTATGTCAAATCCGGTTTATGTCGTCCGTTTACCTTCTTCTTGAACTTAACGTTTTGGATCCCTTTACTACTTGCATTAGTCAGATTGATTGCTTTGGACGACAACTCGTAGAATGAAATAATGGCGTCAGAGTCATTTTGTAGGCTGTTCAATTCTCACAAAAAACGATTTCGCAAAATGATTCCTATATACCCCCAATGCAATGTTTGGCGACAATATGCTCAAAACTGTATCGTCATCTGACCATACTTTATTAGTATCGTCATCTGATTTATTAGCTTCGGGTCAGTAATCCAGTATTTTGGGGAAACTTTTCAAAACAACACAAGGAACTTTATGTTCCGTAGAAAGGCTTTTGCACTCGAAGCACCGATTAATGGCTTCATTTCGAAATGGTATTTTTAAGAGTGCACTTTTATTTATCAAGTTGTCGAATATCAATTATCAACAAAAATGTTATTTCCAATGACATGTTTCAACTGGGTTGTGTGATAATCATTTATAACATTAACATTATATTTTAAACTAGAATGTCCCCTTGAAGTTCTTTTCCACAAACATACCTGGTTAGGACATGTAATATTTCTATCAAAACAAGGTACTTTATACACTGCTATTATTGGCAGAATTATCGACCTGTATATATTACAATCAGACATTGAGCTCCCTTTTAGAAAGCCATTTATCGTAAACAGATGATGATAAAGGTTTTAGAATCAGTAATGGACTTCTGACCTTTTTAATGAAACCATAAAATTAATACATGTATCTACAATAACAAAATGTACTTTACGCGTTGAAAATTCAGAATAGGTATTTTTAGTTTCTGTTGATATCCTCTGAGTAAATTAGATACGATAACGTTCCTGGGTTGTAAATAAGGATTATATACCCGTTTTGTTTAATGGACGAGTAATTCCCCGTTAGGACTTTTAACCTTCATGACGTCAGTCATGGAATATCAAAACAAGGTATTTTATACACTGATATTGATGGCAGAATAATCGACCTCTTGTATTATAACCAGACAGTGAGTGCCCTTTGAGAAAGCCATTTATCATTAACAGATGATGATAAAGGTATTAGAATCAGTACTTGTACTTCTGACCTATTTAATGAAACCGTAAATGTTTTAGCTATGATAATAAAGTGTATGTTAAGCATTGAAGATTGAGTTACGTATTTTATGATTATGTTGATATCTTCTGAGTAAATTAGAAACGATAACGTTCCTGGGTTGTAAATAAGGATTACACAACCCTTTTTGATTAATGGATGAGTAAACTCCAGGCAAACAATCATAGTGTTTAATGGGAAATTTTTCATAAAGTGAAATACTTGAAAATCAAACGAGTAAATTGTTTGCAATGAATCATATTGCTTTATTCAGAAATATTTTAAATTCTCACACGCTGATATGCTTAAATTTAACAAACATTTGGTATTTTATAATTAATGATCAAACGTGATAAGTCTGTGTCATGAATCATATTCCTAGATCAGAAGAAAAATTGTTTATGAAATCCTGCTTAATAGAAATACTAAATTCTCTTACAATAAGCATGTTTTTATATCAGAAAAAATTATTGAAGGGAAATACTTTGAATGTGTTTTATCTTTTTCTATCAATGATAAATGTCAGACGTAAACTAACCTAAATAAGAATTTTATAACACAATATGATAAGATATATATCTAATACATAAATTGTTTAGTACAACTTATCAAAATACAAACATAACTATTAGCAATAAAAAGTCTTAGGTCTGCAGGGCTTGGCTGTGATGAGACAAAAATGACATTTTATTTTCCTCAGTGTGCGTAAACCTTTTACCTACATTGCACATGCACCCCACAAATGATCAGCAAAATAAAATAAATATTTTAAACAGATACTTTAAAATCAAGTTGACAATTTCTTGCTTAGCAGTACAATTTTTAATGGCTTAGTGTTTAGACTTACTGAATAAGAGTAATTATTTAAGACTTGTACATTAAGATCAATCTTTGTCAATATAGGATCAGCCGATATCCTGATAGTTTCCTGTCTAACAGGTAATTGGTGTTGAAGTCATTCTATGTCCGGTACTTTGATGTCATACTTTGTCATACGTACTCTGTCTACAGCTGGTCATTTACTCCATACATTATTCGGGCGAGATTCCCCACAACTGTAATGACATTGTAATGGTTAGGTAACCGGTAGATGAGATTTGATAAGTGTTAGTATATGATACCTTATGTTTAATCGTGTGGTGAAACCTCATTATAAGTGGTTGATCGTTTTGCAAGGGAAGTAAGTTGATCCTTTATACAGAGCTAATAATTTCACGCTGACGTGTTTGAGCTCAGGCCCTTGAAGCTGTTTCCTTTGAAAATCAACAAATAATCTGGTATGTTCGTTTACTAAAATACATTCATAGCTTGAGACTGTTGGATGTTGTCGAGAAATTTTCAAATGTGGTACCATGAAATATTCTAATATGAGAATTTGACTTAGAAGGCTGTCATACGGAGGCATCAGTATTTTGATTTCGGGAAATCCAACATTGTCGGTCAACACAATTATTGTGAAAACAAGGTTTAGCGGGCCATTATCATTTACAGCGGCCCGCTCTTTTCTGATAACAAGAGGGCGTTTTCATGATAATTCTATCCGTTTTAGCTATAATAGCTCACAGCATATGAAACACATTGCTATTGAACATACTTTACATTTACACAAATCCCAAGAAACACCTTTTCTACTATTTTAATACTTTCCGCTTGTAAATAATAGATTTGATTAACAAGTGGAAAAAAAGAGCATTGTTGATATTTTGAATATGAATGTGGAAGTTCAGAATATTGCTATTTGTTTTAACATTAGCCGATTTTCATGGGGAAAATAAGTAAAAGCATATGTCATTCACAGGACCTACATACGAATAAGGGTTTTCTTCTCGTGTTACGATTAAGACGAATGGGTCATGACTCCAATAATTCATACGAAACAACGGCTGCCAAATAGAACAAAAGGTCGCCAGAGACACGTCAGCTCTTCAAGATAAATGCTATTGAAGGCGACTACTTTTTATTTTCACTAAAAAAACATCTGTCTATGACATCACGTTTTCAATGTTGAAATTGATAATCAGGTAATAGAAAACCATATGACGACATTTATTTTAATGATAAGTCGAACAAGAAGACATTAACCATTTTTCATATTATTCTGAGTGTACAAATAATTGAAGTTCTTACAAATGGGATTTAACTTCTATGAGGCTGCAATATTGGGTGTCCTTTATTGAAGCTCGTGGTTAACGAGGGGGAAAACATGAATCAAAAACGTTTTTGAAAAATCCCATTTGGTATAATTTGAGGAATAGTGAATGTTTTCTTTCAGTTAACAAACATTGGCATGATACCATGTTCGTTAAATTAAAAACCATTTTTAAAAGATTTCTAAAAGCCAATTATATTTCCTAAATTAAATTTTCCAGTTCACCGGCAATCAAATGTATTATCACAACATTAAAATCAATATGTTAAGTCTTTTTTATCCTTTTAATTAGGAGGAGTTGACAAAACCAATTAATCAGAACAAACATCACTTGGAGATAAATAAAACTTGCAAGGAGCAAATGATTGGTGTGTTCTATTGGCACTTCTATTCTGTAATGTTTACATCTGCAGCTGTCCATTTCACAACGTTATTAAATTGGAAGTTTGGATTTTTAAAAATCCAACCCCAAATTAAATACCGTACGACATGTCATGTACGACACCAAGGTCATTGTCCCAACATTTATATATAAAAGGCTCTGTTTGGCACGTTTTACTTTTTCATTTTCAGTAACCAAAAAAAATTTAGCTAATGAAACATATAATTAATTTCAGAGTGTTATTTTTTTTTTTAAGTATCCCGACTGTCGATAAATTAACACAGATCAGAGTAAAGCGAAACCTCATTCATGCGTTGCTTCGGTGTGTCGACACGTGTCGACATTTTATTGGATCAACCTCACTTTTAGTCAATAATTGTTTAATAACAGAGGATTGTACAGAACATCCAACACGGGGTTTCTGTGTTTTGTGCTATGTAAAATAAATGTTGAAGGCTAATTTCTTTAGAAATATATAAATATGATAAACCTTCGTAAATAAAATATAACTTCCTATTATTCTCGAAGCAAAATTGATTTGGGTGAACACTCAGAATATCTTTATAGATCACGGTTCCAAGAGGACATTCACATTTAAAGATTTAATGTCGGATTTGTTTGTTCAAAATATACTTTATTCATCAGAAAAAAAATTGGTATAAGCTCTACAACCTAAATTGAAAACCCTCTCCCTCATGTGTACATTAGATTTTGTTTAAATTCATTTAACAAGATGGACAGGAGAGAACAGATAGATATACAATGATGGTGTTTGACTTATGTAGGTAATCTGAATATAATCTAATTTATATCAATATTCAGATCAGCATTGCACAAGTCACAAGTAAAGATCAAATTGGTAACACTGCGTAAGTTTGCCATCATGACAGTTCTTTCTTAATTATATAATTTACAATAAAATAAGTATTGATATTTATTAAGCATTATCATTACCACATGAGCAACTTGGTTTATCAAAAATAACGACACGAAATAGATCATAATTTAAGGGAATACACATGTAACGTAATTTTGGGAGAATAATGTTGGTGTTTCTTGGTCCATAATCATTAATATTTTGGAGCAGTATAACGATTGTGGTTGAGATTGGATTTTATGTCAGGTTTTGGATCAGGAGTTCGCAGGGGCCACAGTTTTACTAGGTTCAATAACCTTTTCTAGTTGGTTCAATCATCGTTTGATGGCCTAGTTTTAGTATACCAGATACAGGTGATAAATGATAAAATATGCAGAAGCTACGAACTGAGTGTTATCAGCACAGATACCGCGTCTACATATCATCAGCCAGGTGTAAATAAGGACTATGACCAAACCGAAAGGTAAATATGTCTGAATGAATATGAGATGGATTTACCTTTTTTTAATTTTAAACACGTAACGTCAGAAAATTTATCAATTGTAGTGAACCGGACAGTTTGATCTATCCTTGTTACTCACGTCTTCAGCCAATTTAATTCAATTTAGCTCTTTTTCTGGAAATAATATTTCTCAAAATTTTCCCCAATAGCATTCAAATATAGAAGAAAGTTTCACGTGCCAATCGGAAAACAATTGGCGGCCATATAAGTGTAAAATATTAATTTTTTGGAAACGGATAATCCATTTATATAGCATTACGGACAGTTTGTTTGATGACTGCCGCTTTTAGTTTAAAATTCTTTAGTAGCATTTATTTTCGTTTTCGCGATAATCAATTTCTTACATCAAAACATGACCTTCGTCATAAATGTATTTTTTCAAACCAGTTTAGCTCTACCTTTCTCGAGACACAGTTTGGATAATTTGACATTAACTAAGATTAAACAGCGAAGGTTCCAAAGTTTAAGTCGTTCATTAATTCAAATTAAAGATCAATTGCTTGTACCTCATTGTTGATTCAAAATTCACAATACGATTTCAAATATTTCCTTTGTAATTACACAAACATTTCGAAACATCTTATCGCCATTGCTTGTTTCTTTACCTTTCAGTAAAGATAGATACATGTATCAAGCTTATAGTAAACAAGCAACAGACTTTGTCAGAATAATGAAGTAAAATGTAATACAATTTAACTCTATAATAACTTGCATATTTGATTCAATTATTCAATCTGAAATATTCTAAAATTTATTATTGATTCAAAACTTCGCTTCGCCTAAGTGATGTTAGGCTTAAGTGACTGCAAATCTCAAATTGTATTTCACAATCATTTCAAATCTCACCAGACCATCTTTATTTCCTTATGTCTATACCATGTTCGCTGTTACATGTCAATGATCAATTCATTTGATTTTCTTGTTGGGGCGGTCCTCACATGATAACATCTCAGTTGTTGAATTCAGTCCATGATATAACTTTCATGATATAGAAACGTTGTAACCATCTTGAATAGGATTATCCAGCTATAACCTCAATTAATATCATATTTCACCCAAGGGCAGACCAATTTTAGAAATATCAGAACAAAATCCTGTTTTCCTGATGAACGAGTTTATAACCCATTGGCGGTCTCAGTAGAGGGATGCGGGGTTGCGTAATCCCAAGACAGTCCCAATAGTATCAAATGCTGAGAGTAGAAATAAGTGAAATGCAAGATAAATGCTTTCATTAATGTATAATGATTTCAATAGTTCTATCAACCAATCGGGTGCAACCCTCCCAAACTGACCAATCGTGAGGCTCTGTGGTGCTTCTGCCCCGTCATAAATTGAAGATGACATTGAAACGTCTGATCTTATAGACTGTCATTTAGAAGATAGATAATGGTATAAAATGTGGACTAATCCTTTGTTTCGGTAGCTTTAATCATATTCATGATATTGAAACAATTTTATATTGACACTTTATTGCATTTTTGGACTATTACTTTGTTTGATTTCAGAAGTGTAGTTCATTACAAATCTCATAATGTTGTTTTCCATTTCTCTACTCTTTATGTGTATGTTTTCAATGAATATGTCTTCCAAATTATCTTTTTATGAAATAAGTCTGTCGCCAATGTTTTGTTTTCATATACCCCTCCATTTTTACAGAAAGAAGATATAAAACCCACATAATTATAGCATGTGATGTGCTTTCAAATATCTTAGATACATACCATTGTATATATGTCCAAATATCTATAATTGGTACATAAATAGAAGAATTTAAGGATAACCAAATTCAAATTTTAATTTTAATGGAACTTTATCAAGAACTAACTTAATAATTCGCTTTACTCCAAATGTCAAAAGTTTTGCTTATGACAATGTTCCCCTGGCGTATCCAGTGCAGAGAATCGGTAAATTTTCTCAGAATGCTGAAGATTTTGCATGTTTACTCTAACTTTCCTTCTAAGAATGTTGAATAGTTTTACTTTAATTTCTCCTTGTCAGAATTATGAAACAATTTGCATTTAGATTTTGATTTTATCTTTCAGAATGAGTAACCAATTTACATTTTGACTTTGATGTCCTTTGTAAGAATGAAGAAACATTTTGCGTTTTTACTTTGAATTTCTCTCAAGAAATACTATCATGAATTTTTTTACAATTCGACTTGATTTCCCTTCTCAGAATGACAAGCCTTTCCCTCCTCTTCATCTTGAGTGTCTGTAACCACGTGACAGCGACCTTCAACTCCAATGTTTGTAGCAACAACCTGCAGGTTACAGCACCAGGTGGGTAGAAACTCAATCTCATTTCAATCAGATCGAACTATCTTCCCTCCCCCTCTGCGTTATTTAACCAAATACTTCTCCATGTCATTTAACATTTATTGTTGTTTTTCATTATCAATCCAAACAATCAGAACCTTATGTTAAATCATTTAAAAATCATTATAACATATATGCAGGTTAAATCCCACAAAGGGGATTTTTTGCTAGTTTTATATTCTTTCGTTTGTTGTCTTTCCGTTTGTGTCATTTTTCTTGAAAATAGCGTTGAGATTAGCAACTGTTTAAACCAAACAACCAGATGCCCTCTTTAAGATCAAATCCTGCCAATAATTCCTTAGCCTCTTCGCCGATTGTTTTAGTGTCACGGTCAAGACTTTATCTGGAACAGGTTTATACATACAGTTTTTTTTGGCTTTGATTGGCTTTGGCTTGCATAGATACAAGTGTCCAGTTCGTTGCAGGAATACCGTATTTCCTCAAATAGACGCCGGGTCTCGAATAGAGGCCGGGGATATAGCTGTTTTAAGTAAATATACGCCGGGTCTCGAATAAACGCCGGGTGATTGGTGATTAATTAATGCTCCCGTAGTTTAATTGAAATAAAGTATTACCCCTTTACACCATCTATAATATTTGTTTTCTACTAAAGAATAAATAGACGCCGGCCTCGAATAGACGCCCCGTCTCGAATACACGCCGCGGGTAAATGGGGTCTGAAAAATATACGCTGGGGGCGTCTATTCGTGGAAATACGGTAGACTAAATCCTTTCATCTCCAGGTCCTACCAGACCGAACCTCCCTCCAAGGTTTGAGGTGTATGTGGACTGTGAGATCCTGGACCGAAACAAGACCATAGCCGTCCATCAGTACTATGACCAGACCAGGGGCACGGAGCTGATCCAACAGACCAATATTGGGGTACCTGTCACAGTGCGCTATGTCTACACCAACAATGAACAGACTACCATCTTCCCCGACTCAGGTAGGTGCAATGAGTGTCTATGTCATCTTGTGTTAACTCCACGAGTGCTTGTACATGAGTATCTCCTGAGCGATAACGAATGGTTTAGAGGCTATAAAATAGCATTGTTTATTTCATACCGCTCATCACCCTGAGGGCCTCATATTGGTTATGATGTAATGATGAGTATCTCCTGAGCGATAGCAAATGATTAAGAGGCTATAACAAAGCCTTGTTCATTTCATACCCCTCATCACCCTTAGGGTCTGATATTAGTTATGATATAAGGATGAGTATCTCCTGAGCGATAGCAAATGATTTAAAGTAACCATGACTTGGTGATATTTGTCTGAAGGTGTCATGAAACGTTCACAATACGATTGCCCTCTAAGTAATACAACACATTCGCTCAACGGGCGATTATTCAAAGATAAATGGTAGTAAACATTCCCATCGTTTGTCCGATAGATATTTTTTTCATATTGCTTGTCCTTATTTTCCAGGCCTCTGCAGTGTTACTGAGTTAAGTTCAACAAGGAATATGCGTTTCTTCACCGTCTCCAGCGGTCACGGACGAGTTTTCTCTCCTGCTGCGGCGCTTCACTCCCCGGGGGTGACGGAGGTCTACGAAGGGAGGGACTATGTACGGGGTATTGTGGTGCGGAAGTGGATTTCCTGTCAGTACTGGAAGGATATGGACGCCACCATGAATGTAACATGGTACTACTCAGGTAACTGAACCCTCCTCGGGGGACCGTGATCACATTTTGGGCGGATTTTGGTTGTAAGAGGGAGTATTTCATGATGTCGATGTGTCATACTTATAAGGACCTTCATGGAACCATCAATGTGACATGGTACTAATCCTCGATGAATAGTGTTTGCCCCATTATGGTAAATTTTTATCCTCGATGTATTGTAATAGATAATTTAAAGGTGCATTAGTATATTGCAGCGAATTTGTAACAGCTCTTGCAACGTTTTCATAAAGCAGAATGCCTACTTTCGCTTATTTCCGGTATGTCATCGTCGAAGACGTTTATCATACTTTAGGCATTCGGCTCCATAGACAAATGCTACAAGGTTACAGAGATATCTGCATGTATTTTACAAAGAGAATTGACACTTCTGATTAGAGAAGAGGATGTTATACAATTCATAATCACATTTATGCCGTTATCCAAATAGCTTGATGGGAATAATTTGAACTCAAAGTGTCATGTTAAACGGTCGATGCCGCTTGCAGCATTCAATTTATTCCATTGACTGGTTCTGAATTATTCCAATTGGCTGAGCACACCCATCCCTTAAAAAGCGTTTGAAAACCCAAAACCCAAATCCCTATACCCTATACCTTTCCCCCTTGGAAACCGACACTGTGTCGGGTCAAAGGGCATATTTGTCCTTCTAACGTTTTTTCTAACAAAATAACTGCCCATGTGTCATTAATAATATTTCCTACTGTTAATGTAGTTCTGAAATAACAAATAAAATAGTCCTTTAATCTTATTCAAACATTATTTATTTGCTACACTACACTACGCGTGTAGCTAACTAGTGGAGAAAATTATGACATCATTTAAATGAGATTGAAACGTCCTTATTGCTTATTTCCACAGACCCTCTCCTGTGGGACTCTGCACTTGGGTTGAGATCAGCGCCGGTGAGAGTGGCGGTGAGGGGCGTGGTCAACAAGAGCGAATACCCCCACGCCTTCCACCACAATTACGACTTCATCCACTTCCTTCCTAATATAACATCACCGGAAGTCTTCAACGTAAGTCGAACCCTACAGGACTGTTTGTTGGAACAAGTGCATGAAAACCCCTTGTCCAATGCAGTGACGTGTCGAGAAATATCCTGGTGGCGATGAAAGGGGAGTCCTCTTTTTAGTTAGATTACAATTAATTTATATTTGGTTTTCATAAAGGGGTTCACCCTGGGTTTCCAGTACGTATTTCACGTTAGTCGAATCATACAGGACGGATAATTGTAACAAGTGCATGAAAACTTTTACTCAAAAATGTTGAAATATTGTACGACTGTATGACATTAAGCTTTTGGGATCAATAAAAACATGTTCAGTACAGTGACTTATCGAGAAATATCAAAATGGCGATGATGGCTGATAATGATAAAAATGGGGGAGTCTTCTTTTTCGATAGATGACAATCGATTCAACTTTGCTTTTCACAAAGGGGTTTACACTGGGTTTCTATCTTTTGGGGTTTCAAGTTCAAGTTTCGAGTTCAAGTCATCGGAACCAAGTCCGGGATAGGCGACTGTATTAAGTTTGTGATATGTTAAATGCCAGTTTGAAGTTGAAGTGGGTAATTCAATGTATTTTCAAGGATTGACATCTTCTTTATTCCGTATACCCAACTCGTGTATCAATGATTTAAACTTGTTATTCTTGATCTTAGAAATGGTAATCAAAACTAAATGATATCAGCTATCAATCCAGCTGAATGTCTATTTACTAATCCAGATCCCAAGTTTCGTCACCTGTTCGGGACAGAAGTTGACTAAACAGATACCCAAGCTGTCTCCTGCTTTCTCGTTCTCAGTCGAGATCTTAGACGAGATTTCAGAGGATGTATCGTACCGGAAGGTAAAACTTCTCTTCTAAGCGCCTTTATAAAACAAAAAAAATTTATGAATAACTTACGATTTGTATCGACTACTATTCTTGAATAGACAGACGATGTAGACGTATCATTTTCGTTAGAATGTCAGATGGGTTAAGCAAAGGTAATAATGTTGTACGGGTTCTGGTAAGTTCAAACGGATGGACATTTCCGGCAAGTTCTTCTCTGATACTGGTATTACTTAGTACCCTACACTGTTAGATATTAGCCTTGTTACTGCAGGAGTGGCACGATGAGACTCTCAAACTCACCAAATTCACCCACACACCCACGCTAACAACCGGAAGTGGAGAGTTCGGCTACCGACCTCTAACGGAAATTCACGATTTCAATACAGGTAGGTTCCTTCTTGAAATGTCCAAAACAAATTATATTGTTGCTTAACGCTTTCTACTTTACTTGTCTTTCAATTTATTATTTTGGACCTTTCAGTTTAATAAGTACATATACCTTACAAACGGGGATGATCACTTTCAGTATTGTATTACAGAAATTAATACATTGAACCAACATGTCGTACACTTACAAGTGCGATTCTCGGCTTCTTCGTAAGACCTTGTTTTTGGCGGAAGTTGCGTGGCCCAGAATACTGAAGTTTATTGTCAGTGTGTATATCTCTCACTTTACCACGTTTTTGCTTCTATGACTTTAAACTGCCTTTTGCCTTACAAAACAATATGCATGTTTTAGATGAAATGGTCAAACCAATGTTCCTGTATCAATATATATATTGTTGGGTTGTTTTATGGAGTGGCGTATATTACTAACAGGGGGCGAAACGCCGTACCCCTATGCATGTTGTAGGTTCCGATTAGCTTATATATCCAGGAGTATTGTATATACTCTTTGAACATACCAGGTATGTCCTAAAATCGCTTTCTCTGTGTTTTCCAAGAGTAACGTTAATGTTCTTTGAACATATGAGGAATGATCTAAGATCGCCTACTGTGTGTTCCCAGGAGTTGCGTACATCATCGACGACGAGCGAGGAAACTGCACCTACAGGGGTATCGACGGAGCGAGTCTGGATGCATTCATGAAGGACCCCGCCCATCTCAGAATGAGGACAGCTCGAGAGTACTTCCGCCTGGACAAAGTCGATGATCTGACGTACCGGGGTTTGGTGAGAATCACGTCAAATATTGTACTGGAAAATATACCACCACGTGGATGTCTCTATGACGCTTTGTCAAGCTGAAACATTGTTAAGATGAAGGAGATATGCTCTCAAAGCAGTCGCTAAGCACAAGGCCAAACCACATCATCGTAGCTTCATAAGATTATTTCAAAGCATACAGATCAGAGTTTATAGCATCCCCTTTTATGACTGAGGAAGGAAATATCACTGATTGAAGTATAAATATCATAAATCAATGCAGTAATGTATGACACATTGAAATTGTCATGTGTTCGAAGAGCAAATATACAGATAACATAAATACATAGTAGTAATGTTTGACACTTTGAGATTGTCATGTTTTCCGGAGAGCAAATATACAGACAACATAAATACGTAGTCATAATTTTTGACACTTTGAGATTGCCATGTGTTCGGAGGAGCAAATACCAAGACACTTTGACGACGCCCCTTTTGAAATTGAAAAACTGGCAGCGAAATCCAAGTCTGTGGATGCTGTGTTATATTTGGGCATCCTTTGTATTCTAGCGTCATTAGCCTTTTCAGTCGATATAAAAGGTTTTCATGTCAGTCAACGAGTAAATTTTCTTGTCAAAGTTTACCCCTTTAATCAATTTGTCCTTGATTTTGCAAAAAAGGTTAAAAAACTTAATCATGCAGTTAATAAACTTTATTATATATTTTAGACAAAAACCCGCAGTGTCCATGTAGATGCATTTGCGGCAAAGGTTCCTGACTACCACAATGCTTCGATGGAATGGTACTTCAAGGAGGTTTGTTACCAGGACAACGCATTTTCGTATTTAAAGTGACACAGAGTATCTTTCTTAAAGTTTTATTTGGTTTTGATAAGCTACAAAACATCTTATATGCTGATTGAAGTTCATATCTCATCTCTGGACTTGCAAATATATCCATTTGTGCATAATATATCTAAAATGCTTGATTTTATGGAAAAATCAAGAAAACATCTCAAATACGTTTAATATTCGAAATTATGCATCCAATTAATCTACCTATTAGTTACAATATCTAATAAACACTATCGAATCGAATATATCTTCCTGTCGGCTTATGACAAGGTTTCAAAATTACGTTTGGCGAATTTGCGCGCGCCACTCGAGTCACATTGTCCGGTTTTCGATCAAAATCCCGACTTTGAATGGCCGTATTTTCGTTCTAATGTACTGATTGACCTTTAACTTGTTATTTTCAGTAACAGTTAGTGGTTCCCGATGTAATAACATCGATTTCAAAATTTGACATATGTGATCCTATCAACATACTCTGTGTCTCTTTAAGATTGACACAAGCACAAGCACAAGCTGACCCGTGCAGTGAGTCCCAGCTTCCCTACAATAGGCCAATCAACGAGACAATAGCACGGCTTGAGCGTGACATCGCCGACCTCAAGGGAGAGCTGGCTCAGGAAATTGATTGCCAATCAAAGAAGATAAGTCAGCTGCAAGAAGAGAACAAAAAGATATTCAACAACCTCGATGAGGAAAAGCGGGAAACTGGCAAACTAAGAGGAACAATTGAAAAGTTGAGAAGTAACAGTGTCAAAGCAGTTGAACAGTTGCGTAACGAGAACAAGATGAGACGTGATGAACACAGTAAAATTAAGGCAGAGTGCACCGAGCTACGGTCGACCATTAAAGAACAGAACACAGAGATTTCAGTCTTGAAAGCATCGAGTAAACAACTCCAAGCAGAGATTGACGACTTGAAGAAAGGTATAATAAAAAACTCTAAATCATATTCCACTTTTGATCAGAAGTTCAATGACTTGAAGAAAACTGTATACGATTCGAAAACAAAAGTAAATGACACATGTCTAGAAATATCAAGAATCACAGATGACCGCAGTCTAGGAATATCGAGCTTGAAATCCAAGGTCACCCTCCTCAACAAGGGACTGAACACGGTAGAGACTGACGTTGCCAGTATTGAGGGATCTTGCCTTGCTAATTCAAAGTCAACATCAGAGTTAAAACGCAGGCTAGCTACAGTTGAGAAACAACTTAAAACATACCAAACACTGTCAAAGAACAACTCAGGCGACAAAGATGGAAAAATCCCCCCTACATCACAAAACAGTGATTTGGGTCAAGGGACTGCTTGTGCCACTAGAATGCAAGAGGCTTCTACAAACACTTCGCATATCAATGAACCCATGCGCTCAGTGTCGGCCACCCATGATCAGCAAGAGGATATTAACTCAGATGATCACCCTCAGCATATACCTACTACATACTCCAACAGACCGACGTACAGCTCTTGCCTGAAAACAAACACACGTCCGAGCAACGCTCTTGATACAATCAATAGTGAAGAGGTGAAGTCAGACAACTGTGAAGCGAGTCAAGTTGAAGAGAAAACATCAAAGATAGAAGTTCATGTGGGATCAGACAAATGTGCTGCAACTCGAGACCAAACTGACGACTTCCGCGCTGCACCTCCAAAAATGCGAACTGCAAGATTTTATATAGGTGGAATCCACAAGAACAGTTCTTCAGACTCAATAAAACGATTCCTGGAAAAACGTAACGTTGTTGTTACATTCATACGATTTTTTAAGCGTCCTGAAAGGAGAACTGCATCGGCCCAAGTCAACGTACTTATTGAATATAAGGAAAAACTGGAGAGTACAGCATTCTGGCCTGAACATATAATAATCAAGCCATGGTTATCAAGGGAACAGTTCTGGCGTCAAATTAGAGACAGGGAAACAACTCTTAACCAAGGTTATCAGGAGCAAGGCCCTACCACACAGTGATGTCATATCCAACACAAGCCCTATCTCTGATGTCTTGGAATGTCAGGGGAATAATGTCAAGTGTACCTTACCTAAATGACTGTCTACAGACTTACAATGTAGATATATGTGCTATTGCTGATCACCAACTCCAAGACTTCAACATATGCTTCATGGACTCTGTTCACGAGGATTACTTCTGTGTTGCAAACAACTTCCAACAGGTCCAGGATGGTTCAAAGGGATCTTCCTGCAATGGAACTGCTCTTCTATGCAAATATGTACACCAAAATAGTATATCAAAGCTAGATATGGACTGTGATCGGATAACAGGTATTAGGCTAGTGTGCAACCAACAACAACCTGTGTATATCCTCTCCGTTTATCTTCCACCATAAAATCGTTCAGATGAACTTTTCGATTACTATGTTGATTACTTGACAGACATCTGTCGGGGATACCTGCTCAATGGCAGTGTCATTGTCATGGGAGACCTAAATGCTTCCTTGAGCGGCCCACGATTCACAGCATCATTAACAAAGAGAAACAGGAAACTACAAAAATTCACCAGTAACCTGAATTTGGTGCCAATCAACGCCGAATTGTATTGTAGCGGACCCTCTATTACATTTCAGGCTTATGATGGGGGTCCTACGTCAATAGTAGATTATATCCTTTTGTCTGATGATATAGCATCTCTCACTGAATCAGCATGCGTACTCGATGATAACCCTCTCAACGTCTCTGATCACCATCCGGTTATATGCAAGATTTTGTTGAGTACAAATAAGTATCCCAACACTGACGATCCTATGTTTTCAAAGTTCTGCTGGGAAAAGGCTGTACAAGACAACACGATTTCCAACTACACATATGCAGTTTCCCATTTACTGTGGGAGGTCAAGGTTCCTGAAGTTGGATGTCGGGAGTCGGACATTGAAGCATTCTACAGGCAAGTAATTGACGCTTTACTGGAAGCAAGCAATATTAACTTACAGAAACGTAAATTCAGGAAACACATCAAGCCATATTGGAAGGGAGCAGTGAAGGAGTGCCACAAAGTCATGATAGAACGGCGTTCGGAATGGATCTTTGAGGGTCAACCTAGAGGTGCAGAACACCAAACCTACAGGGCATACAAAGAAGCCAAGGATGAGTTTAGGTACAAGCTCCGAGAGGCTTCGTCACAATATGAAGCAGAGTATTTCAACCACATCGACAGTGCTGGAGATATTGACCAGAAAACGTTTTGGTCACTCATTCGCCGAAACAAGAAACAACAAATTGTATCACTAGAAGTTGGACACAGGAAAATACGCGATGACGTAGAAATATGTGAAACTATGTCGGAACATATGCAACAAGTTTTTGCAGACATCACTGAGACCCACTTTGATGCAGAATTTCGACAGGGTATTGAAAAACGTGTCCACGAGATTCGCCTCGACTTAAAGCAATCTGAGGAATCAGTGAAGGTCAATCTCACTACACAAAAAGAAATAGACTCTCTGTGCAAGAACCTTAAAAACAACAAAGCTTGTGGTTTGGACAACATCTTCTATGAACATCTTAAACATGGTGGAAAGTTCTTATACCATATGCTCTCCAGCCTGTTTAATCTCATTCTCATCACTGGATACATCCCTCGGCAATGGAAGAAAGGCGTGATTGTGCCAATATATAAGGGCGGAAAGAAAACTCGTACGTCTCCAGACTCCTATCGTGTTGTGTCTTTACTGCCCGTGATCTACAAGGTATTTGAAATGGTCCTCAGCAAAAGGATACCCCAAATCACTGACAACAAGAAGTTCCCATCCAACCAACAGTGTGGTTTTATGAAGGGTCTATCCTCTTGTGACACTTCCTTCATGGTGCAAGAGACTATCAACCATTATATGGAGAGATCTGATTCCTTATATGTTGTGTTCCTGGACAGCACAAAGGCCTTTGACACTGTTTGGCACGCAGGTCTCATGTACAAACTGCACCAAATTGGAATTCCTGCCCCACTTTGGAAACTATTTGACAACATATATAGCTCAGTGGAGAGCTGTGTATTTGTCAATAACACATTATCCTCATGGTTTCAACTATACAGGGGTGTTCGACAAGGCAGTGTGCTCTCTGCTAAACTCTACCTCCTGTACATAAATGAACTTCTCGAGCAACTCTCATCAAGTAACAAAGGTGCGATCGTCCTTGATCTGCAGATCGCGTCCCCAACTCAAGCAGATGACATTGCTATTATGAGCCCAGTCTCAACTTGTGTGCAGGATATGCTGTCAACATGTGAGAAATACAGCGCAAGATGGCGTTTTACTTTCTCGCCTACCAAAAGTAAGCTGATGAAGTTCTCAAAAAAGAAAATGAAATCAACAGACTTTCTACTCTACGGCAAAGCTATTCCGAGCACCTCAGATATCAAACATGTAGGAATCATCCTCGAAGCATCTTCAAATACATGGGAGAGAACTCTTGATGCAGTCTCCAAACTGAGGGCTTCCTCTACTGCATTGATAAGCTCCGGTCTTCATGCTAAAGCTCTGAGTCCATTAACTAGTTCCAAACTGATACAGTCCGTCTGCATTCCAAAAGCTCTCTTTGGCTGTGAACTCTGGTCGAATCTGTCCTCACAGGAACTTGTTGCTCTTGAAAGAGCTCAACGATTTGCTCTAAAGCAAGCCCAAGGCCTTCCTCGACGCACTAGAACAGACATTGCTAACTCACTCCTGGGATGGTCTCCAATAGAAGGTAGCATAGATATCAGAAAACTCTTATTCTTAGGACATCTATGTCACTGTGGAAATCATCTTCTTACAAAGAAACTGTTTTTGACAAGACTCTCTCTTCATCGATATAATTGTGCACCATCAAGTATAGGCTTCGTTCAGGACATTTACAGGGTGCTTACCAAATACGGACTTCTTGTTCATCTTGAGAGATTTATTGCGACCGGCTCATTCTTGACACAAAAGCTATGGAAAAGGAAAGTGAAGGAGACAGTTCGAATACACGCACTGGAAGCTTGGAAACAAAGGATAGCTGGGGATCCGGACACACGTCACTTCCTGGATATTCACCCGGAAGTCACCCCTGACATGGCCTGGAAGGTGGCAAAGCTGGAACCCTCCCTGAAGACTGCTGCCAGATTTGTTGTGAGCCTGTGTGCTGCCTGGAGACCTGGAGCGGCTTGTGGACAGTGTGAGCTGTGTGATCAAGTACACAGTGACCTACTTATCCATAGGGTATGCCACTGCACCTCCCTGCTGGACCCTCGAGAAGAGTTATGGTGCAACATCATATGTGTGTCTCCTGTAGAGTGTAGTGTTATATTACATGCAAAAGCAGACTATGATCTCACAACCAGCTTGCTATCATGTAAGCCTCCCATAGAGATGGACCCCGAGTCAATCCTGGACTATGCCAAAGTGACAGTGAGAGGACTATATGCCCTGAATGCTCCTCCTCAGAAACAGAGACTCTAACATCGGTACTTTCGCATTTCTCGCAATTCAAAAACTGTCGCATTTATCGCATTCCATCATTCTCTGTTTTCATAATTTAATGTAACTCCTACAGTATTACTCTACTCTCTCCAAGAGGAATAAAAGTTTATATAGATCGAACCCTTTTGTTTTGATACGAGCGTTGACATACATTTTCGTCAAATTGGAAATATGCAATATTCATTTAGAAATATAGATCGAACCCATTTGTTTTGATACGAGCGTTGACATACATTTTTGTCAAATTGGAAATATGCAATATTCATTTAGAAATATAGATCGAACCCCTTAAGTTTGTTTTGATACGAGCGTTGACATACATTTTTGTCAAATTGAAGATATGCAATATTCATTTAGAAATATAGATCGACCCTTTGGTTTTGATACGAGCGTTGACATACATTTTTGTCAAATTGGAAATATGCAATATTCATTTAGAAATATAGATCGAACCCTTTTGTTTTGATACGAGCGTTGACATACATTTTTGTCAAATTGGAAATATGCAATATTCATTTAGAAATATAGATCGACCCTTTGGTTTTGATACGAGCGTTGACATACATTTTTGTCAAATTGGAAATATGCAATATTCATTAAGAAATATAGATCGACCCTTTGGTTTTGATACGAGCGTTGACATACATTTTTGTCAAATTGAAAACGTCTCAGATCATTCTTCAATGACTGATACAGGACCATTGATATATTTTTGAAAGAAAATCGAAAACAAATATTATTACAAGCGTGAGAAGCCTAATATTACGTCCCCTTTCCATGAACACTGTATATTTATTGTATCAATAACCATAAACTCAAAACGGATTTATGCCTACTTTCGTAGTATACAACGTGTTACTAACTGCCTTGGTAAATGGCCCTGTCTTCATTGTCCAGGTTTGTGAGTAAAACCTCCATAACACATTTACATAGTAGGTAACACTAAAGTAAAGAGGTAAGTATTTCTCCATACAAAAACATTTTCTGACTTCAGATTCTTGATTAAAATTACCGATTTGTAGATCATAGGACAACTGTAAATGGATCAAAACTTCTGGATCATTTAGACCACTTGTAAAGATTTCGTAATCCATATCAAACCTTGTTGTATATGTGACTTTATTAAATCACAGAGTGTTTCTATCACATAATATTTTTTCTAAACTTATTATATCTTCAATCTTCGGTTACAATTATTCAATGAGCGCATACTGTATTTTACAGGACTCAGTTGTATTTGTGCAAGAGCAGCGGTCCACATTCAAGGGAGGTAACCCTGTTCAGGTTCGAGCACGAATACCTCAGGTGAGAGAAATGTATCCATTTTGATATTAAGTTTCCCAACTAGCAACATTATTTTCACTTTTTAACAGGAAATATAAGCTGTCTGTAACTTACCACAATGAATCAACATAGAGTACGGTAAATCCTAAGAAGCCTGTCTCAAACAAAGGACTTTCGATGGGGATTTCTGAAATATATTAACGCCTGCTTCAGTTAATCGCATGTTACTTACTTATCTTAAAGGGGCAGTAGCATAGAAGGTGATGTCAGGAAAATGAGAATTATTGGTTCCAATTGAAAGACAATGTATTTAAATTAAGTGGAGCAGTAATAATTCAAATTTCAAGTTTAGCCGTGCGAATCCTTTTTCTTACACAAAAGGAATTAAAGGTGTTCACACAAAATGGCCGCCAATGGATTTTGTGTGAATCTTCATACTTTGTCCTCTGACAATCGATGATTTGCTTGTGTAATAAGATTGTTGACACTGTCAACATAATTCATTTAGCATTAACTTACAATTATCAGTGAAAATTTTAAAATACAAAATTATCAAAAAACGTGCTAGTGCCTCTTTAACTCTCAATGAAAAAAAATCACGAAATAGAGGCCTACCTTTAATAGAACCGTTCTCGAAAAGACGCTATTGTGTCCACACATTTCGAAACTATCGTGTCTACAAGATGCATTTTGATCTATTTGCTCCAGCTGAACCAAGACTACACCCTGAACATCTACAACTACATACAGGCTCAAGCCAACATCGTGCACTGGGACATCAGACAGTGCTACACCAGGCTAGACAGACGCAGGTTCCAGGTTACTGTACCAGGTACGTGTACTCTACCAGCTTACTCTACCAGCTTACTCTACCAGGTTACTCTACTAGGTTACTATACCAGGTTACTATACCAGGTTACTCTGCCAGGTTACTCTACCAGGTTACTATACCAGGTTACTATACCAGGTTACTATACCAGGTACGTGTACTATACCAGGTTACTCTACCAGGTTACTCTACCAGGTACGTGTACTCTACCAGGTTACTCTACCAGGTTACTCTACCAGGTTACTCTACCAGGTTACTCTACCAGGTTACTGTACCAGGTTACTATGCCAGGTTACTCTACCAGGTTACTGTACCAGGTTACTATGCCAGGTTACTCTACCAGGTTACTATACCAGGTTACTATACCAGGTTACTATACCAGGTACGTGTACTATACCAGGTTACTCTACCAGGTACGTGTACTCTACCAGGTTACTCTACCAGGTTACTCTACCAGGTTACTCTACCAGGTTACTCTACCAGGTTACTCTACCAGGTTACTGTGCCAGGTTACTCTACCAGGTTACCCTACCAGGTTACTCTACCAGGTTACTCTACCAGGTTACTGTGCCAGGTTACTCTACCAGGTTACTCTACCAGGTTACTCTACCAGGTTACTCTACCAGGTTACTGTGCCAGGTTACTCTACCAGGTTACCCTACCAGGTTACTCTACCAGGTTACCCTACCAGGTTACTCTACCAGGTTACTCTACCAGGTTACTCTACCAGGTTACTGTGCCAGGTTACTCTACCAGGTTACTCTACCAGGTTACTGTGCCAGGTTACTCTACCAGGTTACTCTACCAGGTTACTCTACCAGGTTACTCTATCAGGTTACTCTACCAGGTTACTCTACCAGGTTACTCTACCAGGTTACTGTGCCAGGTTACTCTACCAGGTTACTCTACCAGGTTACTGTGCCAGGTTACTCTACCAGGTTACTCTACCAGGTTACTCTACCAGGTTACTCTACCAGGTTACTGTGCCAGGTTACTCTACCAGGTTACTCTACCAGGTTACTCTACCAGGTTACTCTACCAGGTTACTGTGCCAGGTTACTCTACCAGGTTACTCTACCAGGTTACTCTACCAGGTTACTCTACCAGGTTACTCTACCAGGTTACTCTACCAGGTTACTGTGCCAGGTTACTCTACCAGGTTACCCTACCAGGTTACTCTACCAGGTTACTCTACCAGGTTACTCTACCAGGTTACTCTACCAGGTTATTGTACCAGGTTACTGTGCCAGGTTACTCTACCAGGTTACTGTGCCAGGTTACTCTACCAGGTTACTCTACCAGGCTACTCTACCAGGTTACTCTACCAGGTTACTCTACCAGGTTACCCTACCAGGTTACTCTACCAGGTACGTATACTATACCAGGTTACTCTACCAGGTTACTCTACCAGGTTACTGTGCCAGGTTACTCTACCAGGTACGTATACTATACCAGGTTACTCTACCAGGTTACTCTACCAGGTTACTGTGCCAGGTTACTCTACCAGGTACGTATACTATACCAGGTTACTCTACCAGGTACGTATATTATACCAGGTTACTCTACAAAGTTACTGTATCAGGTACGTGTACTCTGACAGGTAACTATACCAGGTTACTATACCAGGTTACTGTACCAGGTACGTGTACTCTACCAGCTTTAACTGTAAGCAAAGCTTAACTCGGCTTTTGATTTCAAAATCTCTAAACGTTTCATAATGGAACTGAAAAAGAGAGGGAGAAGGGATGATAGGACGATAAAGATTTCTTCAGATTTTGATTTTAACAGCCAACAGTGTTATTGGTCAATAAGAGCCTAAGGTACCACGTACATACAACACATATAAATCTAGACCTTCACCGCAAGACTACACATCCCGTCTCAAACACTAGCTTACTTAAACCTATTTGAGGATGACCACTTATTGGATTTCTAGCTGGTCTATCAAGTTCAGTTGCAGTTGCCTAGTAAGCAGGCACAGACAAGTTATGGTAATGCTGCAAGGCGTATATGTGGAAGTGATTTGGGCTGGAGCGTGTTTTGCATTGTTGGAAATGTTGACTATTGAAATTTGTTCTGTAGATGTAGCTTCTTAGAATTCTCTTATTTCAATTATCTTGATAACTCAAAGCAATTGTCTGTATAATATATCACTGTTTCAGGTGTGTACAGCCAGGCGATTGCCTCTAACCCAGAAAACTTCAAGTACGCTTTACTGCAGACTCTCTCACAGATGGCTCAGGTTTTTCCTCTGCGTATTGCTGGCATACGGGTACGTCTTCTTTTGTGCATTGCTGGCATACGATTCAGTCTTCTATTGTGCATTGCTGGTATACGACTCAGTCTTCTATTGTGCATTGCTGGTATACGACTCAGTCTTCTATTGTGCATTGCTGGTATACGACTCAGTCTTCTATTGTGCATTGCTGGTATAGGACTCAGTCTTCTATTGTGCATTGCTGGTATACGATTCAGATAAATCATTTGTCAACCCTAATGTTGTATTGACACATGCGCATCCACCCACAGGTTGAGATACAGAAGAACGTAACGGTACAGTTTGACCTACTAGATGTAACGCCCATTCACGGCGACGTCAGTAACGTCACTCAGCCGTCACTAGAGACGGCAGCGTCAACATTGGTCAGCGTCATTCACAACGGGAGGTTCGTGGTACTGATGTCTGCTGGCAGTGAGAAAAGGGTACATGTATTGAAGCTTACATTTCAGTGCCGACATTAAATAATGTGCAGTGTTGTTTCTATATCATCCTGTTTCAGGGTACGAACGTTACGCTAACTCCTCTTATCTGTACCCTGGGCTCAGAAGCTAGATTCGCTCGCGCGGCCCGACTTGGGATGTAGCCAATCAAATCATTTTCTCGCCATCTTCTCGATAAAATTTCAACGAGAAAATAATTTGATTAGCTACATCCCAAGTCGGGCCGCGCTAGCGAATCTAGCTTCTGAACCCAGGGTAAAGATTAGTGGAGTTAGCGTAACGTTCGTTCCCTTAGACAGGATGTTTCTATATAAGTTTGTTTGTTTATTTAAGGGAAGACCATAAAAGTATTTCTCATACACAGTTTCCCGATTGCCTTCAGTGGATATCATAGCTATGTATGCCTCAAATAAAATCTAGTAAATTTCCCTCTCTATGTATAGGGAATAACTGACTGAAGTTGTGTTTACATACCCTTTGGGGAACTTGAAACGACCCTCGACAAGATGTTTTAAAAGAATCAAAGACGGGTTTCTCAGCAATTTGATTACTGCTTCATGCTGTAGTTTTACGAAACATTATGACATCGTTTTCAATCGAAATTTGTAGTCGTGGTAAAGAGGAACCTCGAAAAAACGCATTTAACCCCAACCCAAAGCGCTCAGCCAGCTTTTCTTATGATTGGCTAATTCAAGCACTTGCATTTCAGTAGTTAGTTTGATCTAGGAGGAGTATGAGTCTAACCTTGATACTGACAATATTGCTTGACTCTACGTCATCTATTGTGTGTTTAATAAACAAGCTGTATGAGGGAAATCCAACAAATTAGCCCTGATATAGCATGGAATGGTCAGATTGTTAAACTCTTGTTTCAGCCGACAACCATTACCGTGATCCCGTCTTCACTGAAGGAGATTATGGAAGGTCCAACATCTTCAGTAGCAACTTCGTCATCTACTGCAAATACTGCAACTATTGCTTCAACAACCTCAGGACCTTTTTCATTTTCCTCAACAGCACCCGTAACAAAAACATCTCCAAGAAGATCGGGAACAGATACTTCAACATCTTCAAGACACATTTCAATACCCTCAACGGCATCAGTAACCAAAACATCTTCAAAAATACTGGGAACACCTTCTATAAAACAAAAACAAACAACATCATCAAAGACAACGTCTCGACCATCTCCGTCTTCACCTCCACAATTATCACCTAAATCTCATGCTTCAACATTTACCTCACAGTCACACAATAGTCACGTGACAAGCACGCCTCCGTCCAATCAGGGAACGTCGTCGTCCCTCGGCTTATGCGACACCAAATCAAGTGGATTCTCTGGAGGTTTGTGAATATTAACCCTCTCTGTGCCGAAATGACTTATTGTGATCTAGATTCTGTGTATTTATTCAGATTAGTTCTAACTGCATAGTTTAGGTTGTTTTGCAGACTGATTAATACTCGTACAATGTTGTCGCAACTTCAGGTTGATAAACTCTACAATAACGTCTGTACTAACTCAATCCAATACCAAAGTCTGTGAACATCGGTGTAAAAACTTCGCTCTAGCTCGGGGCTATGATATGAATAATAATTTAACAATAACATAAGATAATTCAGACACGTTTCGTATAAGTAAAATAACAAACTCTCCAATGGTCATATATTTGAAACTGACACTGTCAATGATAGAAAAGGAAATGAAGTAGGAATATTTTGTTGATTAACAGTTTAATTCATGTCGTACTACTTGAAGGTGTTGCAATCGGGGTGTCGGCGGCCATGATGGTGCTGGGCGGGGTCATAGGAACTGTGGTCGCCTACTACTTTAAACGGAATCGTCGATTCAGGTAAGATCGGATATGAATCTCATTTCAAACAGTTCAAACATGTCACTCGCACCTTGCTGCTTCTCTGATCTGAGTACTGTTTCATAGAGGAAGTGCCAAGTGTTTCTGTTTGTCATCTTCAACCTTCCATTTAATCCAATAGTCAAACCGTGCATGTGGTTTTCTAGTCCTCCTCTGATTGGCTGGTATAGGCCTATCCCGACACATAAACATATCCTTGATGTAAGTTACTTCTTTACTGGAGTAATGCGAATAGTTGATGGAGTTTTCATATATTTTGATGTTATTATTTAGCCATAAAGATTTGATTAAAAAAAGCTGTCGCAGATTTTGCGTTTTCTGCCTTTTTGGTAATAAATTAACCCCATGACTTAAAGTTTCTTTCTAAAAAAGATTTGTTAATGGTATCATGACTGTTTTAAGTATGTTTTGTTCGCATGTCTGTATAAACTATGGCCTGTAAGCATTCTTCTGTTCAATCTACTAAACTGACGTCCAAAAGAAACTTTACACCCTTTTTGATAAGCTCTAGATAAAAAACAACAAAAGATAGATGGACGAAATAAAGTGTATTAAAACGATCAACATGTCAACATTAGAACCTCAAAAGATGGTCATCACAAAGCGTCTGGTCATGACGTCACAGCTGCTTATGTGGAGGTTGGGTCACAAAACTGCATTTTCAACATCATGTGAAAGAGGCAGTACACTAAGAAAATCCTTCAAGTTCAATAACGTGGTGCATTAATACCGTGTGTGACCACCTCGTGCCTCAATACATGCATAGACCCTTCGACGGACAGAAAACGTCAGTCGTCTGATGACGTCACGTGGTATACGCTGCCATTCCTCTTGAAGTGCCAGGATCAGTTCTTGCCGGTTAGCTGGTGGGTGTGGTCTCCGTCGAATACGACGATCCATGACGTCCCAAAGGTGCTCAATAGGCGACATGTCTGGGGAACATGCAGGCCACGGCAATACCATCACGTTTTTGGCTGTGAGGAAGTTTTGGACGATGTGGGCTGTGTGGGGCCTGGCGTTGTCTTGCTGGAACAGGACGCCATTAGGTTGTTGATGAAGAAATGGGAGGACAGTCGGACGAAGGATGTGGTAAATATAGCGCTGAGCAGTCAAATTGCCATTAACGATGACCAATGGCGTCCTCTCCTGACCACAAATCCCTCCCCGTACGGAACAACCTCCTGAACACAGCAAGCTGCTGTTCGTTCCCCTCTTCTACGGTACACGCGTTGCCGTCCATCAGCCCTGAACATATTGAACTGACTTTCGTCTGAAAAGACGACCCTCTGCCAGTCACGTCGCTGCCAACGCCGTACGGTTCTGGCCCAACTCAATCTTCGACGACGATGTTCAGCAGTCAACCGCTGTCCTCTGTACGGCCGGTGTCTCTGATTCCATGAGCCCTGAGTCTTCTAGCAATGGTCTGTCGGCTGACCACATGACCAAGAGCATTCCACGCAGATGACGTCACTGTAATGAAGCGGTTTTGGAGATGTAAAGTACGCAGGTGCCAGTCTTCATGAGGGGTTGTCACCCTCGGTCGTCCCGTTCTTGGCCTGTCAGACGTCTGCCCTGTCTGTCTGTAAAGTTGAATCAAGTTATAGACAGCTACACGAGAAAAGCCAAACGTTCTTGCAATATGGGTATGGCTGGCACCCATTTGCATCATACCTAGGGCTCGCTCACGGTCTTCTGGACTCAGTCGTGGCATATCTTTTGTGTTTTTTTTACATTGTGAACACCAGGCATGCTATTGATATCTCTTTTATACCTTTACTGCACGTGCAGTTATGGCTGCACGTCATGCACATGCTTTTCATTTTTTTGCATTTTTACCAAAAACCACGAGGGGTACAAAGGTCATGTTCAACACACAGAAATGTTGGATTTGGGCTATATATTCCATATAACCTTGGTTGCAACTGGTAGTTTAGATTTCGATTTTTTCAGATTTTAAAAGTGTAAAGTTTCTTTTGGACGTCAGTTTATAAGTGAGGTGTCATCAGCATATTTAAAAATAAGGTATTCAGTATATCCTCAGTATTCCTATCCCTTTAATTTTATCATTATTTCTGATCATTTTAGTGTTTTAATATATATTGGTATTGTTTTTAACTAACTTAACTATTGTTCTTTTACAGGCGGTTCTTCAACGAAGATATGACTATGACAGATTTACAAGTACACAACAAAGGTTAAGCTAGACAGCAATAGATGTAAATGACCTATAAGCTCATGTCAGTTTATAAGATTTTGATTTTCATACAACATCCTCGATTTTCGTAACATTGTCATTACCGGATATTTAACTAGAAATGATCTGTTGATATGTTATACGTGAGATACTTGCCATTAAGATAGTAAGCAAAATTAAATTCCACTTGTGACGTCATCCTATTGTTTTCTCGGTCCATTATTTTCAGTGTTTTTCACGTCAAATTTCAATTTTTATAAATATTTTAAGCTATGTTTTTGAAAAGGCATAACGTTTAGTGTAATTTGAGTCTTTTAATATCCTCGTAACTCTCCATTCCTAAAACAATTATGAGCCTAGGGCCCTGGGGCCCTCGGGTCCATTATTTTTTAGGAATGGAGAGTTACTCGGACATTAACCTA
Source organism: Steromphala cineraria (assembly GCA_916613615.1). Taxonomy (NCBI): domain Eukaryota; kingdom Metazoa; phylum Mollusca; class Gastropoda; order Trochida; family Trochidae; genus Steromphala; species Steromphala cineraria. Next base: position 6,382,205 of record OU744723.1, read on the forward strand.
TTGGTAACATTACATCACACTACCTGCAATATTGCAGAGTCCTGTGCTTTTCCGGGTCGAGCCCGTAGCTGGATTCGAACCCACACCCTCAGAGTCAGACATACCGCCAGTAATGACCACCCCAGCAGCTAGCCGGCTCAGTGTGATCCCAAATATAACAACGTAACATGCTTGGCATTATTCTTGCATTATTCTTGACTTTTTTTCATTTTTAGACATGATTGTGGTCTGTGGGGGTCTATATCTCTACATACCTTCCAAATGTGTAAACACACTTTCATTTTAGTGGTTATTCCTGTTGATCCCGGCTTTCATCTGGAAGGGTTTTGTAAGCCCATATAATACCCGGGCAGGAGGGCTTTGTCGACGCTATTATCTGAGCTTAAAACGCCCTCTCATTCCATTATATCCTTGGTCCTATGTTGAGATGTTAACTTTAAGATGACAGATAATGAATGAAATAACTATGTTTTTCGAAAAATAACTCCAAAGGCTAATATCAACATGCACATTTTGTATAGCGCTAAAGCGTATTGAACCTTTGTACTACTGCAATCTAAACTCAGGGTTGTACCACTGCGCCATGACGGATTAGACGCAATGAAACGACTTCTTAAGTCCTCTTAAACGTACGATTTGAATGATTAAAGCGAGATTTTATGGGGAATCAGTTTCCAATTAAAACCTAAAGCCCTTTCCCTCGGTCGTTACCTCGAACAGGGGCATTATATGAGAGAAAGCCCTCGGGACTGGTCCTTCTCCTTTACTTCTACATGAGTTACAAAAACTATTTTATTACTCTCCCGTTGAAAAAAGCACTGTTTAATAAATCTACCATGTTATTTAACATATGTGTCATAACATCCCGCTGACCAAATTACGTGACGTAATACTGACGTCGTTAAGTAGGAGAGGTATCGTTTGAAGAGGTATTCAGATAGGCTGATAGCCTGTTTACCAATCCTTTTTTTTAAATAAATATTGTTTAAACTATGACGTCACAATGTCAGCGGGCCGGCGGACGAATTCCTTTTTGTTTTCGATGATGTGTTCAAGCCAGTAATAAATAAAATACTCAACTCTTTCCCGTTTAATAACATTTTTATGAAGCTCGTGAATTGTATAGGAATTCAACTCGCTTTTGCTCGTTATATACCAAACCATTCACTCGTTTTATACAAAATGTTATTAAACGGGACGTCGTTAAGTATTCTCTATGTACATGTTCCTTGCTTGACAACGATATAAGGATCTTTACCGAATCGTGTCATTTTATCAAGTACATGTTTTAATTAAAACAACGTTGATTTTGTATACACTACATCCATTGTTATCTCTCGGTATGTATCTGTTATTTTAATTGTGTACACATGTGACTCGAATTAAATGTTGATATGTATATATGAATTAATCTTAAGGACTTGTGTTTATTTGATGGTTTTGTAAAACATTTTGTATTATGCGAATGGCATGTTATGTCATTTTGGTCTGTGGTCTCTTTGACAGAAAAAAACGATACTCTCTATATAGATTAAAATTTAATAAACACGTCATAAATACACAAAGGAACAAGATCAATTTGTTGTATTAAAGGTCAAAGCTTTTGAATTTTTACTAATAATTGCTTAAAAACTGGTGCAGCCTACGAGTGCACTTGCCACTGGACTTTATCGTACATTGCAGAAACAAAACCAGAACAAACATCATTGTGAGATGTCGAGCTGTTGAGGAATGGACCATGCTGATACACAACACTTTATGCCTTTTTAGCAATTGTATCATCTAGTCCAGCATTCTGCTGTTTTTGTTTTTAGAAGGGTGTTCAAAAGAGCCATCGTGGACCTGAATTTCTTTCGAAAAATAAAGTACGTTTCAATCACAAGATATCTGGTGTTGTCATCGTAATCAACTAATAAGTGACACATAACTCAATTTATCATGAGTTGTCATATCAGGATCCAGACAAACTGTCACGAAGTGCCTCTTTAAAGTGACACAGAGTATCTTTCTTAAAATTTTATTTGGTTTTGATAAACTACAAAATATCTAATATGCTGATTGAAGTAAATATCTCATCACTGGACTTGCAAATATATCCATTATTGCATAATATCTCTTAAAAGCTTGATTTTATGGAAAAATCAAGAAAACATCTCAAATACGTTGAATATTCGAAATTATGCATCCAATTAATCTACCTATTTGTTACAATATCTAATAAACACTATCGAATCGAATATATCTTCCTGTCAGCTTATGACAAGGTTTCAAAATTACGTTTGGCGAATTTGCGCGCGCCACTCAAGCCACATTGTCCGGTTTTCGATCAAAATCTCGACTTTGAATGGCCGTATTTTCGCTCTAATGTACTGATTGACCTTTAACTTGTTATTTGCAGTAACAATTAGTCGTTCCCGATGTAATAACATCGATTTCAAAATTTGACATATGTCTCTTTAAGATGCAAAAATACCATCACGAAATATGTGTATATAACTGTTCTTTTCTACTTGAAGGTTACCCTCCTCACAATGCTTAGAAAGTCACTTTCAGATCAGTTAAAGTAAATCAAGCATCAAATATACCCGTTTCACTCCTATATTGAGTCTAGCGAGACGTAGTAGCGGGTCGTGTCAGCCGATCTTTCGAATTGACCAATCAGGGACCGTCTTTTCAAGCCGCACTGCACTCGCACATACATGTATAACGTTGGAGGGTTATAAGTCGACCCGCTACTAGAACTCGCTAGACTCAATATCGGAATGAACGGATATATTTGATGGTAGGTTTACTTAGACTGCTTTTCAGATACGCATGGAGTTTGAATATTTATGAAGGAAATCGAAGAAAACAGAAGGCTGAACATTCGAATTTGAAAAAGGGGTTATTTTCAAGCTGAAAACACTATGTACTGAAAATCGAAAATGTAATACTTAATTTGTAAAGAAAAAAGGAGTAACTTTCAACCGTGAGTTTTGGGTTCAGATTAATTTCCCTTTATCCGTTCTCTCTCTACAAGATTAATACAAAGTAAGACCATCACTTTTGAAACAAAAACAGTTTTATCAAAAAGAATACAATCCACCAGTAAAGCGTTACCTCACACAAGTAAGTAATTACCGTTGTGATGTACTGGCAACCGGTCAAAATTGCTCTTCTCTATGACATGAATATATTATTTCTTTCCTGTATGAATATTGCCTCTGTTACCTTTACTTGAAAAGGTCCTTTACTTACATGAAATGAATTGATACATTTCTTCATGCGAGAAAATATTCTTAAATTCAAAATTCAATAATTATTATTCGAATAATACTTTGTTCAAATATTTATTTCAGTAATGGTGTTACACAAAAGTAAATTACAAAATACATAGTGGTATTAACATATATATTCAATACTAAGAAACAAAGGGATATATACATTATAAGATATTAAAACGAAATATCATAATTTGAAAGGCAATGGTAAGAACATATAAACAAAACAGTAATCAATCAATACATATAACAAAACAATCTTTAACACAAACTGGCAAGATAAAAGAAAGTACACCTTAAGTTACATGTTACATTTGCTTTATAAATAACTTGTCTTGAGATAATGTGTGGCGTTACATGACAGTAAGACAAGTAAACAAGGATGAAGTAGATATTTACAATGAATGAGTAAATAGACCATCAGTCGTATACACTTAGATCGACTGTACTGATATATTAGTCAAAATTCAAACGACTGTTTAGAGGATTAACAATTGGCACAACGAGTCAGACAGACAGACAGACAAAGTTTATTGCATTCAAGGCCTCCGGCCCGTATACAGAAGAGTTACAATTTCATGTTATAAATAGTAATACAGTCTTGATCCGGTGTATGCTTATTCAGATTCAGATTCGTTTGTTACCTTTAGCTATACAGATAATTGGTCAATCTCAATGCGGTATTGGTACAGGTAGTACATGTCTAATTACAACAGTAGATTGATTGTGATACAGAAGGATTTACTGACATTATTACTTGCTGATTAGGTTAGTTCTTAATACATGTTACTAATACTTCCCTAGGATATTTCCTAAGTAATTAGTGCCCAGTGTCCGGTCATCTGGATGTGACTTTAGTAGAAATATACAGAGGTGGTTTGAAAAATCGGTGTCTGGATCGGGAAATACGAGGTCCGGATTAGTGGGTTCATTTACTGAAGAAAATACTCGTTTTACTATAAAATCGTCCGGATCGTAAGGTTTTCCGTTATCTGGTGAACTGTAGCTCTATCAGCAAGACTCTGTTAGTCCATCTCTTTTCACTTTATTGCACTTGTTTTGCCGTTTCAATAAATTGCACTTGTTTTGCCGTTTCAAAAATCGCACTTGTTTTGCCGTTTCAAAAATCGCACTTGTTTTGCCGTTTCAAAAATCGCACCTTTTTATTTTTATGAATCGCAGTTTATGTGTTGGTTTTATTAATTGCACTTGTTTTGTTTGTTTTAAATGGCCCTGTTTTCCTTATACGATTAACTTTGGTAAACGTCGTTGAGAACACGTGACACTCGTAACGGAAGTTGATTCAGGTCGTGAGTCGATCCAACAAATCGTGTTGTGTGAATAGGCTTTCAGGCATACTCGTAACCTTTTAAACAAATACCTTAACATTGAAATTTTAGGTACAGAGAACTGCTACAATACGCAACATACATTTGGTGCGACGTGTCGGATTTATACATTACAATGTTTATCAAAAATCATGTTTCTCAAGTAGTGAGGTATTTCTGGTTTAACGCCGCTTGTAAAAGTATTTCAATCATATCACGGTTGCTGCTATTTTTATAGGGAGAGAACCCGCAATGTTTTTGTGGCTATGCATTATGGTGAAACAAGCACTGGTAACAGTGTTGATATCAGACTATAATCAGGAATCAATGATTTAGCTTGTCACTAAAATTGTTTTAATGATTTTTCAAATTTTATGTTTCTTCAAACGACATTTAAAAGTGAAAACTTAATTGGGCTGCAAAAAGCGCTACACATTTTGTACAGCAAACTTCAAAAGTATTTGAATTGTAAAAGTGATTGATCACTTCACCGGGAAAATATCTTCTCATGCCAATAGAATGTCAAGCTCCACTTGGCCAATATTGGGCGTCAGTCTTCACACTACACCTTCTCTTTCTTCACACTATGCTCTCTTCACACTACGCCTTCTCTTTCTTCACAATACGCTCTCTTCACACTACGCCTTCTCTTTCTTCACACTATGCTCTCTTCACACTACGCCTTCTCTCCCTCTCTCTTCTCACTACGCCTTCTCTTTCTTCACACTATGCTCTCTTCACACTACGCTTTCTCTCCCTCTCTGTTCACACTACGCCTTCTCTTTCTTCACACTATGCTCTCTTCACACTACGCTTTCTCTCCCTCTCTTCACACTACGCCTTCTCTTTCTTCACACTATGCTCTCTTCACACTACGCTTTCTCTCCCTCTCTGTTCTCACTACGCCTTCTCTTTCTTCACACTATGCTCTCTTCACACTACGCTTTCTCTCCCTCTCTCTTCTCACTACGCCTTCTCTTTCTTCACACTATGCTCTCTTCACACTACGCTTTCTCTCCCTCTCTATTCTCACTACGCCTTCTCTTTCTTCACACTATGCTCTCTTCACACTACGCTTTCTCTCCCTCTCTATTCTCACTACGCCTTCCCTTTCTTCACACTATGCTCTCTTCACACTACGCTTTCTCTCCCTCTCTATTCTCACTACGCCTTCTCTTTCTTCACACTATGCTCTCTTCACACTACGCTTTCTCTCCCTCTCTCTTCTCACTACGCCTTCTCTTTCTTCACACTATGCTCTCTTCACACTACGCTTTCTCTCCCTCTCTATTCTCACTACGCCTTCTCTTTCTTCACACTATGCTCTCTTCACACTACGCTTTCTCTCCCTCTCTCTTCTCACTACGCCTTCTCTTTCTTCACACTATGCTCTCTTCACACTACGCTTTCTCTCCCTCTCTCTTCTCACTACGCCTTCTCTTTCTTCAAACTATGCTCTCTTCACACTACGCCTTCTCTTTCTTCACACTATGCTCTCTTCACACTACGCCTTCTCTTTCTTCACACTATGCTCTCTTCACACTACGCTTTCTCTCCCTCTCTCTTCTCACTACGCCTTCTCTTTCTTCACACTATGCTCTCTTCACACTACGCTTTCTCTCCCTCTCTATTCTCACTACGCCTTCTCTTTCTTCACACTATGCTCTCTTCACACTACGCTTTCTCTCCCTCTCTATTCTCACTACGCCTTCTCTTTCTTCACACTATGCTCTCTTCACACTACGCTTTCTCTCCCTCTCTATTCTCACTACGCCTTCTCTTTCTTCACACTATGCTCTCTTCACACTACGCTTTCTCTCCCTCTCTATTCTCACTACGCCTTCTCTTTCTTCACACTATGCTCTCTTCACACTACGCTTTCTCTCCCTCTCTATTCTCACTACGCCTTCTCTTTCTTCACACTATGCTCTCTTCACACTACGCTTTCTCTCCCTCTCTCTTCTCACTACGCCTTCTCTTTCTTCACACTATGCTCTCTTCACACTACGCTTTCTCTCCCTCTCTCTTCTCACTACGCCTTCTCTTTCTTCACACTATGCTCTCTTCACACTACGCTTTCTCTCCCTCTCTATTCTCACTACGCCTTCTCTTTCTTCACACTATGCTCTCTTCACACTACGCTTTCTCTCCCTCTCTATTCTCACTGCGCCTTCTCTTTCTTCACACTATCTCTCTTCACACTACGCCTTCTCTCCCTCTCTATTCTCACTACGCTTTCTCTTTCTTCACACTATGCTCTCTTCACACTACGCTTTCTCTCCCTCTCTCTTCACACTATGCTCTCTTCACACTACCGAGACTCGGCCACCACTGATAAGCGGAACCCTCTCAACATCATGGCTGCCATATGACCTTGACATTTGAACCTTCTCCTTATGTCTCTTCTCCCTGATCTGGTTCTCCATCTGTCGGACTGTCTGCACGGCTTCCCAGTCGTCTTTGTCCTCTGGAGCCGCGAATCTGTAGGCGTCGTTAAAGGACCAGAAGGCCTTCATAGGGGCGCCATATTTGAAGGGTGCGCGCGCAAGGAAGTGGACGAGGGTGGACATCCGGTGAAGTAACATGGCGAGGAACTGGACGATGAGCATGGAGCCGAATATGAAGAGGAAACTCAGACCTGGGGTGAAAAACAGATTGATTTATTATCTGATTGGTTGTCTATGTCGAAAAGATTATATTTTTGAATTTTAAAATGAACGATTGAGTTCCCAGTTTTAAGTCAAACTAAACTCACCCAGAGGGTTAGCAACGAGTACTGTCTGCTCTTACTTGAATGCCACGTTGGTGATGTGGGTGGGTCACAAGGTATAAACCCTTTATCTTTAACTATACCCAAAGTTACACAGAGTTCTCAATTCAACTAAGGTCTTGTTAATCAAAAACAATCATATCTGAATTCCACCAAAGGATTTGCCCTGAGCACTATCAGCTCTTGGAGGCTAGATTGTTGGTGTGGATGAGCCACAAGGTGTTAGCCCTTTATCCATACAAAGATTAAAACTTCAAACTCTAAGTCCAACTCAACTCACCGAGAGGGTTCGCCCCGAGGACCGTCAGCTCCCCCTTTGAAGCCAGCGTTGTGATTAGGATAAGCCACAGAGTGTTGGTCACAGCTAATATCAGCAGCCAAGAGTTCCTCAGGTCACTCAGACGCTCTATGGAGAAAAACGAAGCTAAAGAGCCTAGCAACGCTTTGATCTTATTGGTTCTATTCTGGCCACGCCCAACCACAGCCACGTCTGAAAGAACAGCAAAGCCAAGCCTTAGGTGGGCGTGGTCAAGAGGGCGTGGCAGGGATAGGACGTACTGCAATCAAAGATGGTTTGGCTTGCATATGAAGGCGAGAAGGAATGGGTAGAGGATGGAGTACAGATGAACATATGGGATGTATTCAAAGGACCTGTAAAGTCGATCAAGTTGAAAACAATTTACTATAGGTTTTCTTGGTTATATAATCGTGGAAATGATAAAACGTACGGTATTGGCGTGCAGCGATGTGTAGGCAAATATAGGCAAATAAATTGAATATGATACAGTGAATGTGTGACATAACTATATAGGTTACTTTAGATGCAGTAGTGTGATAAAGACAGCGAAACTTGAAGGTGGTCATTGGTAAAAGTGACGGGCGTAGCATATGAGAGTGCATGAACATGTCTTTAATGTTATTCACTAAGCAAATGTGAAAATGTAGTATGTATTGTCGTAGTTTCGTAAATGAAAAAAGAAATTTAACACTTTTTTTGAGGACTTGCCTCTCGTAGAACAATAAAATTGACAAATCGACAAAAATTTTAGCTTGCCCTCTACATCACAGGCCTTGTACCAGCTTTCATGGTCAACGTTTTAAATATAGGGACATCCAGATTTACATAATCAACGACCTTATTATTACAAATCAAAATGACAAACCTTTGAGTTCGCCCTCTATACCAAAGGCCTTGTTTCCTGGTTTAAGAGTCGTGTATGGGTTGTTTCCAGATTTCATTCAACCATTAAATTCAGTCATATGTATAAGTGAATAAAAATCTCAATTGAAACTGACAAACCTTTGAGTTCGCCCTCTATACCAAAGGCCTTGTTTCCTGGTTTAAGAGTCGTGTATGGGTTGTTTCCAGATTTCATTCAACCATTAAATTCAGTCATATGTATAAGTGAATAAAAATCTCAATTGAAACTGACAAACCTTTGAGTTCGCCCTCTATACCAAAGGCCTTGTTCCCAGGTTTGAGGGAGTCGTGGATGAGTTGTTTCCAGAAGTCGTACTCGCCTATGTTAGATTGCTGCAGGTGGTTCCTCAGGCACTGGTCGATCTTACTCTTCATATTCATCGTCTTCTTCTCCGCTGAGCACAGACACAAGCATCGTCAAGTAGCGCAAATGGTTTAAAGGGGCAGTAGCACGTTTTATCATAATTGTATTTTCTAAATTTTTCACTGATAATTGTAAGTTAATACTAAATGTATTATTTTGACAGTGTCAGAAATATCAGTACACAAGCCAATCATCCATAGTCAGAGGACAAAGTAAGGAGATTCACATTAAATCCATTGGCGGTCATATTGTGTGAACACCTTTAATTCAATTTGTGTAAGAAAAGGGAATCTCATGGCTAAACTTTTCGTTATATACTTGAATTATTACTGCTCCATTTAGTTTAAATACATTGTCTTTCAATTGGAACCATTAATTTTCATTTAACTGACATCACCTTATATTCCCTCTAAAAACGTGCTACTCTCCCTTTAAGAGCATTACTGCATCAAATATATACAGGCAGAAAACGGCATTGTGAAGTAGGTAAAATGTTATTAGGCACGACTCGATCTATAAAAATACCGACATTCAATACATTGTAACGTAGGACAAATGTATTAAAGGCACTACTGCACCAAATTCTCCGCTTAATCAGACACAGACATAGTAAAGTATGGCAAAAGTTTAAAGGTGCTACTGCATCCCTAGTTTTGTTTTAATTATTTGTTTCCGTTAATCAATCACATATAACATTGAGACAATATACAGTTGACATTGAAGACAATATACAATTCAGAAAATCGAATATGAATTTGAATTTAATACATAAAAACAGTGCCGAGGCACCCTCAATATTATTCTATTACCCGTAGGATTGAAAATAAGTACTGATATATTTTCAATATGAGCACATATGCACATACAACGTTTGCCTAGAAATGATTATTGTGAAAGGGACGCCTTGTACTTTTTTTCTCTGACTATTGTTTGTGACGTCATTGTATTCGGCGATTACAAGACAGGCAAGCCTGGATACGTCTAAGAGAAATGAGTGAATGAGTTACTGTTTTGCCGCTTGGGTAATATTTCAGCCATTAGCGGCGGGGATTTAATTAAAGAAAAATGATTGCAAAAGCAAAAGAATGAAAGAGCACGAAGGCTGTAAAAACATCAGCAAAATATCACAGAATTTTTCAAAAGCTGATATTGCTAGTTAAAGACTGCAACTTATCAAAGAGATTAATTGCTTTGATGCGATCTAAAATACGGTGTTCACAAAAGTGATAAAAAAGTTGTGAAATTGGAATATTTGGGGAAAATGATTCCCTGATTTGATTGAATAGAGTCGCCATAGGGAAATGTTTACCTTTGTAAGTTTGTGAAATGACGTTTTTACGAAACTAGTGTCTTTTGTGTGTATAAGCCTACGCTCTCACTCAGGTAAAACGGTTTCATAAAAGTCACATGACACACTTACCCGGGCTATTATATACATTTAAGGCGCCAAAGCTTGACATCGATAAAACAAGATAACACTGACTTCATTGTACAGTACAGAATAACGTTCCTTTTACTATGAATATCACGTCTTTCAAGTCATATAGATAGCATGCATAGTATCACTCACCTTCGGTCGGCTCTCGAAGCTTCCGAATCGCATACAACAGTCGCTTGATGTGACCTGGGTTGAAGGTTTATAAATGTAGACATTGTATGGTATAAAAACAGCAAATCATTTATGAATACACTCATACAACGAAATCAAATATAGATATGTTACAAGTGTGTCAAAGTTTCTGAATGATCTTGACAATGAGATCACCAAAATCGTCTGATACCATAGAAGCCCCCTTTTTAACAGTTTATAGGCTATCGCGTTTTGATAACTGGTCAGAAGTAGTAAGTGTAGTAGGGGTTTGAAGTTGTTCTGTTGTTATAATGAATATTGCCCAAAGCAGTTTTCCAGTTTTCCAAATTTAAGAACTCGTTCACATCCGATCCGAATATATTATGGTATCTGGTAAAAACGTCTCTACTTGTATGACGTCATCCTAATCATTTCTCGTCGTCCTTGTTTCCGATGGATCCAATTTTAAAATTTTACAAGTACATGTAAGAAAGCGATATTGAAAAATTTCTCTTATGGCCATTTCATAAATAAATTTCTGGTCAGTATCACATTTTTAGTTAAAAATTAGGAAACTGAACCTGTGTAAAAGAAATTGTTAACGTAATTGTATAATGAGGATTATCTGGAGAAAGTGAAATATTGTAAAATTACCAGTCTAAGTAAACCTAGCCTCACTATTATCCGTTACACTGCTATACTGAGTCTAGAAAGGTCTGGTTGAGGGTCGCGTCAGCCGACCTTTCTGCGACCTATGACCCTCCAACGTTATACGTGCGAAGGCACACTATTCTGGCTTGGTAAGATCAGTTCTGATTGGTCAACTTGGTCACGTGGGCTGACGCGACTCTCAACCAAGCCTTTCTAGACTCAGTATAGCAGTGTATCGGATAATAGTGAGGCTAGGTTTACTTAGACTGGTGAAATTTAGGGATGTATTTCATGATCAAGACTTACTCGCAGCTATGTGACGTTCTGTATAGGTTTAAGTACTAGTGGTGTGTGACTAAACTGTTCTGTTCTATTTGCTTCCGCTGCAGTGTACATGGACAGTTTTAATCATGAACACGATATTGACATGCAGTTTCGATTACTATTGTTATTTTAAATGCTTTGATGCTTTGATTCTTCATTGTGAACTTTATAAACCTGAAGATTACATGAAATTGAAAGCTTATATAAAGGTGTTTTGATCCCTTCATTTGTCTTCCCTGTGAACTTTATTTACTTAGGTGCATTACAGGAAATTGCCAACCTGTTTTCTTAATGAGCAGTTCCTTTTCGATCTCTTTCCTTGTGAAGGATTTGAGCACGCTGAGGTCTTCTGGTTTCTTGATGTGGTTCCGGGTGAAGTTCTTCCTGTATCGGTACAGACCTATCGTCTCCAACCAGTCTTCAACACTGTCCTGGAGTACAACAAGAATATCATGGATTACTTTATATAGTGCAATATGTAAACTGGTATACCTAAAGCTAAAGAGCTCTTTAATTTATAATCTTGGTATATCCTAGGGTGACATAGTCACTCAAGGGTCACCACTAACACATTTCCAACGCACCCAATTCCTTTGCTGGAGTACTCCGTATTACACCACAAACCTCTCTAGTTGTTTCAACCCTTGTCTCTGTGTGGGGTTAGGAATCTCCCTACTTTTCGACTTTAGTTTGAGATATTTTATTGTTTATTTCAGATAGGACCAGTTGTAAAATAGACCACACAGCAAGTCTTGAGATGTCATGTTCACAAATGGCATTTTTATACACCACAGGTCTCGCTGTCCAGTGAAGGATAAAGAATATTAAACGGTTGTGTATCGGTTTTGGATTCCCTTTCGCGGAAGAGCTTAATGCCTCTTACCTGAACCGTTGTCATAACTATGTGAGGTATTCTAACAAATGAAGCACATTAAAACTATCAAAATAGTATGGTATTGTATGATTTTATAAATGATATCCATATATATATGTCATATCTCCAATATGTATATTGAGAATATTTAATAGTATAATATACAAATATAGCTGTATGTTGACACAATGTTCCATAATTATGAGAAAAGTAATAAATATTCTTCAGAATATCTTCCAAGGGCAACTCACAGGTATGGCGTACTCGATCTCGAAGGCCGGAAGTCGCTCTATCTCTGTGAGGAGAAACTGCACATGCGCTCTGGACGTCACCCCGATAGCTACCAACTCTTTCTCCGTCATCCCCGACATAAACATCGTGTTCTCATACCCGTTCCGCTTGAACGTGTTGGCGTACCGCTCCTGAAAACCCGACATCGCCTTTTTATTAATTATATTAATTAATTAATTAATTAATATACGATTACCCACTCACTAAAATGTTGCTCAGAGCGTACGATCAAGACCCGTTAGTCCCGCGTCTTAAAAAACCAATGATTTGGGGAACCGGTTTTGAAAACACGCAATAACTTATTATCTATTTCCTAGTCAAATCTTAAAAGTATAATATAAATAAAAGAACCTCATAGCCATGACGTCAAACAAACATTAAATTTGGGTTATCTAAGGGGAAATCATTATTTCAGAACGCCATGTGGTTACATAATTCGAGGAATTTGTAACTGATCCATTTCAAAGTAGATCAGGCCGGGGTTGGATAATACAGAAAGGTGGGTAATTATTTGAGAAACTTGCGGTACACTGTTGCTGGTGCCCGCCACGCCATATCAAGAATTTCGAATATTCACTTCACATTCTAGGTACATTAAGCAACACAAATGTCAGTACCGTCATCCAAATTGTCAGCAAGCAGTTATCTATATTATTCATTTGATAATTTTGTTGACCAAATATTTGCAAAAAAGCTCTTCTACATACAGGGTTCTAATGATGATTTTTTTCGTCTCTGAACGATCGTGTCTTGGCTACTTAATGCTTCCCTGAGAAACATAAAACGAGTTAGTTAAGTGACCCCATGACTACAGCGCCTTCAAAAATAAACTGCTAAGATGGACCAGCAATGTCGTCGAACGCCATGTGTTCAAATACCAAGGGAAGCTATGACTAGGTGTCGTAATGATCTAACTAGGCAGAAGGTAATAAAGACAAAGAAAAGAGCAAACAACAAGGATCATATGAAGATGATAAGAAGCATCCACACCCTGAGTCCAGTCTCCAGCCATTCCTCAACTGGCTGAGGTATCAGTAGATCTACTTCCTCTTCCGGGTCCCTCAGCGCAGGCGCAGGGAACTCTGCAAGAAGAGAAACCTTGAACATTACGATGTCGATCGTTAATCGGTTGTCGGTTGACACTTGGTTCGTTATTCATATACATGTAACGAACTTATTGTTACCTTATATACCAAGATTCGAATCGAAACCATCGTATTGATAATTCACGACAAATGTGTCTACAATAAGGGTCAATAAAAGTTTGATTTCAAAGGCTTTTAGTGTTTCACCAACTTCCTAATTGAAACACGAACAAAGTGTCAACTTCCGGTTGTCATATCATCTGGTAAATGAGAATAAGAACTGTATCCTAAAACCAAGCCATTCCCTTGTTCATTGAGAGTCAAAGTTGCCCTGTAAATCTATCAAAAACATCGAGGTCTCTAGTCTTTTGACACGCAGCCAATCATCTTTCTAAAAACCCGACGGGGGCCTAAACGAAGCCAAAAAAACATGGGGAATGATTGAGCATGAGCCATGAGGAACGATGTCCTCAACTGGACCAATGTCTATTGAACGTGTCATGTAGAGAAGTAAATCTAACGGGACAACTCTTGATACAAATCCAACAGACGACGGTTGGTTAGAAAGCTCTCTAGAGCTCAGAAACAAAATTTCTTATCAATTATAAGCGCTATTTGAGTATATGGCTTCTGATTGGTCAATAGCATGCACGTTGGGTTGTGTACCCCGACTCACCAGGATAGGTGCGTTGGTGCGGGGTAGTCGGTTCCGGTATGACGTCATCAAGGGATTCTATAGAGGCGCCGTGAGAGAAGCGGTGATCCTCCAAGGAGCTCATAACAGGTGCGTGTTCCGGTGAGGGGGGAGCGGGGGCGGAGGGGGGACGGGGGTCCTCGCGTCTCGGACCACAGCAGCTACAATGATAAGAAAACAGTTTAAATACGACACAAGAACGTTACGCTGTCTTCACTATGACGTCAGATCATTTGAAATTGCAACTTCCGCAGTCTTAGCTGATCTTCCCCAATAGGTTTGGTACTCTTGTGACTTTTTTATGTTTCGCTCTGAAAGGAAGGCAAGGAGTTTTATGGATTATCATCTTCTTTATTGTAGAAACGTTTTGGGATAGATTTTTACGGTATATAATTCTTAAAGAACAACTGAATGATAATTATATGATATAATAATTATCTAAATGTGTTGGTTTTTCACTGCAAAGAACATACCGTGCACGTAATCTGTCAGACACATTTTATCTGACTGCAAGTGTGTTGTTGGAGTCAAACATATACAAGGTATAAACAGTTAAATTTTCGATAAATATAACTTAATTAACTTTATAAATATGTAATTTGTTGCGATTTTCGAATACGTTTGAAAAAAGTAGATGTCATTATTGTTCCATTTAAGGGATAAAATGCTTTTCTGGATGATTTGAACTTAACTCAAGACAAATGTTTTGTGTCTCACTAAGCTTCATAATATATAATGCAACTTATTATTCCACTTTGTCCTTTCTGTCTCTTTGTGTCTGTGTCATAAAAGAGTGTACAAACAAGAAGATATTCTGGAGCACCTTTTTATACTTATCGTCAGATCAGAATACCCGAGAGTTATATTCTACATGATTCATTTGACTGTATAATCAAATGTCATAATAGATCTTATACAACAAAATCATATAAATGATAGTAGTTTAAAAAAGAGATGTTCTCGAGCACCGTATGTCTTATCGTATGATCAGAATACCCGAGAGTTATTTGCTACATAAATAATCTGACTGTAATACACAAATATATGATATAATGAAAGAAAGAAATAAAGGGTAGAAGTACACACAAGAAGATGTTCTCCAGGACGGTCCTGATGCCCGTGTACCACGGCTCCTTCTTCACCACCGACTCTGTCTTCTCCTCACGGGTACCTGTCAGGTAGATATATATATATTTAGCTAGTGTCTCTGTAGCTCATCATAACTCTTCATGTTATCATTCTTTAGAAACATCTTTTCTAGGTATTTGAAACACACGAAAACTTGACTTCCTCCAGTTTTGTTATGATTGTATTATCTATATTATGATCATTCGCGTTGCAAAGCGAGATAGAGTGCGAGACCATTCTAGACTACGTACCCAAACTCCTGTCGGCGATTTTGCATCCCCTAGACTACGTACCCTAAACACCTGTCGGTGATGTTGCATCCCTAGACTACGTTCCCCAACTCCTGTCGGCGATGTTGAACCCCTAGACTACGAACCCAAACTCGTGTCAGTGATGTTGCACCTCCTAGACTACGTACCCCAACTCCTGTCGGTGATATTGCACACCTAGACTACGTACCCCAACTCAGGTCGGTTGATATTGCACACCTAGACTACGTACCCCAACTCCAGTCGGTGATGTTGAATCCCCTAGACTACGTTCCCCAACTCCTGTCAGTGATGTTGCATCCCTAGACTACGTACCCAAACTCCTGTCGGCGATGTTGCCCCCCTGACTACGTACCCGAACTCCTGTCGGTGATGTTGCACCTCTAGACTACGTACCCCAACTCCTGTCGGTGATGTTGCCCCCCTGACTACGTACCCGAACTCCTGTCGGTGATGTTGCACCTCTAGACTACGTACCCCAACTCCTGTCGGCGATGTTGAACCCCTAGACTACGTACCCATACTCCTGTCGGTGATATTGCACACCTAGACTACGTACCCCAACTCAGGTCGGTTGATATTGCACACCTAGACTACGTACCCCAACTCAAGTCGGTGATGTTGAATCTCCTAGACTACGTTCCCCAACTCCTGTCAGTGATGTTGCATCCCTAGACTACGTACCCCCAACTCCTGTCGGCGATGTTGTCCCCCTGACTACGTACCCGAACTCCTGTCGGTGATGTTGCACCTCTAGACTACGTACCCCAACTCCTGTCGGTGATGTTGCATCCCTATACTACGTACCCAAACTCCTGTCGGTGATGTTGAATCCCCTAGACTATGTACACCAACTCCTGTCAGTGATGTTGAATCCCCTAGACTACGTACCCCAACTCCTGTCGGCGATGTTGCGCCCCTGACTACGTACCCGAACTCCTGTCGGTGATGTTGCACCTCTAGACTACGTACCCCAACTCCTGTCGGTGATGTTGAATCCCCTAGACTACGTACCCTAACTCCTGTCGGTGATGTTGCACCCCTAGACTACGTACCCCAACTCCTGTCGGCGATGTTGCCCCCCTGACTACGTACCCGAACTCCTGTCGGTGATGTTGCACCTCTAGACTACGTACCCCAGCTCCTGTCGGTGATGTTGCATCCCTATACTACGTACCCAAACTCCTGTCGGTGATGTTGAATCCCCTAGATTATGTACACCAACTCCTGTCAGTGATGTTGAATCCCCTAGACTACGAACCCCAACTCCTGTCAGTGATGTTGCACCCCTGACTACGAACCCGAACTCCTGTCGACGATGTTGCACCCCTGACTACGTACCCCAACTCCTGTCGGTGATATTGCACACCTAGACTACGTACCCCAACTCAGGTCGGTTGATATTGCACACCTAGACTACGTACCCCAACTCCAGTCGGTGATGTTGAATCCCCTAGACTACGTTCCCCAACTCCTGTCACTGATGTTGCATCCCTAGACTATGTACCCCAACTCCTGTCGGCGATGTTGCCCCCCTGACTACGTACCCGAACTCCTGTCGGTGATGTTGCACCTCTAGACTACGTACCCCAACTCCTGTCGGTGATGTTGCATCCCTATACTACGTACCCAAACTCCTGTCGGTGATGTTGAATCCCCTAGACTATGTACACCAACTCCTGTCAGTGATGTTGAATTTCCTAGACTACGTACCCAAACTCCTGTCGGTGATGTTGAATCCCCTAGACTATGTACTCAAACTCCTGTCGGCGATGTTGCACCTCTAGACAACGTACCCGAACTCCTGTCGGCGATGTTGCACCTCTAGACTACGTACCCAAACTCCTGTCGGCGATGTTGCACCCCTGACTACGTACCCGAACTCCTGTCGGTGATGTTGCACCTCTAGACCACGTACCCCAACTCATGTCGGTGATGTTGCACACCTAGACTACGTACCCCAACTCCTGTCGGTGATGTTGAATCCCCTAGACTACGTACCCTAACTCCTGTCGGTGATGTTGCACCTCTAGACTACGTACCCCAACTCCTGTCGGTGATGTTGCATCCCTATACTACGTACCCTAACTCCTGTCGGTGATGTTGAATCCCCTAGACTACGTACCCTAACTCCTGTCGGTGATGTTGCACCTCTAGACCACGTACCCCAACTCATGTCGGTGATGTTGCACACCTAGACTACGTACCCCAACTCCTGTCGGTGATGTTGTACCCCTAGACTACGAACCCCAACTCCTGTCGGTGATGTTGCACCTCTAGACTACGTACCCCAACTCCTGTCGGTGATGTTGCATCCCTATACTACGTACCCAAACACCTGTCGGTGATGTTGAATCCCCTAGACTATGTACACTAACTCCTGTCAGTGATGTTGAATCCCCTAGACTACGTACCCCAACTCCTGTCGGCGATGTTGCACCCCTGACTACGTACCCGAACTCCTGTCGACGATGTTGCACCCCTGACTACGTACCCCAACTCCTGTCGGCGATGTTGAACCCCTAGACTACGTACCCCAACTCCTGTCGGTGATATTGCACACCTAGACTACGTACCCCAACTCAGGTCGGTTGATATTGCACACCTAGACTACGTACCCCAACTCCAGTCGGTGATGTTGAATCCCCTAGACTACGTTCCCCAACTCCTGTCACTGATGTTGCATCCCTAGACTACGTACCCCAACTCCTGTCGGCGATGTTGCCCCCCTGACTACGTACCCGAACTCCTGTCGGTGATGTTGCACCTCTAGACTACGTACCCCAACTCCTGTCGGTGATGTTGCATCCCTATACTACGTACCCAAACTCCTGTCGGTGATGTTGAATCCCCTAGACTATGTACACCAACTCCTGTCAGTGATGTTGAATCCCCTAGACTACGTACCCCAACTCCTGTCGGCGATGTTGCAGCCCTGACTACGTACCCGAACTCCTGTCGGTGATGTTGCACCTCTAGACTACGTACCCCAACTCATGTCGGTGATGTTGCACACCTAGACTACGTACCTCAACTCCTGTCGGTGATGTTGAATCCCCTAGACTACGTACCCTAACTCCTGTCGGTGATGTTGCACCCCTAGACTACGAACCCCAACTCCTGTCGGTGATGTTATATCCCTAGACTACGAACCCCAACTCCTGTCGGTGATATTGCACACACTAGACTACGTACCCCAACTCCTGACGGTGATGTTGCACCCCTAGACTACGTACCCCAACTCCTGTCGGTGATGTTGCAGACGCTGTAGATGATGAGGATGAGGTAGGCGGAGGGGAGACACAGCATGTACCACACTCCGTTCACTAGGCAGTAGCTCTCCCGGGGGTGAAGTAGCGCAGCCAACACGAAAATACCCGCTATAGCCGCGAAGTATATGGTCGTCACTGAGAGGGGGATGTCGATGCTGACGTCTGGAAAGAGGAGACATTCGGGATGTTTGAACATTTTTTTGTGTCTGAATATACAGCGTCTTGAATGTTTCTACAGTTGGGCTGTTTTCGTTTAGACTCACTCGAGTGTAATCTTGCGTATGCTCGGAGTGAGCGAACCATGTGCTCAACTGAGTATCACACTTGGTTAAGGAGAGATGGGACGAACAAATAACATATTATATTTAAGAGATTTGCCTCAGTGTACGGAAAAGCCATTATTTCAGTGAATGTAATGAGCATACTTTTCGATAAATTGACAACAATGAAATGTTGTCGCAAATTATTTCCGTAAGTTAGTTCGATTTCTAGAAAAAAAAAGAGTTGATAATCCATAAAACTCCTTGTCTTCTTTTCGATTTCTATATCCCATCTCTCTGTAAATGAGGGTGGCGAGGAAACGGTAGAAGATTGTTCCCTTTCCCCTCCCCTACACCTTATTTCGTCCGAGTGATCAGTTTGTTTCAACTCAAGAAGGGAAAGGATATTTTATGGATGAACAGCTTCTTAATTTGACAATAACGACGTTTCGATGTCGATCCTTACGCTGTTTTCAAGCGTCGCTACTGTCAGTTGTCCATCCACAGAATTGTCTCTGTCTCCTTATACCACTAACTTCTAAAATGCCACAGTATATATTACCGGAAGGTGGCGGGGTGACGGTAGATGTTGTGTTTCCGGTCCCGCCTCCCCCTCTGTCAGTGTTGAGGTCCTCCACGATCTGCTCCGCTGTCCCCACCACGACCGCCGTCATCACGATGGCGTACAGAAACGTCAGGAGCTTGGCTGACTGGAAGATGAAAAAGCAAGCGATAAAAAGATGGGATTGTGATGATATTGAAGTTGGAGTTGTAATTTTGTTCTATCTCTATAGTTTCGAATTCATCTTTAAAGAACTAGTAAAATATACATCAGTTTCCTCACCAAGTGTTAACAAGATCAGAACAATACCCGTTTAGTGATTCACACTACTGAACAGGTCAGAGGACTGACCGGTTTCTTATATGAACAGTATTTACGTACGTCATATATCTAGCAGCAACATCGGATGGTCTCAGGGAGATGTACTATTAACATACCGAAAGAAACATTTCTTTAAGCGCTTCGCTCAACTGACCAGGCTGAGTATGAACTACGTAGGGTCATCGTCATATATCAAGCACCAACGTCTAGTGGCCTGACCAATGAGTAACATACCGAGAGAAGCCTTGCTTTGAGCGCTCCACTTTACTGAACAGGCCGAGTTCTGATCGACTGGCATCTTGTATGAACAGTGTTTATGTACAGTCATCGCCTAATATATAGCACTCGAATCTTATGGTCTCTTGAAGGTGTACGAGTAACGATACAGAGAAAAAAACTCGCATTGAGCGCTCCACTTTACTTAAGAGGCCGAGTACTAGCCAGCATCATGTATGAATGACGTTTGTTCTCTATGGGGTGTACGAGTAACGCAAGAGAGAAAATCGCATTGAGCGCTTCACACTACTGAACAGACCCGAGTACTGACCAACATCATGTATGAATAACGTATGCTCTCAAGTGGGTGTACGAGTAACGCAAGAGAGAAACCTCGCTTTGAGCGCTTCACACTACTGAACAGGCCCGAGTACTGACCAACATCTGCGTCCTGTCAGTGGTGTATAGACAGGTGAGGGCGAAGCCGATACACAGCAGGATCTGTATCACTGTGGAGGTCACCGTGTCCATGTCCCACGCGTAGGTCAGGCCTCCTGCAAGCACACAGACACATTCCGACTTACAGTTTAACAAGTACCCGCACATGATAAGTCTATACACCATCACAAGGTGAAGGTCAATATCTAAACCAGCATTTAAGTAAAATACGGGATAACGTTTCTAAGGGAAGCCATTGGTTGTGAAGCTAATCAAGTTTGATAAACCTAATAATTCAAGGAAAAACAGCGTCATATTCTGGGCTAAAGGGTCCCCAATACTGTCATGTATAATTCCTTTTGAGTCTGTACACAGTTTCAATTTTCTGGACCTTTCGGTTTTAGTGATGATGATCTCGGTTTTGATAAGGGGCCGAAGGGTTAGAAAATCTATAAATGATATGAACTCCTGAAGGCTTGGCACTCTTAACAACAGATTGCAGGTATAGTATTATTATTAGGATATTTATATAGCGCACATATCCATCCACTCGTGGTTGCTCAAGGCGCTTACATTGTTTTCCCCTGGTCAATGGCATTCTTTCACCGTCCAATCATTTTTCCAACTCAACTCCCTGGGGAGTATTCAACCGGCATCCATAGGTGGCGCTGAGTTTAGGGACCGTTCTATGCCTCACAGGGTACCCATTCACAGCTGGGTGAACTGAGACACATAGTCACAGCAGTTTGTCCAACACTACTGAACGCTGATAACCGACAGCTCGGCGTATGCACGTGTTCATGTATCCACCATTCAGCCACTGACATGAATTCGTGGGATCTTTTAAGTGCGTAGTTTTGTTGCACTACACACTAGGGCTCCAGGGTGACACTTAAAGAGTTCTAACAGAGGTGAACTCTAGGTTTTTACACCTTGGCCTGGATGGGATTCGAACCCCGGACCTCAGCAGCGTGAGACCGGCGCTCTTGCCGACTTGGCTATCCCATACCCCAATACAGTAAATATAAGGAAGTTGGTATTCCTTGAGTTTTACATAAAATCTCAGCTGAAAGTGATGTAGCCTACTACCGTAAATTAACATGATTCGTTTTCGTATTGTTCTCATCATGGGGCATTGCCAACGAGACATGAAGGATGTATGGAACCAATCAGAACTTACCTGATATGATGAGTATGACAGTGCTTGGACCAATCAGCGTGGAGAAGAGAAGCGCCCCCTGGTAGACTATAAACAGGAGCGGGATCCTCTGGTTGAAGTGTCGTATAATCTGCCACTGTTTCATCAGCAGCATCAGGTTAGCTATAGTGGAGGCGATCCATCTTCTTCTCTGCTTGTAGAACTCCTCGAACTCGCTCGGACAGTTGGTGGAGTTCTCAGAGGCTGCACAGTACTCGATCCGCCAGCCGCTCTGTACCTGGGACGGATAAATGGGTAAATATACAGTGCAAGATGGTCCCTCGAATGTTCTAACTCGCAATGAACGTCTAAAAACATGGCAATTTAAAATTAATAAGAAACGTCAAAAATACAAGGGAAATAACTCATCGTAAACGTCAAGGTACAATGTCTTTATATATCTTACAATGAGAGTTTAAAATACAAGAAAGTAAAGTCACAGTTAACGCCAAAATCCAATGTATATATCCTACATTAAACGTCAATATACATGGGAGACAACTCACAAAAAAAGGTCAAAAGGAGATACCATACACCAAACGACAATATAAGGGATATTACTCGGAATTAACGTGAAAATACAAGAAAGACAACTTACAATGACCTATGTCTAAAATACAAAGTACGTCAAAAATACAGAGGGAATAAGTAACAACGAAATTTGTAAAAATCAAGGAAATAAGTCAAAATAAACGTCAAACATACAAGGGAAATAATTGACAGTAAACGTAAAAAGTATAACTCGAAACTAGAGACAAAAGTACAAGGGAGATCACTCGCAACGACTCTCAAATATAAAAGGGAGATAGCCTGTGCAGAACGAAAAGAGGTAAGTCACCGAGAGGCTACAGAGAAACCTGAACATTATAAACACAAAGGGAATAGCCGAAAACTAACGTTAAAAGAAATTTAAGACGAATCAGTCAGTTTAACGTCGAACTCAAAGGGAAGTAGCTCACAATAAAGGTAAACAATACAAAGGAGCTTTGAGCATGTGTTATGTACATGGAAAAGGCGCATTAAAAAGGACATTTATCATTATCAAGAGGTGAGTCACAGAGCCACCTGAACGTTAAAAAAATGCAAAAGGATGGGCGAAAAATGAACGTCAAAATAAAATAAGCCAGTTTTACGTCAGGGAGGTAATTCACTCACACATGAAAATAAGCAATACAAGGGAGACAACTGAGAATGAGTGTGCAAAGCCACCTGTCCTCCACCGTAGCCGAAAAAAGAACGTCAAAAGAAATATAAGACAGATCAGCCACTTTTACGTCAAACTACAAGGGCGGTAACTCGCAATGAAGGTAAACGATACAAGGGAGACAACTCACCATGAGTGAACAATGGACGTTCAAGAAACAGTGCAGGAACCCACAATAAACGACAGCAAGACAGAGTAGATAACTGACCTATTGCGGTCAAAATACGAGTGGGACAACTCAAAAAGAAGGTAAAAAGTACAAGGGAGAGAAGATCACAATGAACTTGAAAAATAAAGTAGATAATTCACACTGAAGGCAAATAACTGACCATGAGCGTGCAGAGCCACCTGTCCTCTCCCATATCCTTTGTTAGGAAGTCGAATGCATGTTCCACGTTAGTAGCGTACACCGTGAGGATCTCCTTCAGGGCGATGCATCTGTACACGCTGAAACATCCAGGTGCACACAGCACTGAACCGAGCACGTGTTCCGCTGCCTGCAAATAGTTACAAGTTTTTCGGTAACGCAGACTGCAGATGACAGATGATTTGAACTTGGAATTCTTAAATTGAGAACCATATAAAACCATACTAAGCTCACCTTCTGAAACCAGTGACCAATCGCATATTCGAACACTTGGTACCAGACTAGAGGCCCGCTTCCCATTGGATGGGTGCGCGCGCATACTGCCCCTACTCTGGAGTCACGTGTCATGAGGTCAAGAAGAGCCTCAACAGATTCTGGAGTGAACTTGACGTCGGCGTCGGTGGTTAGGATATAGCAGTTCTCGTCTTTTTCTGGAAGGTAGTAGGATAACAATGATATTATATGAGTGCTCATGACATACTATGTTTGCGTCACGAGTGCCTAAATATTAGTATTTCCCAAGCCAGAGCGAGTGGTATAGGCCTACTGGTATGTAGGCACGAGTGTTGTCAACATAGTATGTTATGTGCACCAGTATAATATTCTGCTTATGACCGTAGTCGCGAAGTTAAAGAAAATACTCAAAATCTCCTTCTCAGCGTATACGGAGTAGCCGCCGCCAACCCCTATAGAACACAACATCAAAGGTGTAGCCGCCGCCAACCCCTATAGAACACAACATCAAAGGTGAACCATGACGTCAAAGCATTGTTATGACATGACGCCGCAATGAAAAAGTGATATGTCACCCTTGGGCATCACTTGAAAAATATTAATAATAAAACGAGTAAGCTAAATCTTCTTCATCCTCTCCAAGCACATCAAACGAACTGTCAGTGTTATGCCTTGCTGTAGATCCTTTACTTTTCTGTGCTGTTATAGTGCCCCTACAGGCTAGAGAGCAAGCATAGAAAACTCAAGGGTCAGCAGCAAGGCTTAAAACTGACAGTTCGGAAACTGGCGTTTTAGGCTTTGCGTAGAAGATGGTGTAGGATGCGTTAAAAGAGGAATGAAACTAAAGTGTATCTTACTATCTTCCATGAGAAAGTCTATGATATAAGACATGTACATGATCTGGCTCCAGCGCTTTTTGTTCTTTACCTGAAATATAATTTCAAAAAGTGAAAATTTAATTTTTAAGCTCCTATGTAAATTGACTCACACCACTTAGTTTAATCTTTTGTTTTGCGATTCTGGGCCTACATTTTCGAAGCTCTCTTAGTGGTAAGATAGTCGTAAGCCCAATGTTAAAGTAGCTTCGAAAATCTGGGTCCATTATATTTGTCAATTTACTATTAAGTTGATATTGTTATACTGTTATGATTATGATAATTGTTATGATATTGAGAAAAGGTAGAAACGGGATTCTTTTAACAAAACAATCCAACAGAAATAGTGAATTATTGAGTCAAAACATAGCGTGAACTAATGATCTTAAAAAATAATCAAATAATGATATTTCTAAGAAAACAATCCATCAGAATTATATCATTTTGATATGAAGGCATGGCGTGACCTTGAGACCGTCCTTGAGATGAACATTGAAGGTCATCCGCTGGACACCACGAGCCACCTGTGGAAGAGCCCAGCTCAGCTTCATACCGTAGGGTGTGGTCACCTTGGTGCAGTTCTCGGGGAGCACGTCTGGGAAATACATGGATAAATACCGAGCGAGAGCAAGGCAAACAATGGCAACACGCGTGTGTTTATCTAAGTGATTGTGATTAATTTTCCTGTCATCTGTCTCATCCTGACAAATCATTTTGCGACGTCAGTTTTGCGGCTCTCTTCAATTGAAAAAGTCTTTTCTAAATATGTCAATGTGATTCAATTTGGATTTTTCATTTCATTTAGAAATAATTCACAAATTGGAAATTTTAAAAGGTGATTTTAAGACCACCTCCACAGGGATTCGAATCCGGGACTTCCGGGTTGAGAGTTCTACACTCTCCTTGTTCGGCCAAAGAGATATCCCTCTAGCCAAAGCCAGTAGGAATGTTTATATCTCAAAATAATATAAAGATCGGCTTACGCAGCGTATTCTCGAGAACTTGTAGAGTGAACAGAAGACAATACTTAGCTATTTAGCATCACTAGTATGATAAGCTAGCTTTGAGTGATAGTTAAGTTTACTAAGCATATTCTTGAGACCTTCTAGGGTGAACATGAACAACATTGAACATCACTAGGATCAGAAAGGCAGCTAGGTTGTGTGATAGTTAAACTTACTCAGTGTATCTTCGAGTAGAGACAGCAGCTGCAGAGCGAACTGGGAGATGTTTTTGTTCCTGATTCCTCCGTCCAGAATGACGTGAGACTCGAAGAACCTGTCGTTGTCTGTCCGCGCCATGTTGACTCTGTTGATGGACTCGAGTAGTTGTCTCATCTCGTCCTCGGTCTGGGAGATGAGATATTGTGAGATGAGACACGGTGAGAGAGAGAGGGGGAAGAGAGGGGTTGGAGAGAGAGATAGAGGGTGAGGGAGAGGGAGAGAGAGGGAGAGAGGAGAGACAGAGACAGAGAGACAGAGAAAGAGAGAGAGACAGAGAGAGAAGGGGAGTGGAGTAAGGTACACGATGTATGCTGGTGAGATGTTTGGTTTGTGGATAAAGACAGAGAGGGAGAGAGAACGACAAGAAGAGAGAAGCGGAGAGAGAGTAGAGGGACAAAGACACACAGAGAGAGGGGTAGTGACAGAAGAAGATTGGGGAGGCAGAGAGTGAGGGATATGAAGATAGAGGGAAAGAAGAAGGGGTATATAGAGAGACACACAATGAGAGAGGGAGGAGTGGAGTGGGAGGAAGCCAAAATAACCAGTATTTATGAAAATATAGAATCACAACTGTTACAATAATTGAGATAATACATTTTTCCTGTCTAATGTCACGGTGCGAAGTTTTGATCAATCAGGTGCAAGAAAAATCGAGCCGTATCTGAGATCATTGTTTCAAACAAACCTCTCTGTACATGGTTGTGCAGATGTAGACTTTAGTCTTCTGTTTGCCGGCTTTGGGTGAAGCTGTGTTCAAATCCTTCCCTCCGGTACGTCTGTTCACTGTCAACCACTGTTCTAGACACACGGCGTTAAAGCCGGGCACCCAGAATATCTGAATAGGAACAGTATTAGGTATTTGAGAATTTAGTCTCACAGGCATTTCGGGCAGAATTTCGAGAATATCAGTCAAAGCTTATTCCTCTACTTTTAGACCCACACTTTCATTTTACCCGGACACCCATAAAAGCTCACCTAAGATGATCGTAAAACAATAGGCAACTATAGGCTAAAAACACTCTTAGCATTGATGATTTTTATGTTTGACTGTTGAAAAGTAAGAGAAGCAACTCGTACTCGAACTGATTAGAGATTACAAATTGTCCCTCCTCTCAGGGTTTGCAATTTCTGGTCAGTCCTCGTAATCGTAGGTTTTCCTCAACTTCAAGAAAGCTTTTTGAAATTAGAATCAGAAGCCGCACTACAGTGCTTCTATAAAGGATGTGAATATAGGGTAAGAAGAAGCACTCACCGCGGATTCTCTCTTCAACATTGTGGGTTCGATCTTGGACATGAGCGAGATGGTGGAGAGGACGTGAGCGAAGAGGAAACAGAGGGAACCGCTCATGGAGCTCCAGAGAGGAGTCCGGTCTGCACACATCGTGTCGGAGATGTCGGTGAAGTCGGTGACCCAAGTGCAGACCGGCTTGATGGACAGGGCGATGACCAGTAGCGGACTCATCAGGGAGATGGGGATAGCGAAACTCCAGATGTGGAGCGCGATGTGGCAGGCAATGAAGGCTAGACCATAGCCCAGTATGGTGGTGCCGATGTTGATGATGAAGTACTCAGTCTCCAGATTCCAGGGCAGGCTCCAGGCGTCCAGCAAAGCGTCCAGGGTGTTGTCGGTGAGGAGGTTCGGGTCGCTGTCCACGTAGAAGAAGACGAAGCTGAAGACCAGAGTTGCCACCAGTTTGGTAAAGTTTGAAATAATCGCCATTTTCCATGTGGTTTTACGGAGCGTTGGCAAGAGAGGGGATTGAGACTGTTCCGTGTCCTCATCATCACTGTCGACATTTTGTTCTATGGAAGTATTGTACGAGCCGGTGTTGAACCCGGATGACTCTGCAGACTGTGGCTGATCTCTCTGTTTAGCTTTTGATAACAGTTCAAACTCGACAGAATCTCTGAAAACGATGGGCTTCACTAACTTCTGCAGTAGGAATGGACTCCATGCTAACGACACGCTCAAAACAGCAGCAACCACGTGCCAGATCTGTGGAAGGTCACCCAAACGTTCTTCATAAGGGAGGTAACTCAGATATGAAGTCACAACAATGCCCCCTACTTGTAAAATCAACCCAGCGATGAGCATCATCTTCCTGCCGGACGTGACCTTTGATTTTTTGGCAATAAAATTAAAGAAAAAAGGAAGAAGGAGTACTGAGTTCATGAGAAGGATACTGGTGACCCAGTCGTAGGCAGGCAGAATCTTGAAGGCGAAGATACACAGTCCAAATGATTCTAGTAGCGCTGCGAATACTCCCTGAAAAACGATATAAAAAATAATTGTTTAAAGAGAATTAAAGGTGCATATTCGGAACGTAATAGGTAAAACAGAACTTGCAAGCATGTTACCTCACTACAAGATCAAAGTCTCTAGACATAATAAGAAGAGTTCTATGGATTTTTGCTACTTATTGATAACGGTGTGAATGACTACACCGAAACGTCGCACTCTTGCAATAAAGAAGTTGAACAATCCATAAAACTCTTCCCTCAAGACCAAAGGGATTTATCGTATCTTTTCAGGGGTTGGCAGGTTCAATCAATGGAGCAGTTTCATTACTAATATCCAGGTTCAATCAATGGAGAAGTTTCATTACTTATATCCAGGTCGGGTTACAGGACACTCATGAAAAGTTCCAGGGTTGATGAAAGCTGAGAGGTTTTTTTCTACTCTTATTAAAGAAAATTAAAGTTAATAGGAATTGTAACTGAAACCAAATCAATGGTGTCTAATCAAAGCACGGATTTTCCTATGTGCCTATATTTATCTGATATAGGGCTCATTAGCTAAGAGTAAGATGAGGCCCTGATCGAGGATACTGACCAGGAAGATGGATCTCCAGGAGGGCCAGGGCATATCACTTCTACACAGTGACACAAACAGGGCCCGAATGAAGTTGATGAGGTGAGGGATAGCCATGGTGAGTGTGATCAGCAAATATACGATTGCAATCTCAAACTCGTCGACTTCACCGCCCTCTTCAGGCTTTGCCAGTGCTTCTAGCTTCGCGGTCATGAGAAGAAGAGTGATCTTGCTGGTCCCAAAACAGGCGACAACACCGAGGGACAACAGGATGGTCATCAGCCACTTGGCTACCGGGATCAGTATGGAAGGTTTGTTCGAGGCTAGCATCCGTTTGTTGAGCTGGTCGTCCACCTTCCATCTCGTATTGACTGTCAGAGTTATCTTCCCATCCTGTGGGTCACGTGACTCCAGGGATTCCATGGAGCCTGCAACACTTCCGTACGAGAGGTTGTCTTCCGGTATTGATTCCATCCCTCCTGGTCCCCTCTGAAGAGGGTGGCTCGGAATGGGCTTGTGTCGAGATGTGGACGAACTTGAAGCGTCATCCTGTTTCATGTCTTTTTCATAAAACACGTCATCGCTTCCACCAGACGCCATCTTGGATTCGAATTCTGCCTCTCATGGACGACCCATTCGTTGGTTACCTAGTTGAACGATATTACAACGATAAGTGACTATATATATCAGGAATAAAAAAATTATTCTGAGAATGCAATAGTTTTAAATGAATCATTACGAGCATAAAATGATCTGGTCGAAACATTTCGTTCTTAGACAAAACGAAAAATGCATCCCAAAATATCATTTCCCCATCAACATTTAAAATGTCCCTATACTGCAAGTGAGTTTCGATATGTTTTAATTAGTGCGGAAATAGTGACCTTGCGTCCTTTGTGAAAATCAAAATGATTATAAACCTCAACGATATATGTAAATTAAATTAAAAGTTTCCGGGATTCAGATCATAGCGAAATGATGATGAACCGCATAGACTGTGACGGAATCGATGTGGATACAAAACGACAAAATTTACAGTTAAACATGATCAAAACCAATAAATATCTATGAAACAGAATCACATCCATAGTTTGTTCACACCACATTTCTTAACTTCAGAAACTTTAGGCGGGGTTTAACTAGATAAATGACCAAAGGTGAAATCATTCTTCCAGTGTGAAGAGTTGATTACAGCATTCCGTACATGATGTGAAAGATTATCTTTGTTACCTTTTAGTAAACATCTCATTAAAATCAGCTTGATTTTATCAGTCGAGCAATGCTGCATTTGTGAACTGGGTAGTATAGCATAGACTTGGTCAGTTGACATTTGCTTTCAAGCCAGCCATAGTGGACTATTATTATGATACTTGATGTGAATAGTTTGAATGTATCAAAGATGAAATGTCGAAGCTACGGCCCCTAATGAGCAGTTGTCAGAAAGAGCAGATTCCGAATTATAGACTCACCCGACTTTAATGAGACTGATTTTATTGTGACCTTCAAGTATTGAGAAGCTTGATATAGACCACGTAAAGCAACAGGGTAAGCGTTTAGCGTTTTCTATGCTACAGATATCTACATTGTGTTCCCTCGTCTTGGTGTGAAAGTAGAGCAAACAATTGTAACTTTAGTAACACTGTGTAGTGTCTGTAGACTAGTCTCGAAGTGAACGTGTTCTATTTTTCTTTTATACGATTTATTAATAAACGATACATGTTTTATTAGGAGGTAATGCTACTTTAAAGCATATTTTCATTTTTAAAGGAACAAATATCTTTGTTTTTTAATTTACAAGTGTGCAAATTCAAACTTTTAATTTTACTCTATTAAATATCCAAAATATAAAATAGGTATTTGCTTCTGCCGATTGCATTTATTGTCCTTTATTGTATTATTCATGCTACATTAAAGGGGCAGTAGCACGTTTTTAGGGGGAATATAAGGTGATGTCAGGAAAATGAAAATAAATGGTTCCAATCTTTAGACAATGTATAAAAACAAAATGGAGCAGTAATAAATCAAATATACAATGTGAAGTTAAGCCATGCGATTCCTTTTCTTACACAAAATGAATTAAAGGTGTTCACACAAAAATGGCTGCCAATGGATTTTATGTGAATCCTCATAATTTGTTCTCTGACTACGGATGATTGGTTTGTGTTATGAGATTATTGATACTATCAAAGTAATACATTTAGCCTTAACTTATAGTAATCAGTGAAAAATTGAAAATATAAAATTGTCAAAAAACGTGCTACTGCCCCTTTAAAATAATATTTATCATGATCATTCAGCTTCAAGTGTCCCATATATATGTACATATTTGGTACGGGCCTGATATGTTTATCGTTTTGTATTTTATATTTCCTTGACTGTCACCTGGTCATTTAACGAAACATTACAAAGCAAATTAATAGTGTGCATTGTCACGACAAATTTCCTCATTGATACAGTTTAGAAACCGAAAACAAAGCTCACAGTATTGACTCATGTAATTTCTCATTTGTCATGCCCTTAACCCGCCATGCGACAGTTACTCCCCGGAACTCCACTTTTCATCTTGTACTTAAAGACTCTGTCCTAACGACTTCCGGCATGATCTTGTAACTTTGGTTTACACTCGTAGCGCCGGTGATTAACTTATCATTGTGTTTGTGATTTGTTTTTCATAGTGTGTGTTTTCCTTATCAAGTTGTCAAATTGTTATCGATAAAAAGTGAAATTCTTACCCCCGTTTACATGTTTAAACTGGGCTGCGTTATAGCCATGTGCTTCTTATATTGCACGCATAAAAAGTAATGCCCCCTTGAACTTCCTTTAAATGAAACACCGCGATAGGACTTCTCCTTTAAAGGGGCAGTAGCACGTTTTAAGGGGGAATATAAGGTGATGTCAGGAAAATGAAAAGTAATGGTTCTAATTGAAAGACAATGTATTTAAACTAAATGGAGCAGTAATAATTCAAATATATAACGTAAAGTTTAGCCATGCTATTCCTTTTTCTTGCACAAAATGAATAAAAGGTGTTCACACAAAATGGCCGCCAATGGATTATATGTGAATCTTCATACTTTGTCCTCTGACTATAGATGATTGGTGTGTGTAATGAGATTTTTGCCACTGTCAAAATAATACATTTAGCATTAACTTACAATTATCAAAGAACATTTTAAAATATAAAATTATCAAAAAACGTGCTACTGCCCCTTTAAAGACACTGACGCACATTAATGTATCGTTAACATAAATAACGAACAGATTGTAAATTTCTTTGATTCTACTAACCGCTGTTGTCTCTAGCTAGAAAGATGTGAGTAACCGAAGAAATATAAATTACTGTATCATTTTATGATTTTATTGATATGTATATTTGTATATTGTTATGAGAGTGAGTGACATCTTGTTTATATACCACTGTTTACAGTATACTGCTAGTCAGTGCTAGCCCCCAGTGAGACCCTCTATCCACTGTAGAAAGCAGATTAGTTATAACGCCCTATCGCCTACCGCTTGGCTTTTTTTGGGGCTAAATTATTTCACCTTTCTTCTTTTATCTACGAATAAACATGAATATATGGAAATTATTTGAATCCCTTTAATGAAGTTTTCCAAATACCAGGTTGATTTCATCTCAAGACATGGGCTAAAATTAAAACCGTTAAATATAAACTTTACCCATATGCATAAAACAACATAAAGTATATCCTTTACATTTTCGGCTCTTCGGAATCAATATCATCCTTAAACGTTCCATTTAAATCTCTTATCAGATAGGTAGAGGATATTATACGACCTGCTTTAACAAATCGCTAAGACTCACATTAAATGAAAAGTTTAATTAGAATGGAATTTCTAAAGCAATTAAAATGGCCGACAGGTTATAGAAAATAATATTCCGACGTGTCAAAACTCTTGCTGTGAAGATGATAACCTGGTGACGTCACAAATGAAAAACATGATTTTATGTCTTTCGTGCAGCGATATTACACAGAAAGATAATGTCGTAACATTTCCATCAATCAATGTTATTCACTACCCGCAAATTACACTGGCAGCCTTTAAACATTCGAATAAAGCCGCCTGTTTTGAACTTATCTACTTATCGATATCCCAATGTGCATGTGAGTTATTTTAGTTTCGAAGTTTGAATGAGAAGTTTGAATCTATTCGATATCCTGTTTTACTAGGCAAATAATGTAATCAAATACGAGTCTAGACTTTCCTTGAGTAGAGATATCGTATTTCCTTTACAGGCGGGAAGAAGAGATATAATACAGAACAGGTGACGGTCGATAAAAAAAAAGCGCTTACCTGTCCAGCAATATACCTACACGCTATATAAGCTTTACTGAACTTGACAATACATACAAATATTTATCTACATATATGTTTATCACATTCAAAAGATTATATCAGCCTACCTGATTTGACACCGTTGATATCAAATTGATTCATGACTGGGAAAAAATATAGCCATGAAGTTATCACATGCTGTGACGTCATAGGTCCAGAGCTATCACGAGATACGCGGTATTTCCAACAATGTCGTCGCTATCTCCTCGTGTTGAACATCCGGGTTCTGGGCTCATATTAAAAACGCAAGGGCCCGGTAACCTGGATAATAAGAATGAAGCCCGTAAGCGTTGTTTGCTTGTCAAGTTGTGTGATAGAAATATATTACTTACATCTTTTAAGGAAATCTTAATATAGCAACGTATGTCCACTTACGTTGCTTACTTCAAAATTATTCCAATGATCGTTAACATTACACTCCATTTTGAATATCCTATAGTGTGTTATATTATGTCTCTCATTTCCATTTGTTTACCGTTCACCAATGATTATAGTTATTCATTTAGATACTTTGTAAGAATTTGAGATCAAGTTTCCTTGTTTGTTACCTTTCCATACATATGAGAATGGTTGCAATTTATTTCTTTTATATTTCCTTTCAATTTCATATCCTTTAACAAACATAGTAGGTAATAAGTAGTTATCAGGATACAGTTTCAAGCAGAAGCTAGAGAGTATATGGATGACAACTTCTTTATTATCTCTGTTTGAGAACGACACACGGACCTATGTCGAAACGTCGCATACCAATAAAGATGTCGTCATCCATGTATTCCACATCATTAAATCCTTGAAGGTTGTAAGAAACCCTGTTATGGATGTCAACGTAAAACCTCGTGTGACAATAAAATGAAAACATATTTTCAGTATTACAAAAAAGGTCATCAATTTTGCGATAATGTTTTGTGATTTTATTATTGGGGGGATATTAGAGGTTAATAATGCATACCAAGTGTAAAATTATATATTATCAATAAAGGAGAAAAGGCAAAACAAAATTAAGGGGTGTGCTTTGAAAGCACGCATTACAGCCAGTTTCGATATTATTACTGTCGTCATACAGGTACTTAAAGGGGCAGTAGCACGATTTAAGATGAAATATGCTGATGTCAGGAAAATGAAATAATTTGTTCCAGTTGAAAACATTCTCTCCCCACAGAGGCAGCTCAATCATACCCGAGTTAACTGTTCTATAACGCCAAGATTCCGGGGTTCCGGCAGATTGCCCTAGCGGCAAAAATGTGTAACTTAAGATATCTCCCTTCTTTGCAGCCAATGAAAACATCTCATGACTCGGGGAATTCGTAATGGTCGTATAGTGACATAACAAATATGTATATTTTTCATTAGCAGTGTGAGAGGGAAAATATTTGAAAAATCAGATATGGATAGGGTTTTTCATCAGATAGAATCTGTTTTTATAATTGTGTAAATTATTTTTTGTGTTATGGTAGATTTGATTTTACTAAATAACCAAATACAAACAAATGAGAAGGTAAAAAGCAATGTTTTGTCAAATGAAGAGTTATCTCCTTTGGATGTTAAATTTCAACGATAGCTTTGCCGAAGTATACGGGAATGGCCGAGGTTTTGCGAATGACCACTTTTGAAATGGCGTCTCTGATTGCACAACTAACTTCGATTGCCTCCAATCAGATTTCTACCTTTCTATCCCATGTATTAGCCGTATCGATATGACTGAGTTGCCTCTGTGGGGAGAGAATGAGTTGAAAGACAATGTATTAAAACTAAATGAAGCAGTAATAAATCAACTATAGTATGTAAAGTTAGATTCCTTTTTCTTACACATGAATTAAAAGTGTTCGCATAGAAATGGTAGTTGATGGACTTTATGTGAAACCTCATAATTTATTCTCTGACTATTGATGATTGGTAAGTGTAATGAGATTTTGGACACTATCAAAATAATACATTTAGCATCGTCGTAAAATCATCTGTGTAAAATTTTAGATATAAATTTTGAAAATCGTGCTATTGCCCCTTTAAGTTGACTAATATAAGTATCAAATATTAACAACTTTACAGAAGGAATGGAAGTATGGAGGTTTGGGTGTTTCAAGGCATAATATAAGAGAGAAAGTGTTTTTCTTGCTCTTTTATACGTTCTTTCTTTAGCATATTCATAAAACTAAAATAATACATTCATGATCGATGCGATGATTTGTCCAGATTGAATCTTGGTGGACCACACTGTTGGAACGGAACCGGAAGCTTCAAAATGATACTTATTCGGAAACGGAAAGAGATATAGGGTAGCGAAGTAGCTGCTCTAAAAGTCAGATTCATTCATGGTTTCGATGTAGTTAGAGTTTTGAGCAAATGTAAAAATCCTTACCAAAAAAAACTAGATTCAAACGCGGGCCTGTAAAGTGAGAAAAGGCTATGCTTACATATCAGTGGACGCATATTACTACAGTAGCACTTTATATCGGTCTCTTCATTTCACTATTGTACCTCTCGCTTTACAGTCAAAGCTAGTGTCCCCATTCTTTACAAATCTATATTTGTATACGGTAATTGAAATGAGGCATTGTCCAAATAAATCTGCTCTATGAGTTCTCGCCAACGGGACATGTGCAGGCTTTGTTGCATTTAGGAGTACAATGCTTGATTTCTGTTTGATACCTGTTATCGGCGTCTCAGCTGAATGTCCATCTTCCTCACGCATCGGGCGAGGTATGCATTTACAAGAAATTCATATTCACCCTTGCGACAACTAGACGGGAAAGTTGTGACTCTATCAGCGCCCCCTGTAGGACAAACAGAGTTACGTCCCTTTCGTCAGTCCAACTCGAACTCGAAGAGAAATTTAATTTCTAATTAATCCCTTAGTTGCGTTGTGACAACATTCATAAAAACGATGCGTGAATATAGGTCACCAAAATGCTGCGTAGAATAAGGCTGTATCTCTCAGTTTCTATTTAGACATCGCATCATTTTTTTACAGTTTTGTGTGCTCAATTGAAATATATCCTCGCTTTTGATTGGCCTACACCATAGCTCAATAATCAGGCTACTTCCTGTCACAACTTTCCCGTCGAGTTGTCGCGTGCGGAAGATGGTGAATGTCTTGAATAAACCATTCAGAGGGCGTTATAACTTATTACTTAAAGGTGTTATTTAGGTGAATGAACCATTCAGAGGGCGTTATAACTTATTACTTAAAGGTGTTATTTAGGTGAATGAACCATTCAGAGGGCGTTATAACTTATTACTTAAAGGTGTTTTTTAGGTGAATGAACCATTCAGAGGGCGTTATAACTTATTACTTAAAGGTGTTATTTAGGTGAATGAACCATTCAGAGGGCGTTATAACTTATTACTTAAAGGTGTTTTTTAGGTGAATGAACCATTCAGAGGGCGTTATAACTTATTACTTAAAGGTGTTTTTTAGGTGAATGAACTTCGAATGTTCCTGTTCATATTCACTTGTTATGAACATACGATTGTTTCATAATTCATTTTAATCATGTAACTGATGTGGTTGGTAAAATTTGAAACTGTGAAAACGTGTAAAACTGAACATGGCATTGATTGTATGACAGCAGTTAGATTTAAACATTTTGATTTTTATTCAACAAAAATAACAGATTTGTCACGTATGTTTTTTACAAACCTCATAAAATCAGCAGCTCGCTTCAACGGTCATTCTCTCCCCACAGAGGCAGGTCAGACATGAATTTTTGATACAGCCTATGTTATATTACTTCGAAATCCGTGGGTTCCGGCTTTTGTTATCTAACTTATATAGATTTTTATCAAGAAAACCAAATAATGTATCAAGAAAAACATACTTTTACAATATAAAATTCTGTTTACTGCACGTTTTGGATCGCATTATCTATATATTCTGCATCAGTCATTAAAATAAAACATGAGATAAACGGTATATCAGCCTGAACCCGGAAGTGATTTATCAGACGAATAGTTAAGTGATATCGGTTACTGCACTTTATAAACTTTCAGATAGTCTCTGAAATATAATTATTGTTAATGCTAAATATTTCATTGACAGTGTCAACAGTCTCATTACACAAGCCATTCACCCATAGTCAGAGGACAAAGTATAAGGATTCACCTAAAATCCATTGGCAGTCATTTTTTGTGAACGCCTTTAATTCATTTTGTGTAATATTATACAAGAAATGTTTAAAATAACTGCCAATTTAGATAACCTACTTGTGTCAGATATATGAATTAATATGTATCTTATCTGAAGACGAGTAGTTGTTTATTGTACTAGTGTCATTCTAAAGATTGATACACAATCATTGTCCACTTGTCATGTTCTCCCCCCCCCCCCCCCCCCCCCCCCCCCCCGTAGGACCACTGTAGAAGGAAACCATTTTATATTAAACCAACTGTCTGGCAATTGTGTTTCTGTCTCTCCAATCAGTTAAGTTAAGTATGTTGAATTTTCAAGAAGCAGCCACTGTTTTGCTATTAAAGGAACACAGATTAGCATAATCAATAAACTATTAAAATTTTGCATATTGATTCCCAAACCGCAAATAGATGATATAATCATGTCTTCAATAAAATTATTTTAACTTTCATATATGTCATTGGAAGCCAAATTCACGCATCCAATTTTCATAAATACTAGTTATATAACTAGTCATACATTATCCATCTGTCCTTCTTACCGCTTTACATAAGTTTCCAAAATGTTTTTGACTGATTTACATGCGTCATTGTCCGGTTTTCGATCATAGTCAAGACTTAAAACTTTCCTTATATTATTAAACAACGTTGATTGGTTCTAAATTGACGCTTTCCTGCGAAAGTCGAAAGTCTCCAATCGCATGACATTATTGACAATGTTTGACATATGTAAATAAAACAACAACCCACAGAGTGACTCTTTAGTCTTTATTATATAATTTAAAAAAATCTCTTTTTTATTGCATGTTCAACTGGTGAAAAAAACAATTCGTATTTGTCAATGATTAAAGATTAAGGATTATTTTAATATATTTCATTGTCGCCATTGTTGTTCCCCTGTAGAGGTAGGTAGGTAGGTAGGTAGGTAGGTGGATTTAAGGGCGACGTTTGGCCACAAATGACCTATATGCGCCCTTCCCCTGTAGAGAGTAAGTGAAGAGTTACGCCCCTTCTTTCCTTGCCCAAAGTGACAGATATTATTTTCGCATTAGGCTATTTTTGTCTTTCATTACAGGTATGTATAGGTTTGGTATAGGAATAAGGGGAAATGGACATGCGCCAACTTTTTAGTTCTTAAAAATATGTTAATCAGACAAAACTAAAACCTTGATTGGTAATGTGTAATGGGTTACATACGTAGTAAAACTAAAGGCTTTCGTGTAGTGTTTCGACAAACCAATCGGGTGGCGTTACATGAGTATTTAAAACTAATCACCGTTATATCTTCTGCCTTTGTGATGATTAAACAATTTGTCTTTTATAATGTGAATTCAAATCAGCACATGTGTAACAAAACCAAACATTGGGTAAACATGTTCTAAATGCGAAGCGCACATAAAAGCTTCCTTTTACATTCTTTGCAACAAAGTGTACTTGATGTAGATTTTAATTCTTAATAGTTGAAGACGGAATTTCAAATGGGTAAAAGAGTTAACAAAGTGTAGAATAAATACTTTTCACAAACATGTACAGAGAACACCTAACGCTGCCACGCCTTGTTTATATACAGGTAGGTTTAACTCGCTCAATGTCCGTCTTTCAACAAATACACTAGTCTTATATTAGGTACAAACAAAGAACATACATCAAAGTTAGTTTCGATTTATTCAATATCTTGAAGACATGTGATTCATTTGATTATTTCATCGTTATGCTAGCTTGTATCTGCAATAGTTCGAACCAATAAATTGATGTCTGGTTAATTGTTATCATATTAAAATATTTTGTTCAATGTAAGCAGTGGTAAAAACTTTAATTACGCTAACAAGACCCCACAATGTCTAAGATACTGTGAATGTGTCAAGGGTAGGACTCAATTAATGATTTTGGATAAATCCATTTTTTTGTCTATTAACAGTTTTATTTTATCAAATTAATTTTTTTAAATAGATTGATTAAAAATGTGATTTTTAATAAAAAAATTCAATGTATACCTTGAATGATATCTAACTTATATCTAACATAAGAATGTCATGCTTGAAAGTGAAATGATATCTTGTGATCAAATTAAATTTCTTAGAATAGATGTTGTATTCTTTTTACAACTTAATCAACTCAAATAACCTCAAACAAGACAAACATATTTTTAAAAAATAAAATAGTTTTTATATAAAAAGAAAATCATAAAAAAGGCATTTAAATTACCATCTTGTGAATTACCATCTTATTCACTTAAATTGACAATTTAGAGGTTGTATAAAATCTTCTCCTGCCTAGCTGCCATGTGTTATGCAATACGAAATAAGGGTAAGATCAAGGTAAATCGTTACGAGTGACAACATGATGTTAAGCAATTCCCTCTTATAGACCAACAAAAGCTTGTTTCGGTGCTGATTATTTAATGTTTTTACATTTCCAATAGGTTCAAAATCCTCACTTCGACAGATGTGGCAATATTAAGCAAATGGTTTTCAATAAATAGGGACGAAACCATAGGTTCCTTCTTTTCACAGAATAGTCAAAATTGTCGGTCTACTTTGCATGTGATTCGGGGTCCGAGATCTTGCCTCACCGACTTTTGTTAAGGTATTAGGGTCATTCTTCACACAGAACAAACTTGGTTAAACTTGGTTGCAGACCGAGTCGGTCAACTTTACTGGTTATTCTGGGTCCGAGCGCGTGCCTCACCGACTTCCGGCTGAGCTGTTTCAGTGATCTGAGCCCCAGCGCTTCTCTCAGAAAGGGGTTGATTCTTCGGACCTGGCTTGTGATTTCCATCAATCCAGCAGTGGTGCTGTCGTGTCGGAGCAACAGTTCAACAATCGCCATGTGCCCGAAGAACAGCGCCATTGCAAGGGGAGTCATGGGTAGAGACTTCTGTGCTTGGGTTGATTCTCCAGAAGGGTTTCCTTGAACTGTTCGTCCTTTCATTGGCTGCCTTGTCTGTGACGACGGTTTGGATTGGATAGATGTTTCAGAAGGTATTTTTGGTTCTTCGGTCATTTGCCCGTTTGGTTTTACCGACGGTTTTGCTTGGACAGAAGCTACATTTGAAGCTATTGGCTGGTTTGTTTGTACCGCTGGATTTGATTTGATAGATCCTACAACAGAGGCAGTTGGCCTCGTCGTTTGTACTGAAGAATTTGATTGGTTGTATCGTCCTGGGGAAACCTCTTGTCGTCCGGCCACTGCTTGTCTTGACTGATCACCTTCCTTGCTAGGGTTCCCTTGCTTGGACGGGACCAAACCCCTTTGGACATTTGACGATGGAGTTCCTTGACAACTTAAAGAAGTGTCATCCATTGAATTCATGGGAGCTTGTGCATCTATATCAGTAGCACAGTTTTCGTGAACAAGCACTCTGACTGAGTCGTAATGACCCATCTGTACAGCGGTGTGGAGGGGAGAGTAACCTCCCTTTGATCGCACGTTCATGTTGGCGCCCCGACTGACGAGCTCCTCGAGACAAGCCACTTTGGACTGACCGATCTGCTTCTCGAACTCGGTCACACAGTAATGTAATGCTGTCCAGCCGAATTGGTTCTTAAGCTCCAGATTACACCCATGATCCAACAACAGTACAACCCCTTCCCTGAAACCTCTGTGACATGCTAGCATAAGAGGATTCGCTCCAAAGTTATCCTGAATGTCAAGTTCGATGTGCGGAGTTTGCAATAACATCTTGATGCATTCAATGCTCTTGTTTTCCTGACACACGTGGAGCGGCGTGCGCCCGGATTTGCTTTTGTGATTCGGGTTACCTCCCTTTTTGATTAATAGTTCAAGGGCTTTTGATGAACCCGACCTGCATGCTTCTATGACAGGAGTCTCTTTCGCTTCCGGGTCAACAGCATTGACGTCATATCCGGTATCAAGGATTGTTGCTATGGTATCACAGTCGTCGTCTTTCACTGCCTGGAGCAGACGCTTATGTTGGTCTTCATCAAATACCTGCAACAAGCCGTTTATTGATAAAGATTTCAAACATGTTAAACCCTGCCATTGGCTGTAGCTGAAATAATATGCAGGTTCATTAAATTCAGATAAAGCTTACTAAATACGTCGACGTAGCTAAGTTTGTAAAGCGCAACATCCAGATTACATTATTTTCATCATTTCAACTTGGACATAACCTTTTGCAAAAATAACCATTTGAAAAGAACGATTTGGGGTGAATTACAAAAAAAAAAGAACTATGTCCTATCTGTTATTTAAAAAGATAAACGTTTTTAGAAACTTTTTCAGGTAGCTATTAGTCGAGTCTATCTTTTATCAAACTTGAGTGATAACTTGATTTGTAGTGTTACCAGTTCAAATATGCAGAACATTTAACTGTCGAATGAAATTTTCATGTTTCATAGTTTAGCCTTTTATATAATCTGAAAAATACTAAATTAAAAAAGTTGTATAACAACGTTAAAATTGATTTCTATCAAAGATGTACTAACTTCCACCATGACTCACAATAAATACAA
The DNA here is from genome assembly GCA_916613615.1 of Steromphala cineraria. Classification (NCBI taxonomy): domain Eukaryota; kingdom Metazoa; phylum Mollusca; class Gastropoda; order Trochida; family Trochidae; genus Steromphala; species Steromphala cineraria. Next base: position 6,423,952 of record OU744723.1, read on the forward strand.
CAAAACAATGTCTGAAAGTTAATGTGAAACCACGATCCAATTATTCAATATCATGAGTTGCACAGCGACACTCACCTCCGCCATCTTGCTCCGCCTCACAGGTGTCTATTGTTTACCTGTGAGATCAAAGATCGCCGACTGTCGCACCTGTTATCACCGGACGGGGGCGTGTCTCATTGTCTAAGTACAGGTGGAAACCTGTATAGCTTAAAGGATCACCCTCTGATTTTCATCATAAATATTATAAACTACTCCCTCAATCACCCATAATATAATAATACCCATAATGTATCTTATTTCATTCTAACATGTTTTATATGTGCTTTTTAGTACTTTAGTTTACGTTTTATTGTGTAAAAGTTGTCTCGAGCTCGTAGGTATTATGGCCGGACATCTGTATAAATTTTAGCACATTTATATATCTTTTGGATCTATATTCTTTAGCGCATTTATTAGAATTTTATTGTATGTACAGATGTGTGACAACGGAATAAACTATTTCTTCTTCTTCTTCTTCTATAATCTATCTTTTATAAGATCTTAAAGGGGCAGTAGCACGTTTTTAGGGGGAATAGAAGGTGATGGCAAGTGAATGAAAATATGTGGTTCCAATTGAAAGACAGTGTATATGAACTATATGAAGCAGTAATATATCAAATATATAATGAAAAGTTAAGCCATGCGATTTCTTTTCCTTACTTTTTCTTACACAAAATGAAAAAAAGGTGTTGCCAATGGACTTTATGTGAATCTTTAAAGTTTGTTCTCTGACTATGGATGATTGGTTAGTGTAATGAGATTTGTGACACTATCAAAATAATGAGCTTGGTTTGATCATGGGAAAATGAGAAAAAAAAAGGTTTGGGGATAATTTTTAAATTGACAAGAATGAAACTATCTTTCTTTGAACGCTTGAAATATAATCATTCAAAAGAAAATCATTGTTAAAAGAATAGATTCATTCTAATTACCATATAGAATAATGTAGTTAGGAAAACAGTAAAAGCAATCATCAATTTTATGACTTTATATGATTGTTTTACATGTGACATTTATTAGTTTAAATGAAAAGAAACATGCATAATTAGTCACTTTAAAGGGGCAGTAGCACGTTTTAAGGGGGAATATAAGGTGATGTCAGGAAAATGAAAATAAATGGTTCCAAATGAAAGACAATGTATTTAAACTAAATGGAGCAGTAATAATTCAAATATATAACGTAAGGTTCAGCCATGCGATTCCTTTTTCTTACAAAAATGAATTAAAGGTGTTCACAAAAAAATGGCCGCCAATGGATTTTATGTGAATTCTAATACTTTGTCCACTGACTATGGGTGATTGGCTTGTGTAATGTGATTGTTGACACTGTCAATATAATACATTAGGCATTTACTTACAATTATAAGTGCAATTTTTAAAATATAAATTTATCAAAAAACGTGCTACTGCCCCTTTAAAGTGAAGATTTTCCCTTTGCGGTTTTCGGTCATGTATTCTCTTTACCCTTTTGATTTCTCTAAGGTTTATTTTTAAACTAAGCAAATGATAAGTCAATTGTTATCTTTCATGAATTTATTGATGCAATTTGTTATATTGTGTTATTATTAGTTCATTATTGAGTGCAAGAGGATGTACCTTTATCTGAGGCATATATCCCTGGCTATATAAACTCATTGGCAAAAGAAAGTTGTTACTCAAACTCCAAAACATTGAACAACGGAAAATGTTATTTAACTTAAAGTGACACAGAGTATCTTTCTAAAAATAATATTGAGCTTTGATAAGCAACAAAATATCTAATATGCTGATTGAAGTTCATATCTCATCACTGGACTTGAAAATATATCCATTTATGCATAATATCTCTAAAATGCTTGATTTTATTGAACAAATCAAGAAAACATCTCAAATACGTTTAATATTCAAAATTATGCATCCAATTAATCTACCTATTAGTTACAATACCTAATAAACACTATCGAATCGAATATATCTTCCTGTCAGCTTATGACAAGGTTTCAAAAATTACGTTTGGCGAATTTGCGCGCGCCACTCGAGCCACATTGGCCGTATTTTCGCTCAAATGTTCCGATTGACCCTTAACTTGTTATTTTCAGTAACAGTAAGTGGTTCCCGATGTAATAACATCGATTTCAAAATTTGACATATGTGATCCTATCAACATAGTCTGTGTCTATACAGACTCTGATTTTGATACATTTTTACACTCTAAACTCATAAATTTTGTAAAGAAAACATGAGCTCAGACCTAAATATGCTCAAGACGAGTGAAAGCACATAAAAAAAACATTAATTTAGCAAAATTAAACTTCAAAGGATTTTCTGACGTAACCTTATGGCTTATTCTGTTTTCCTATTAAACCTTAAAGGGGCAGTAGCACGTTTTTAGGGGGAATATAAGGTGATGTCAGGAAATGAAAATTAATGGTTTCAATTGAAAGACAATGTATATAAATTAAATGAAGCAGTAATAATTTAAATACATAATGTGAAGTTTAGCCATGCGATTCCTTTTTCATACACAAAATGAATTAAAGGTATTCACACAATATGGCCGCCCATGGATTTTAGGTGAATCTTCATACTTTGTCCTCTGACTATGGATGATTGGTTGGTGTTATAAGATTTTTGACACTATCAAAATAATACATTTAGCATTAACATACAATTATCAGTGAAAAATTTAAAATATAAAATTGTCAAAAAACGTGCTACTGTCCCTTTAAGCGTTGCTTGTTCATGATAAGAGAGACATAGATAATCTTTAACTACACCAATGGCAAAGTCACGTGATTTTTCACCTTTTTTGCATTCTTTCCCAGGGGGAATCGCACGAAGTCGACACCTAGAAAATCCAGAATAGCATAAAATCGACAGGCGGCGGACTTTGATGTTTCATGTTTACGTTTAACTAAAAAGATGAATCTACTACACATTTTGCGAAAAGAAAAACCGAAACAGTTTAATACTGGAATACTGAAATACTGGTCTTTATGCCATTGCCTATCCCTTACAACTCCTGTTACAACCCTAATATTATACTTTATATTGTTATATTAGTCACATTTGAATGTCTATCGTGCGTTGAACAAGTACGCCTGTTTATGTAAAAAATTTTACCTGTTGAAAAGAAGTAAAATTATAAAAAAGAAACAGTTTAAATATTACTAAGTGTAGTACGCTATAGATGTATTCTTGAGGCGGCCGTTACCTGTGTATTTGCTTAAAATTCAATTTAAAACTATTGCATCTCTAATTTCCCTATAGCAAAATATAAATGTAAATCGTATGTATGCAAACTATGTCAAAGGTGCTTTTTGTTACGTTGTTCGTTACTTGTAGTTGTATATTTAAATTTCATTAACCTGTAAATTGTTTCATTATCTAGCATCAAACATGTAATTTATTTCAATGTGTAAGATGTACAATGTACATGGGACTGTGAATATACATGGGACTGTGACCTTTATACTGAATAACGTATTTCTTCAAGGTACCATGAATTCTAGTACAGAAATCAATTATCAAACTCGGATATAAATGTGAAATGTATTATGAATCATTGTTATTGTTATGTTTTATAAAATGATGAAAGGAATACACCGTTATTGTTAACACCAATTGCAATTTCAAGCAGTTATAATTTACGATATTCCGAAAATCTACGATGTGATAATAATATCAATGTGAAATGAACATATGTAAATCCACTATTCGTTTTTTCCCCAATCTCAACTTTGAATGCAAAGTAATATTTATGACAACACGCGCGGGCTATTGTATGTGCTCCGAGAAGCACAAAGTCGACTCGATTTTGCTATTTGTGTTGTTACACCCGTCCTAGTGTCGATATCGTGCGATATAAGGGACCGGTCATTTATTACAGGGGGGGGGGGGGGGGGGGGGGGGGTGGGCCGATATAACCCTTTCCCATAATGCGTCAACGTTGGTGCTTTGCAAGTCAACATACACATATAAAGGGACAATGTACTTTTAATGTGGTGTTTATCGTCAATGTTGATATGAAATATTTGTTCATGATTGCAGCCCAGTACTTAATTACTTTACATAATCAACTAATTTTTTTCAATCTTTTATTTCGATACTATAAGGCCACGGGCCCTTGAGTACAAAAACACCTCAACGGTGCAGACATGACAAATATTGAAAAATGTATGCTACATAAAAAACTTAATATGACAATATTGTTTTCCTAGCTTCAAATGCATAAACATAACATAATCAACTAATTAATTGGTCCTCCCTACCCTGTAATAAATGACCGGCCCCTTAATCGTAATGGTCAAAGTCAATGACATGTAGGATACATTGCAGTACTTTGATGTATCTGAAAAAGTCAGAGCGATTTGTAACGTCGACCCTCGATTTGAAACATATAGAAACTTTGAATAGATGTAAATCAATGTCCACGACTAAAAGGAAATCTAATGCGACAGGTTCTCATTTCGGTTAACATTTACCTACACGAGGTATAAAGTCACAATAAGTTATCTGTTTGATTACATATTCAACATCCACATTTATCTTTTCTAATTAATCTCTACATCTTCAATTTTACAATTGATATTGCCAATCAATTAACTGATATCAAAGACGTCCCTTTCATCTGAGAGAAGTTAGTGAGTAGATCGCGGAGATAGTCGTAATGAAGAAGACAACAATCTCAAGATGATTTCAGCTCTGTTAACACGACCCAAGCTGCTGACCGGCTGTGTCGCCGAGAGGTGAGGATGAAAACGCCAGGACAGAATAAATATCCCTGGCTCAGACCATCCAGCATCATACCTCGGTACGTCTACAGTTTAACAGCTACAGCACTCTATCCACTACAGCCATGATGTTCCTTCAGCTCTGTCTTGCAGTGAGTTTTCTGGTCTTTCGAGTTTACAATTTAGTTGTTTCATAGTTCTGGTATCATCTGCCAATAGGTAGACCAACACTATACATTACATAACACCGTATTGAACTACTTTGGCGGTGAGATTCAGTGACTTTAAATCAAGTTGGAACAGTTTTCGATAAACTTGATATTTACTTCACAATACTAATTCTTTACGATGACAATAGTTCTTTGTTTGTTCTCAGACAGTAAATCCATAAATTGTTTGTCTACTTTGTAAAATGCATATTATTCTTGTAGACCTTATATACAAAGTAGGTTAGACTATAAGTGTATGGTTCACACCGACCTCACTGTTCTCTCCCCAGGTTTCCGTCCTTAACGCTGCCTCCGCCTACTACTGGAGGTACCCCGTCTACCCCGTCTACCCCGTCTACCCCGTCCATCCCGCTACAGTGGCGCCACCTACCATCATCCAGGATCGGGTCAAGTACAACTGCTCATGTGACCCATGCAAGGTAGATTACTCTTATTATACTATAGAAGTAGAAGAAGAAAAGGAAGATGATTAAAGATATTTTATCACAGTGGCATATGTTACACTTTTTTGTAGCTATAAACCATTTTCAAAAGTAACATCCAGCGGGAAGAGTTTAAAATATGATTAAATAAATGAGGTAACATTATCCGTATTAAAATAGATATGTAGTTAATTTGTTTGAATAAAATGAATACAATGGAAATATCTTATTATTGAGAAAACAATCATAATTAAAAATCCAAAATCTATGCTTGACGTCTAGGCGTTTTCTTTCCCATTTCAAAGTTGGCTCATCAATGTTTGTGGTTTAACTAGGGTTCCGCCTGTTGGACCCAGGCAGGCAATATCGAGTGCCGAATCATCGCCAATGACAACAGTGACTCAATGCTTAGCACTGACTGCATCGACGACGCCACACAAGTCAGCAGTATGTATTCCTGCGCTCCTGCAAAATAGTCCCGTTAGTCCCGTAGCAATCGTTAACAATATAGTACCTTCTCTCGTCCAAAACAAAAATTTTGATGATGTATATCTACGATTACCCTATAGGAAGGGGGGTCTAACTTTGTTCTAATATGGAAAAGAGTTTTCTTGATTTGAATTCTCAAACTATGCCAGACACACAGTACAGCGTCAAATGTTTCAAAATATTCACTTCAGTCAAAACCAAAATAATTGTAAAAATCAAACCGATTTTTTGCAGTAAATCCAATCGTGCTAATAAAACCTAGCCACCTACAATCTAAAAATCAAGTGTGATATCCGCTCTGATGCAAGCGTCTGTAAAATATCCAAAGTAGCTGACAGGTTGGACATCTCCACGCAGAGACTTCACAAACTATTCTTATGTTCTAAAGCCGGAAAGAATCGAAGAAATGTGTCACACATTCGCATACAATAAATTACTTTCCATGTTACTCCTTACAATTTCTATTGCAGACCCAGCCATCACCATGGACGGAATGAACCCCTGTCCTATCGGTGACCCCGCCGTCAGAACTAGCGGCGCCAGCGTCACGACGGCCACCTGCTCCAGCGACTCCGAGTGTCCTCCCAGCCTCATGTGCGTCACCGACCCCGGCGTCTGTTGTCTCAAGGTCAACGACTGTGGTACGTTCTCATGCTTCAGTTAGAGTTATCTCCCCATTGTGAGGTTCAGGCTTCTTCGTTCAATGTCCATCAGTCATTCCCTGTTTCAGTTAGTAATTATTCAGGTTATAATTTAGAATATGGTAAAAAGTCTCCTTTAACTTGGAACTATCATTATTGATCCAATCATAGTTTCTCATATTTTCTCCAAACCAGAAACGAACGTGTTCCACCTTGAATTCAGGAAATAGGGCATTCATATTCGTCGTTCAAATGACCTGAATCAAATTAAATCTATCCAATACTAGGAGGTTTAGAAAACATCTATCCCCCCAAGACTATAGACCCTCAACCATGTTCAAAGTCACATCTGTGATCTGACATTATCATATGTCTCTCTTCTCCAAGACTGCATACTAAGCCAGATATTGATGCCATATCCAATGTTGCTGATTAATGCCACCCCCGTCTCTCTATATTGATGTGCTATTCAATGTTTCTGGTATATACCATCTCTCCCCCCCCCCCCCCCCCCCCCCCTCTCTCTCTCAAGTTAAACTGAGACTTGTCATCCTTCAGATCAAATATTTTCATCTATTGCTCAAAGCATGATTCTATATTTGATACAGTTTACTTATACCATCTCTCCTCTCTCTCTCCCCCAGCTAAGATCGGTCTGTGCCCCAAGACAGCTGTGACGTGTGGCAAGACCACGTGCACTAACGACGTGGACTGTCCCGGTATCGCCAAGTGCTGCACAACCACAAAGTGTGGACGTCGCTGCATGTACCCGCTCACTGCTTAGATGGTGTCTTGCTCTCTTGTATAGCCTGAGTTTGAAATAAATGATTTAACCACAATTTCATTTGTCTTTGATTTGTTGAATGTTTTACAAACCTCACTGTAACTGCAATGCACTAGAAAGAATAGAAAAAATGAGGTGTATATTCTTGTTTCTTAGATGCTTATCCAACAAAAATGTCTTCATTGTTCAACCACGGAAACGATAATATTTTGTTTTGTCGAAACGTGTGCACAAGTTTAGACCTAAAGTTACCTTAGTTCACACCAAAAGATTGATTTTTTTAAAATTATTGTTTTGAGTTTTCCTTACACTTAACATAACATATAAACTGCTGCATAGATCAAAGTGAATTCCACAGAGGACGTAGAAAGATATATATACATGTAGATCTGTGAGTCAAAATCTTTGGAAAAATCATAAATTAGATTAATCCTAACGAAACGGGAAAGTAACGTACTAGTGACTTTCTCCTCACATTTGTTTTGTCAACTGCACTGATAGCCTACTACTATTTGAGTACGCTTGTATCAGAAATGAAGATATAAAAGTCATAGCTCCTACACTGTTAAACAACTCGACAATGTCAATCTGACTCTATTTCCAAATTTAAGTTTGACGGATTGATGCGAATCGTAATGTCACACTTTTGTTCCTACACATTGTCAATTAAAACCCCATTGTCATACTTGCATGCGGCTCCTGATGAAGTTTAGCTATAGAGAAGATAAATACATCACTGGGAATCAAAATCTTTCGTGGAAAGTTTGATATCATATTTACATGTTTTGATCAGCAATAAATAGAGAATCTCACCCAAGTGTCTTCTGATATCAAATATATCCATATATCAACACAAGTTGATAAAAGTAACAAATATCCGAGGCTTGCCAAGTGTTGATATATTTGATATCAGAAGACACGAGGGTCAGATTCTATTTATCATCCAAACTAATTTTCCATCACATTTGCAAGAAATATGTATATTTTTGAACACTGCATAGCCATAAAACTACTAAACCATGCAGTTATGTCATAGCAATGTGACGTCATTGTGTTTATGACGTCATAGAATTTTGATGTCATTGCTGATGATGCAAAACGTTTGTCATGTCATGTCCAATCTGATGACAGGGCATTGTTCAAAATCTACTGTCAAAGTGATATCTCCTAGGTACCCTCTGCAAAAGTGCCAAAACTTTTATTGAACCCGATTTCGGTGACATCATCAATTTTTTGTGTAGCTTTTACACTGCGTCTCAGTTATCGCAATTGCGTCCGATAGGTATAAACTAGGGCGACAACTGATGCCTGATTCGAAGAAAAAGAAAAGAAAATCTAGTCAGGTGCGACAAATACGGTTTTTAAGCGTATATTAATGAACCGGAACTGGAAATTGTGACATGGCCACACTTGATTCACCTTCATGTCGACATGCCGGGACTTACGTTTGGATTATTCTGGTCTCCTTTTAAATGAATTTTTGTATGAACTTCTCATCGTCGGTCGCAAAAGAATTGCTAAAATACCACGAATACAGTAAACATCCTTTTTGAAATATTGCAGTTTGAAAATGGGTCTCAAACATAAAACTTATTCTCTTCAGCAACAGTACTTCTCGACCAACCACTTACAGATTGGTTCTTTCTCTAATATGTTGCAAGGTTTTGTATGAGTATAGCTCTTTCTCAAATATGATGCAGGATTTGGATAAGTATTGTGTCCTTCTCAAAAATTGCCCAAGGTTTTGTATTAGTATGGCTTAAAAATTGCGTAAGAGTTTCTATATGTATGGCGTCTTTCCTAAAGATTGCCCAAAGTTTTGTATTAGTATGGCTTAAAAATTGCGTAAGAGTTTCCATATGTATGGCGTCTTTCCTAAAGATTGCCCAAGGTTTTGTATTAGTATGGCTTAAAAATTGCGTAAGAGTTTCTATATGTATGGCGTCTTTCCTAAAGATTGCCCAAGGTTTTTTATAAGTAAAGCGTCTTACTCAAAGATATTGCAAGGGTTTGTATTAGTATGGCGTTTTTCTCTAATAAATTGCAAGGCTTTATATTAGTATTGCGTCTTTTCTTATATGTTGCAAGGTTTTGTATTAGTATGGCATCTTTCTCTAATATGATGCAGGTGTCTTTCTTAAAGATTGCCCAGTTTTTTTTTATAAGTATAGCGTCTTAATTAAACATCAACTAACCTCGACCTTACCACTTGTCGATTTTCGTTCAAAGATTTTTCAAAAAAATAAAAGCTAGACTTAATTTTTTTTAATTTGTCCAATAAACACCTTTAATTAGACTTTTATTTAGACAGCGTAATTATCGGCTGTGAAAAACCCACCTGGGTTAGGGGCCACGAAACTCGCGCGGGTGTGACGTAATAAACAGACTATACAGAGTAACGCATCATTGTTTCAACTGAAAAACCGCCTAAATAATTGTTTAATTACGATTGATGTGGATATCTTTTTCACACCAAATGCTTAATAGTGTTACGGCGTCAAGTGATTTATCTAATTGAGTGGAAAACATTTTCTGAAAATCATAACTTATTAGTTTTTTTCCTGTGGTATCGTTACGATAGATGTATAGATAACGAGGCTGATTCTGTTTATGACGTCACAAAATGGGGGCGTGACCAGTCATGCATTCACTTGTTTGTTGTCAGATAGGAAGAAGAAGAAGAAGAAGAAAATTAGTTTATTAAAGTGTCACACTTTGCAAGTATACATTATATATAACATAAAATATCACAGAAGAGTAAAAAAGCAAAGTCCAGCCTACCTAGGCTTATGAGACACAATTCAAATAAAACATTAAAAATACACGTAAATGAGACAGTTGAGAGATGCACACACACCCACACACATTACCAAACTGAACATATTTGAGTAGCGACCTTTAACGCACTATACAATATTGTAATCAGACTTTCTATATTCCAAAGAAAATAGTGAAAAATGTTTGTGGTTATGTGAACTTTAAAGTATTATTACAACCATTTCAATACAACCAAGTGTAATCCTACAGGAAACAAAACGATTCAAAACAAGGGATTACAAAATCCAAGGTTATAACATACTTAGAAATGATAGTTTTATAAGAAAAATATAAGAGATAAGAAAAACCAATAAAAGTACTGAGGGTACATAAGCTCACCTTAAAATGAATGATGTGGTAATATGGTTTTATTGTGTAACCATCTTTATATGATAATTGATTATGGCTGCCATCATGTTTTTTAGGAGAGTGTAGCAATTTGTGTATTTGGCTTTGTGTATTTTTAGAAGCATAGTGTGCTGAGCATGTAAACCTGAACTCTGGCTAAGCCCTTATGTGTGGTATTTAAAGACTTGACGGGAGAGAACATGCATTGTTGTGAAATATATATATAATTTCACAAAACATAGTTAGCTTAAGTCCTAAAATGATTTTGTGTCAAGAAGAACTTCTGTTAGATATAGAAATTGTACAAATATGAGTGAAACACAGGAACTGGAACCTGATGCAAAAACCTCTTTCCACATCAACTTATCATGTAGATTGCTAAACACAAAGCTTATTGTTGACAAGTTTTGTGTAAGTTTTTATTCTTAGAAAGAACATATCACTGTCATGAAAATACAAGTCTAATTTCCATAACTCTTATTGCATACACATGGCCATATAGCATAATGCTCTACTATATCAATTGGGATAGGTTGATTATGCAACAGACTAGCAGCTGACACTGTGATGCTAGCAGTCTGTATTGGGATGTGTATTAGAAAAGCATAGTGGACTCAACAGGAATATCTGAACTCTGGTTGACCCCTTATGTGTGGTATTTAAAGGAATATAAGGGAGATACCATTGTTTAAAATTTAACATGATGTTTAATGTGATTGGGTTTTTGCAGCTAGTTGCCATAAAGATTTTAAACAAATTAATTAATTATGTTTGTCTTTCATCTTAATTTATTTTAGAAACACTTAAAAATATAGAACAACTTGCATGACAATCTTAAATATTCCATATTCAAGATAATATTATGATTAGTAAGTTCAAGTTAGAGAATTTATATGGTGCGAGTGATCACTTGATGAAAGCTTAAAATTTAATAATAATGATGTGTCATCTGCAGCTGAAAAGTCAATATAGTAGCTATCGCGGCCATCTTGGATTCTCAAAACTGAAACGTCTACCTTTCTGTGCGGAATCACTATAGGTATAACATACTACAATTTAAAAATGATATCTATATTGGGTTAGGAGAAGTAGTCCTTTTCATGAAATCTAATTGAAAATGCAATATGGCTGCCATGGCGGCCATATTGGATTCTCAAAACTGAAACGTCTACCTTACTGTGCGGAATCACTATAGATATAACATACTAAAATTTAAAAATAGAGCCATTGGATCTGTAGCTCATCATGCATCATATCAAGTTTGCTTTATACAGGCAAGATGAGCTAAAAATGAAACTGATGTTACCTATTGCAAGAAAACCTATAAAAAATTACAAAACAAATGTAACGATTTCGGAATAAATTTCCTTACCCAAATGATTTATTATTATTCAACACTTTCTAGATCGCCAATATCAGACAGTGAAAGAAGTCCACACTAAAATATCCAAGGAGAAATAAATTTGCCATAGACTGTCATCTAATGGAGAAAAATAGGTTTTTAAGATTGTGACCCCTGTGACCCTATTTGGGGTCATGGGGTCACAAAACCTACAGTTAAGAAACCCAATTGGCCAAGGAGTCTACATGCAGTCTTTCAGCTCAATAGACCTTTAGGAGCTAAAGATGATGATGAAAATAAGTTTTTAAGGTTGTGACCCCTGTGACCCTATTTGGGGTCATGGGGTCACGAAATCTACAATTTAGAATCCCCATTGGCCAAGGAGTCTGCACATATAATTTCAGCTCTCTAGACCTTTTGGAACTTGAGAAGAAGATGAAAATAGTTTTTTAAGGTTGTTACCCCTGTGACCCTATTTGGGGTCATGGGGTCACGAAATCTACAATTAAGAATCACGATTGGCCAAGGAGTCTGCACATATCATTTTCAACTCTATAGTCCTTTTAGAACTAGAGAAGAATATGAAAATAGGTTTTTAAGGTTGTGACCCCTGTGACCCTATTTGGGGTCACAGGTTCACCAAAGTTACAAATTAGAATCCCCATTGTCCAAGGAGACTGCACATATCACTTTCAACTCTCTAGTCCTTTTAGAACTGGAGAAGAAGATGAAAATAGGTTTTTAAGGTTGTGAGCCCTGTGACCCTATTTGGGGTCACAGGTTCACCAAAGTTACAAATTAGAATCCCCATTGTCCAAGGAGTCTGCACATATCACTTTCAACTCTCTAGTCCTTTTAGAACTGGAGAAGAAGATGAAAATAGGTTTTTAAGGTTGTGACCCCTGTGACCCTATATGGGGTCATGGGGTCACGAAATCTACAATTTAGAATCCCCATTGGCCAAGGAGTCTGCACATATCGTTTTTAACTCTCTAGTCCTTTTCGAACTGGAGAAGAAGATGAAAATAGGTTTTTAAGGTTGTGACCCCTGTGACCCTATATGGGGTCATCGGGTCACGAAATCTACAATTTAGAATCCCCATTGGTCAAGGAGTCTGCACATATCGTTTTTAACTCTCTAGTCCTTTCAGAACTGGAGAAGAAGATGAAAATAGGTTTTTAAGGTTGTGACCCCTGTGACCCTATTTGGGGTCGCAGGGTCACCAAAGTTACAAATTAGAATCCCCATTGTCCAAGGAGTCTGCACATATAATTTTTAACTCTCTACTCCTTTTGGAACTGGAGAAGAAGATGAAAATAGGTATTTAAGGTTGTGACCCCTGTGACCCTATTTGGGGTCACAGGGTCACCAAAGTTACAAATTAGAATCCCCATTGTCCAAGGAGTCTGCACATATAATTTTTAACTCTCTACTCCTTTTGGAACTGGAGAAGAAGATGAAAATAGGTATTTAAGGTTGTGACCCCTGTGACCCTATTTGGGGTTACAGGGTCACCAAACTTACAAATTAGAATCCCCATTGGCCAAGGAGTCTGCACATATCATTTTTAACTCTCTAGTCCTTCTGGAACTGGAGAAGAAGATGAAAATAGGTTTTTAAAGTTGTCACCAAAGTTACAAATTAGAATCTCCATATGCTAAGGTGCCTGTACACAAACTTTCAGCTCTCTAATGTGTATGGTTCATGAGGAGAAGTCGAAAGTGTCAAAAGTTTACGGACGGACGGACGACGGACGGACGACGGACGACGGGCCATGCCATAAGCCCATCTGGACTTTCAGTCCTGATGAGCTAAAAATGATATCTATATTGGTTTAGGAGAAGTAGTCCTTTTCATGAAATCTAATTGAAAATTCAATATGGCTGCCATGGCGGCCATATTGGATTCTCAAAACTGAAATGTTTACCTTTCTGTGCGGAATCACCATAGTTATAACATACTATAATTTCAGAATGAAATCTGGATTCGTTTAGGAGGAGAAGTCTTTTTCGTGAACATTTACGTACGGACGGACGACGGACGAAGCCCCACGATATAAGCTCACATTTACTTTGTAAAGGTGAGCTAAAAAACAAAAATGCTGCTAATGTAGCCATTCAAACCAAAAGACCTCACAATCATATACCAGTCCATTTATATTTTGTTGAAATAGAGAAAAGGCCGCCATTTAAAAGAAGGAGTTGATACTCAGGGATGTTCAGGTCTAGTATTAGAAGCTTCGGTGGTATTCGGTGGGTTGTTTGGGTGGATCCTGTCAAAGAATTGTTCCCAGCTGATACTGCATAGTCCCAATTTTGCTGCATTGGAGTACAGTCTCTTGACATTTAAATGATGTTGCCTGTCATAGTGTGTTGGTGTTGAGTTGATGACGGCTTGGGGTTTGTATAGAATAATCCTATCAACGACAATGTTACTGTTTTGTGATTTTGGTTTGTCATTGGTATTTCTGCGGTTATTATGTTCTCAATAAACTATTTCTACTTAGATAAGAACAACAGTCGTATGTTAGACATGTGGGGATTAAGGTCCCTTTTCGTGCAATAAGCATAATGTTTTGACCGTATAAATAACTAGTTAAATATCTAGTTACGGTAAGTATTTCAACTATAATTGAAATTCATGGAGTGTCTCTTTAAGTTGAAAAATTAGAGCCATTGGCTCTGTAGCTCATCAGGCTTTACATTTGATTTTGCTTAAGGGTGTGGCCAATGTGGTTCTCCCCTTACAGGCCCTAAAAATGGTAACATCCGGGAATCCACTGTACCTTTCTCTTCAATCATAGGTTTAATGTTAATCTAATAAAAAATCGGCTTTTTGAATGAATTGAAGACTGATAATATACCCGAGACCATTATAAATGATTAATGTTGGTATACAACTTTGCAAAACATTCCAGAAATCAAAAGACAAATGAAATTGTGGTTAAATCATTTATTTCAAACTCAGGCTATACAAGATAACAAGACATCATCTAAGCAGTGAGCGGGTACATGCAGCGACGTCCACACTTTGTGGTTGTGCAGCACTTGGCGATACCGGGACAGTCCACGTCGTTAGTGCACGTGGTCTTGCCGCACGTCACAGCTGTCTTGGGGCACAGACCGATCTTAGCTGAGGGAGAGAGAGGAGAGATGGTATAAGTCAACAGCGTCAAATATAGAATCATGCTTTGAGCAATAGGTGAAAATATTTGATCTGAAGGATGACAAGTCTCAATTTAACTGGAAAAGAGAGAGGGGGGAGATGGTATATACCAGCAACAGTGAGTATGGCATTAATATCTGGCTTAGTATGCAATCTTGGAGATATTATGATAATCTCAGATCGCAGATGTGACTTTGAACATGGTTGAGGGTCTATAGTCTTGGGGTGATTGATGTTTCCTAAACCTCCTAGTATTGGATAGATTTAATTTGATTCTGGTCATTTGAAAAACGAATATAAATGCCCCTATTTCCTGAATTCAAGGTGGAACACGTTCGTTTCTGGTTTGGAGAAAATATGAGAAACAATAATTGGATCAAATATGATAGTTGAAGTTGGAGGAGACTTTTTACCATATTCTAAATTATAACCTGAATAATTACTAACTGAAACAGGGAATGACTGATGGACATTGAACGAAGAAGCCTGAACCTCACAATGGGGAGATAACTCTAACTGAAGCATGAGAACGTACCACAGTCGTTGACCTTGAGACAACAGACGCCGGGGTCGGTGACGCACATGAGGCTGGGAGGACACTCGGAGTCGCTGGAGCAGGTGGCCGTCGTGACGCTGGCGCCGCTAGTTCTGACGGCGGGGTCACCGATAGGACAGGGGTTCATTCCGTCCATGGTGATGGCTGGGTCTGCAATAGAAATTGTAAGGAGTAAAATGGACAGTAATTAATTGTATGCGAATATCTGACACATTGCCTCGATGCCTTAGAAAATAAGAATAGTTTGTTAAGTCTCTGCCTGGAGATGTCCAACCTGTCAGTTACTTTGGATATTTTACAGACGCTTGCATCAGAGCGGATATCACACTTGATTTTTAGATTGCTACGTTATTAAATCATAATTGGATTTCATGCTAAAAATCTGTTTGATTTCCACAATTATTTTTGTTTTGATTGAAGTGAATATTTTGAAACATTTGATGATGTACTGGGTGTCTGGCATAGTTTGAGAATTCATATCGAGAAAACTCTTTTCCATACTAGAACAAAGTTAGACCCCCCTTCCTATAGGGTAATCGTAGATATAAATAAACAGATATACAGATTTTTGTTTCTTGGACGAGAGAAGGTACTATATTGTTAACGATTGCTACGGTCTATAAAGGACTAACGGGACTATTTTGCAGGAGCGCAGGAATACATACTGCTGACTTGTGTGGCGTCGTCGATGCAGTCAGTGCTAAGCATAGGGTCACTGTTGTCATTGGCGATGATTCGGCACTCGATATTGCCTGCCTGTGTCCAACAGGCGGAGCCCTGGTTAAACCACAAACATTGATGAGCCAAATTGGAAATGGGAAAGAAAAGATTATCATGTCATGCACAGATTTTTGGATAAATCATCAAAACTTAATTATGATTGTTTTCTAAAACAAATAACGTATTTGTATTATACTTGACTTCATTTTATTCAAAAAATTTGACTATAATGTTTTAAAAGGAATAATGTTACCTTATTTATTTTATCATATCATGATTTAAGTATGTGGTGTCTTATAAGCTTTTCCGTTGGATGTTGCTTTTGGAAATGATTTATAGCTACAAACAAAAATGTAAAGTGAAACATGTGACACTTTTATAAAATAATATTCCTATTCTTCTTCTATAGTATAATTAGAGTTATCTACCTTGCATGGGTCACATGAGCAGTTGTACTTGACCCGATCCTGGATGATGGTAGGTGGCGCCACTGTAGCGGGATGGACGGGGTAGACGGGGTAGACGGGGTAGACGGGGTACCTCCAGTAGTAGGCGGAGGCAGCGCTCAGGACGGAAACCTGGGGAGAGAACAGTGAGGTCGATGTGAACCATACACTTATAGTCTAACCTACTTTGTATATAAGGTCTACAAGAGGAATATGTAGTTTACAAAGTAGACAATCAATTTATGGTTTTACTTTCTGAGAACAAACGAAGAACTATTGTCATCGTAAAGAATTAGTATTGTGAAGTAAATATCAAGTTTATCGAAAACTGTTCCAACTTGATTTAAAGTCACTGAATCTCACCGCCAAAGTAGTTCAATACGGTGTTATGTAATGTATAGTGTTGGTCTACCTATTGGCAGCTGATACCAGAACTATGAAAGAACTAAACTGTAAACTCGAAAGACCAGAAAACTCACTGCAAGACAGAGCTGAAGGAACATCATGGCTGTAGTGGATAGAGTGCTGTAGCTGTTAGACTGTAGACGTACCGAGGTATGATGCTGGATGGTCTGAGCCAGGGATATTTATTCTGTCCTGGCGTCTTCATCCTCACCTCTCGGCGACACAGCCGGTCAGCAGCAGGAGTCGTGTTAACAGAGCTGAAATCACCTTGAGATTGTTGTCTTCTTCATTACGACTATCTCCGTTATCTACCCACTAACTTCTCTCAGATGAAAGGGCACTTGTGTTTGATTTCAGTTAATTAACTTGAAATATCAATTGTAAAATTGAAGATATTGAAATTGATAAGGCTCTTTCCGTAACTCCTCTTTGTAAATTTCCTTAATCTTATCGGCTACAAGATGTCGGGACTACAGTTGGAATACGTTCATTAAAGTAACAATGTGACATGTCTTTTGTTTGATTAAGGTATTGCTATTGATTGTCAAATGGTTATTAGTTTTCAGTTTTCTACTTTCAGTTTCCACCGCCGCGAGACCAGGGCAAAGCGTTATTTCTCCTCAACGATCGACAACAATCGTGGTTTGTCATTATCAACGAACGAAAGCAAACGTTAAGAAATGTTGTGATCCACGTTTAAATCGTTAGCGTGAGTTGGAGACTTACTATTGCAAAAAGTTGAAACGACATTTTTCTTTTAGGACAGAATACGTCCGAATTCCAATATCTCATATAAACACAAAATGCAACATTAAATTCTAGAGCACCTATTATACAAAAATATATCACCTATTCATTGAATAAGGAAATTTGTAATTCATTGCTTTATTTATTTTCTATGATGCACAAATCGAATGCTAGTGAAAGTGAGCCGGAGGGAGCGCTTTGCCCCGAGTGATCTAAAATATTTCTTTACAGTCAACTAATTATAATATCAGAGTTATCATAAGCAGATATCGTAAATTAGAATTAAAATTTTCATTCTATAATTTTATTGTACTTTAAAAAAAATTATATTACAAATGAAGTATAACAATTATATTATAGGATTTTATTTCACTTATACACATATATTTTCTTAGATTTTTTTTAATTATTTTATTATTCAACATATATTTTGTTTTATCCCCAAATAATTAAGAAGATAGGCCGTATGGGCAAGCCCGACAGAGATCTGATGTTTTTAAAATGTCAGATTTGTCTTTCAAACCAATCAATTTCTTTATTTATTTCATATATTTACTGGTTTCTGATAGTAAATGCGATAAATTGTATAAACTACCATAATCATGTCAGTTTTGGGATAACAACTTCGAAAATATAGGTCGATGATATATATAAAAACATATTTTGTCCTTTTTGTGCATACAGAGCCAAGGTTTTTATTGTTTGTATATAAGGGTGCCTGTGAGCTGCATGACCCTTTAAAAAAAATTGTGTATGGTAATGGCGCATTATAGGTGTTTGACATACCTCATTTCTGTATCTTTTCCCATGGGGCGCTTTGCCCCAAACTATACGGGGCAAAGTTCACCGCCTTTGTCGAAATACATTTTCTTTAATATCTCTTTTTGTAGGAATGGTAGGTTAAAAAGCGTTTGTCATACAATAGTTTATCTGATGAGAATTAGAGACATGCTGCAAGTTGCATTCAAAACATGTTAATAGGGGGCGCGCTTTGCCCTGGTCTCCCCTACTGGCTATTACTTTTCTCCAAGCTTTCAAGAAGTCTTATTTTAAACTTACTGCTTATAACTCGGGGGAACGATTTTGACTTGTTCACTTTCAAGGTTAAAGGTCAAGGTCACGAGTTCTGTAATCAGTGTAAGAATTCATTGTAAACACGATATCTTTTTTGTGCGCTATGAAGCGCTAACTTGGTATATATCATCCTTGGAGGAGTGAAAAAAAATGAAACGGTTTTGGGTAAGAACTGTAAAACGACAAGGTCACAGCAAGGTCATGACTTTATCTTGGTTTAGCGAAAATGCTTTATTTTATCTATGAATACTTTCAATCAATACATGATTGTTATACTCAATGAAAGTGTTCATTTATTGTGTGACCATGAAGGTCAAAGGTCAAGGTCATGAGATATGAGTTATTGCAATGTATACCTAATTTGGGTAGAACTTTATTTAGCTTTTCAGAACTCATGAACATGTGTAAGTGTTTACACCTCTCGGGAATTATTATGACATGTTCACTTTCAAGGTCAAAAGTCAAGGAGAAGTACAAAATTTTAAAAAGGTTTCAGGTGCAATCTGTCAAACGTCAAGTCATGTATGGTGTAACAAAAATCCTATATTCAAACTATTAACACTTTTATTCTTTACATTTTTGTTTTTCTGTGTGAAAAGTGTTCATTGGATGCCTGACCTTGAATGTCAAAGGTCACACAAAATGCCCAATTTGCTGAGGCCTGTAGAAGGTAATGATTCATGAGAATAAAATTCTGTTCTGTTCTGGTAAGTCTTCAGCCGTCAATCCCTTTGGTCTAAGCTACAGCTGAACTAAATATTACTTAGAATTCTTGATGTATTGCTCAAACATTCTATCAGATGAGACTGGTGAACTGAAAGGGTGGGCGAGGTGTAGATCGGTGCTGGGGATCGGTCACTGTAAGGACTTACGATACTTATTGATTACCGCGGAGATACACATTGGATACTGTTTAAGCCAGACTGACTACAGGTCTGTATCGAACTTAATTATATATCTATCAAAATATGGAGTGTTTTGCGTGTGTGATAGAGGCATGTGATATACACAGCACCAATATTGCCATAAATCCACATCAGCTTCTCTGTTAATATTCACTGATATACATATATAACATATTTTAGTACTTTTATTGTATTAAGTATAAATTGTTATTGCTAACTTTTTAATGAATCGATACATTCCTTTAATCAATGTCCATGTTACCATGTTATTTTAAACAATATTAAGCAAATGTTATTTTCATCTTAATGTCACAGTTATCTTATCATTAACCATATTTAAATCATATCTTCATTCCTTTTAGCATTTTATATTGCTAATGTCCATTTTATCACACTTATTACCATACCTAAGCACTATTGTTGTCATTTTCATTTATATATTTTAGCAATCTCTCCCATTTAATTCGATGATAATGTTCATTGTGATTTGTGAATGGATATGTTGTGTGCGAGTACATGTATTGTTTATTCATTCATTTTATTTATCTTACCATCATGTCATTGAGCATTCTTCATCACAAAACAAATTCCCGTCATGGGCAATAAAGTATTATTATATTATATCAATGAGCCTGGGGGGACTTCAGATTATAGTGATCTCTACTGGCAGTGTAGATTGGAAATGTTACGTTTACTTCACCAAAATCGATATTGTTAACACTTTTTACTTTAAATCTAGTTATGAAACTTTAATATGCGTATATTTATCATATATCATTGGAGTTTCTTTCTAAAACTTAACTCTAAAAAAGCACTCTGACTCTGAACTCTGACATCAGCCGCTCGGCCAATCAGGAAAGAGGCCTCGCTGGAAGCTCAATGACTCAACCGCTCTCTTTTCGAAGTGGATGCTGTATGGAGTTATTTCATTCGGAAAACCTCCGAGCGACCATTTCGATGCATCATCCGATTGCAATGATGTATAAATAGATTATGTTTTTTCGTTTTTAAATGGTTTAGCGTAGTTACTGGTTGTCAATAACAAAACATGATTGCAAATCGCACAGATACTGACGTGGCGAATAATACTGAATCACAAAGTTAGAGCATGATTAATGTCAATATTTACAAAGAACAGCATACTATTCTTTTAAAAACTCGTTTGTACTTACTTCTTATATTTCCATTCAAATAATTAAATAAAAGAGAAACTTATTTCCAAACATAAAACCAAAACTATTTCATTCAACCAAAATCAATGATATTTTTGTGTGATTTTTTAACTGTTTGTGACGCCAAATTTGCTTGGTCAATTCGCGAATTCCTTATTTGCATACGAAAGGTCATCGGGACGACCTCTCCCACTGGCCAATACTAGATCAACAGTATGACCTTATATAAAACCTGTTGATGTAAATTATTTAGATTGGTGAGTAAAGACTGCATGAACTTCTGTGAATATACAAAGTGGTGTGCCGTAATAATGTCATGTTTCACATTATTCCCATAGAAATCAATGATATTTTACAATAAACATTGATTGATTGATTTATTTATTGATAGTGTAGCATAAATACTTTTCATGAAATGGATTCTGCGTAAATTGCTTTTAAACTTTGCACATTTGTATGAACGTCTGTGTATATACACCAAATCGGGGACATAGTTCAGTTTGTAAAGAGTCCGCTATCTGACCGTCTCATACCAAACGACGTTGGAAACATTAAAGACGTTACTTCACGTCTTTGCGCTCAACATCGCTTGAACTGGTGCTGCGATGAGTTTGTGTGATGCGGAAAACACCGTGATAATAGCCTCCAAAATGACTGTGTAAATAGGACTTATTCAATTCCTCTATTGCAAATATTGTAAATAAGACAATAAAGAGTTCATTGTAAAGTTTTCATTTATTACTCGCCCGTGTAAGATACCGCAGTGTAATATTTATACGACAATATTAAACTAGTGTAATAACACAATGCAATGATGACGTCATAGAAGAGTGTTGTGACGTCACAGTGTAAGCGCGCCGTCACAATGGTTGCTGAGTCGCGAAAATGTTAGTTTCGGCAACTTATCGGCAATTATGTTTGATTTTTAGGGCAAGTAATAAACAGAATACTAAGCTCCCTTCCATTTAATACTATTTTTATTAAACTCGTGAATGATTTGGTATCAAACTCGCTTTCGCTCGTTTTATACAAAATCATTAACTCGTTTAATAAAAATAGTATTAAATGGAAGGTCGTTTCGTATCCTCTATTTATCTATTATCAAGGAATAAGAAGAAACCATTTTCAAATCAGATTGAGTATTTATTATGTGAACAGAATTTACAACTGGTACAAGTTAGATCAATACATGCAAGAGACAAACATATTTCCAAATGAACATTAAAAACCACAAATATTTGACATAGTCATATTGATAAGTACTGTAATCTAAATTAATAAATCTAAATAAACATCTAAATATTAATTTTGATTCCTTGTAGTCATTTTTAAATTATAAAACTGAGCTGTTGCGAAGTTGGAACACTAAACGTTACATGATTTGAAACCGTTACAGTATTTACACGTCACAACTTCACGTCTAGGAATATCACGCTGGTTTGTACAGAAACGTGACAACACACAAGCAAGCTAGAGACTGGTTAATAAAGGCACTTATTGTATGGCATAACACAATTGAATAGAGCTAATTATAAAGGAGAGTTGTTGAAGGGAAATTTGAGTATCTGACGAAAAGTTAAACAAATGTGACTAAACACAGGCAACTGCGCTTGATCTCTACTCGCCTACAGAGAATAATACTGTCCCTTTGACAGCTTAATGGTGAACTAGACTACAAGACGAACCCCTGTGGGTTTTAACATTTTTCATCCTATCCTTTGTCAGATTTAAGTTCACGGGATTTTATTGCATCTTCATATGATATTTACACGATTGTCTCTTCTATAGAAGAAGGCTCATAACAGAAGGTTGTACGATTGGAATAAGCTAAAGAAGCTGTTCAGATCCTCGTTACAAAAGGTTCAGTACATTGTGCGTCACAAATAACTACCAACAGGCGAGCACCTGTTCTTTCTATCATAATCTCATTACATATAATATGAAAAAATTCCCTGCGAAGTATTTCTCTAGTCATTACCCCCCTAAACTTCTGTAACGAAGACATTCTTGGCTAGAAGTACGGACCATTACAGCCTGTTTTAATTAGATTGACTCATTGACTCCAATCTCAATAATACTCGCTTCACTTCCGTATTCAGTTTATGAAGCTTGTATTCTTGAGGCAGGATAAACTTTAATTAGATAGAGTAATAACAATAGCATTCACGAGAAACAACGTCAAATAACCCTCACCAACCAAGTATATTATAACCCCAAGGGGTTTTACATGCTGTGCTAGTCGCAAGTGTCGCATAACAAAGAAGAGCAAGCCATAACATTGACAATAATTGTACTGTTATGCATATTAAAAGTACACACGTTCAACACGAAAAGCAAATAGAGATAAAATTTTGTGTGCGATGGATGCTTATACAAGTGGATAACAATTGCACATGTACTACACAAAAGACCATTGACTACTATCACATGAATATATTATATTTGATTTGAATGAGTATTGTGGACTTAAACAATCCGTTCATCAAGATAAATCAACACTAATTTTTAAACTACCATTACAAGAGGTTAATGGTATACAAGGAACTACAGATATGGGTTTCAATTTGTGTAGTTTTGTACAATATCCAATGAGGAAAACACCATCGGCATCTTGAAAATAGACTGAACCACGGAGAAGCAAGCACTTGATGGACAATTTCCAGTAATTCAAACTTATGTAGTTTTATACATACTATACTAAACAAAATATATTAGGGATATGGTGAAATTCATGGTTTATTATTTCAGTATGTGGAGAAAGCAAAAATATTAATATTCATAATCTTAAAATTGTCATTTATCCCTAATCAGTTTTGTCCAGTAATTGATCACACATCAAACTAATAGTACTCCTTGCTACTGTACATACTGATGGTTGAAGCACATGTTTGCCTTTTTTTCACATCTTCAATAATAAATGACGTGTGCTCTAGCGCTCCTTTCAACAAAGACAGCGTACGCTCTGATACGTTTGATAATAAATAGTATGTACTGTCGCAGCAACTTGATAAAAACAGTGAACACAGGCGACGTAATGTCTAAGTTAAAGCGATTTAAATCGTATATACAGTTTAAATTAAAAAAACTAATAAAAATGTTTGATAAAGAAAATATACATTTTAGGTTGTGCCTAAAAACGTTTACGACGCATGTGCAAAAATCGAGCACTACCAACTTCTTACTCGTTTCTTTAAATGATACACTCGTTCATGCAAAAATCCGTATTTATCCTGTTTAATTGGTATAGCACTGTGATTTTGATTTGCCATGTTGGAGACCCAGTAACTGCTCGTCTATCAAGAAGACTACATTGCCTCTGGATTCAGTGTTTTAGAAAATATGGAATATGGTTTCTAATTTGCCTTATCGCAGCAAACAATATCGATGACAACTAACCAAAGTGGTGCCAAGATTATTAACCAAATTTCGAATTTATCGGGTTTTCCTGACGCACCTTATTTGTTGTGCCGACCTTGACTTGGCAAACCGAAGTATAGCTAGGAATGTTCCGAAACAGAGGTAACAAGAAAGACGTCCAGAGCACAGTACAGGTCGGCAATTTATTTGTAAAGTCAAGGCTCATGTCATCCGACATAGTCACATTTTGAGGAATTGTTTTCAAATGTCGAATCCTTCAATTAATTATTACAAAAAAACTTAAGAAAGGTTCGACACTTAAATTTCTGATTTTGTTTGGAAATGTCGAATCTTTCAAATACGTAAATAGCTTGAGAAAATATTGACACTGAGATTTCCGATTAATTTTTCAAATGTCGAATCTTTCTGATACGAAAAACCTTGAGTTATAACTGACACTTTCATTCCTAAAAAACTCAACACGAGGTGTGCATATTTTCAACAACCAGTTTAAGTGTCAAAAAGGAATGAGTTGTGTTGTTATAGGACATGGCAAGGTTATAATAAGAGATTTTGATTAATCCCGTTTTGTAAACGTGTCCTCCTTTATAAATAAAGACAACTTTAACGACCTAGGGTATAGGGTCAGGCAAATCTTCACTGCTACCTAGTCAATTCACGGCTTTTCTGCAAATTTTAATAAATGTTATGGACAACCATTTCTTGACAGCAGCTTTTTAGCTGTGTCTATTCACTAGCTTGTGTGTTTCTATGTTAAGAGTTGTCACATTGCACGTAACAGGCGAAAATATCTTCTGATTTGTAAGCTGGACTTGCCTACTTAGACACCTTATTGGCATAAATAATCCTGTCACATCTTGCCGTATATCTACAATCATACCCTTGATACCTATTAGGAGAACAAATCTAATAGCCTCATATCATCAGCAATGAATAACTCCATTTAGAAGTTGCGCATCTTCCTACACAAAGCCTAAAACGCCACTTTCCAAACTGTCAGTTTTATATCTTGCTGCGAACCCTTTACTTTTCTGTGGTGTTTTAGCTACCCTACACTACAGAGAGCAAGCACAGAAAACTCAAGGGTCAGCAGCAAGCCATAAAACCGACAGTTCCAAAACTGGTGTTTTAGGCTTTGTGAAGGAAGATGGCAGTTGCAGTGATCCCCAGATGAATGAAAGAAGAGGTTGGGAGCATTATTTTAAGCCTCCTCGAACTGTAACTTTTCATTGGATGAAATATCACAAAGGTCATACTAAGCATTATCATTGATAGACATCAGGGTATGGTTGTAGCTATGTGGTACAATACACGATTGTGGACACAACACAGAAGAGGCGTGGATGAATTCAGGTTGGCAACGAGAACATCAGAACATATACCCTGGATCATTGTTAAGGAGAAGATTAACTTATTGATCAACAAATGAAAATAATCACCGAGAGGTTATATAAAAGTGCTTCAAATATTTCCGGTACATTGTTGGTCATCCTGCATTTATCTTCTCTGGTCTCAGCCTGCATAAGAAAAAAATAAAACAATTACATAATTTTATGAAAATATTCGTCAAAAACTTTACTTAAAACATTTTACGCACAAGTATGCATTACGTTATTTTACATGGCCTTAATAATACACAATCAATTTCATAAGCTCTCCAAATTGCGTTAAAGGATTAATTTTTTCATGAAAAGCTTCCACATTTTATTCTCCAAAAAGGGTTTGTGTTATTTTCACTCTCTTTTATCATATGCTTTGAAAGAAGTTATATATCATTGAATCTTGAAAAAATGATTTTATCGAGTGATCACCAAAAACTTTCAATAATACTTCTATGAAAAGAAATATGTTAGAATTTTTTGCACATCACACAATACAATAAGCTGCAGTCTACAGCTCAAGAGAAGGGTTTTAACATTACAAAGTGCAGTTGGTGATGCAGGGAATTTGCAAGGAGGGTTTTGGACCCCTATCTCCAGATCCATCAGTTCATCAGACAGCGAACATTAGTTACATAAACACCACATCCATTAACAGAAAACTGTAAAAACTGTTTATTCACTAGGTAGTTTCTGAAGGGGCTCTAGGAACATGAATACCCTGGTTCAAACCTAGATGACAGATGGTTGGTCACTAGGAGTTCACCAACAACATGTTTCTGAATGAACACTAATACCTTGAAGTACACCAACAACATGTTTCTGGAGGAACACTAATACCTTGAAGTTCACCAACAACATGTTTCTGAAGGAATACTAATACCTTGAAGTTCACCAACAACATGTTTCTGAAGGAATAGGTTACTAATACCTTGAAGTACACCAACAACATGTTTCTGAAGGAATACTAATACCTTGAAGTTCACCAACAACATGTTTCTGAAGGAATAGGTTACTAATACCTTGAAGTACACCAACAACATGTTTCTGAAGGAATACTAATACCTTGAAGTTCACCAACAACATGTTTCTGAAGGAATAGGTTACTAATACCTTGAAGTTCACCAACAACATGTTTCTGAAGGAATACTAATACCTTGAAGTTCACCAACAACATGTTTCTGAAGGAATAGGTTACTAATACCTTGAAGTTCACCAACAACATGTTTCTGGAGGAACACTAATACCTTGAAGTTCACCAACAACATGTTTCTGAAGGAATAGGTTACTAATACCTTGAAGTTCACCAACAACATGTTTCTGGAGGAACACTAATACCTTGAAGTTCACCAACAACATGTTTCTGAAGGAATAGGTTACTAATACCTTGAAGTTCACATACAACATGTTTCTGAAGGAATACTAATACCTTGAAGTTCACCAACAACATGTTTCTGAAGGAACACTAATACCTTGAAGTTCACCAACAACATGTTTCTGGAGGAACACTAATACCTTGAAGTTCACCAACAACATGTTTCTGAAGGAACACTAACTAATACCTTGAAGTTCACCAACAACATGTTTCTGAAGGAACACTAATACCTTGAAGTTCACCAACAACATGTTTCTGAAGGAACACTAATACCTTGAAGTTCACCAACAACATGTTTCTGAAGGAACACTAATACCTTGAAGTTCACCAACAACATGTTTCTGAAGGAACACTAATACCTTGAAGTTCACCAACAACATGTTTCTGAAGGAACACTAATACCTTGAAGTTCACCAACAACATGTTTCTGAAGGAACACTAATACCTTGAAGTTCACCAACAACATGTTTCTGAAGGAACACTAACTAATACCTTGAAGTTCACCAACAACATGTTTCTGGAGGTGCTAAAGGAACACTAATACCTTGAAGTTAACCAACAACACACCCTTTTACCATTTTCTGATTGGTGAGCGAGTTATTGTTAAGTGCCTCTTGGGCAGTATTGCAGCAAATATTGGTGGCTGCTGTTTGAACAGAGGCACATTGTGATTAATCACTTGTCCAGGTTGACACCACAATTCTCTAAACTGATGAGTCATTATAGGGCAGGGAATTGCCCTTCCAAAACTCTCAGTCTATTCAGGTTTTACTTGGTTAACTTGACCATTCAGCGAGCCATGCTCAATATTGCTTAACTTCACTTATGCGCGATCACCCAGAAGACACCAAAGTTCCTGCTGCACACAAGTCTCATGTTACATTGCAATCTGTCTTGGGAAAATTTCACACCATGCCGGGATTTGAATACATCCTGTGCTCCACTTTCTTTGTTCTGCTTTCATGTATGTCAAACACTAATTATGTTGTCTCAATTAAAATCAAATAACATATCCATCTAAAGATGCCAACTACATGCATTAGTTTCCAAAAAAATAAGAACACGCTAAAGGGTATGCTTACGCCAAGCATCTTGAACATGCATGTCACATCAAACATCTTCCAAACTTTATCAACTAAACATCTTTCATAACAAATATATTTTATTCCTGGTATTTAAATGTAACCTCCACCTATGTATAAGAAAATGATATTTCTCAGGAACAATCAGTTATTTTTTATTATTATTGATAAATGACGCCGTTTATTTACCGTATGCTACTTCAACAACTAGCGTTATAAATATGCTTTGCCTTTTATCAATCACAGGAAATTAAAATAATCAATATTCAAAAGTAAAAGAAAAATATTGAATAATCATAAACCCAAAGAATATAGTCTATTAGTAAAACAGATCAAGGGTATATCATTCTCTATATCTCATTTGCTTTGAAATATTGATAAAGTTTAATTTCCGGGAAAGTTTCGTTGTGAAATGAGCATACAGATTGAGGGCAAGGCAGGTCTTAGTTTTTAGTGTTCTTCACTCAGATCCAGCATCGTGCAATATTTCCAATGTTCTATTTTGACAAACACCCCTTACCCCATGTTCCAATCAACAGGTTGTATTCAAAGTCGAGTCTTAAATGAGTACATCCAAGTTGGCTGGATTCTAAATTTCTGAGGCTCAAGTGGTATTCAAAGTTGAGCTCTATATATATGTATTATTCTTTGAAATATATTATATTGTGTACATAGAGAATCTCATCCAAGTGTCTTCTAAAATCAAATATATCAACGAGTGTTGATATATTTGATATCAGAAGACAAGAGGGTGAGATTCTATTTATCATCCAAAATCATATTTCATAACAATAGCATGTAAGAGGTACATCTTTGAACACTACACAGCCCTAAAACTCCTAAACCAGTGATGTCATAGTATTGTGATTTATCGTGTTAATGACATCATAGCATTGTGACGTCATAACTGATGATGTAAAACGTTTGTGCTGTCATGTATTTTCTGATGACAAGGTATTGTTCAAAATATACTGTCAAAGCGATATCTCCTAGGAGATATCGCTTGATCTTCCACAAACAATATCTCCATTGGAACACAGTTTTGGGTGATAGATTAATCAACCCCAATGCCGATCCCTCCCCCTCCATCTCCAACAGTGTTCTTTTCGAAGCCCAAGTAGTTTTGAATTCAATATTTATAATATTCATATATGGTTTTTTAAAGTTCTTTATATATTATTCTATGTGGGTTGTATTATGCTCAGCACCCAAAGATCCAAGGAGTTGCATTTAAGATGAAGCCATATTCTAGACCAGGGTTATATTCAAGAAAATGCAGTGTAGTATCAAGGTAGGAGGTTTTTAGGAAAACAATCAAATAATAAATAACAACAAAAAGCGAAAATGCCATGAAAGGGAAGCCCATGCATGTTTTAATACAATAGAGACAAGCAGAAAGTGACAAGCATTTGATGCAACAAGCCAAGGTGCAACATTTCATAGATTTTCATCTGAGGTAAAAAATGCTATAGCTACTTTAAAAACTCAATATTATTCTTTTAATTTGACAAAACACTGTGATAGAGTGAATGAAATTATGCAAAATAACAAATTCATCAACTTTCATTAGCATATTGAACAATTCTGAATTTATTCTGAGATATTTCAATATTGATACATACAGTACAAACTGTTGTAATTAACATAACACATTTAGCAAACGCATTAAAACAAGTTCTTTATATGGAAACATTGAAAAGTTAAAAAAATCATTCTTGCATGCATAATCATAAAATTAATGGTCGAGACTATAAATTCAAGACTGAGAAAATTCAAGAAGACACAAAAGCATATTATAAAATCAAAAGAGAGAAAATGTGATAATATGGAGAAATTAGACGTTTCAAAAGAGAAGACTAACAGAGGCAAATAGACTACAAGAAAAGAGAGAAACTAGTATTGCTGGGATGTCATGATACAATATGTATTGATATTTTGTAACTTTATTCAATACCTACAAAGTGATAGTATTCATGATACAACATTTTACCATGTATTGATATTTTGTAACTTTATTCAATACCTACAAAGTGATAGTATTCATGATACAACATTTTACCATGTATTGATATTTTGTAACTTTATTCAATACC